>JARHVA010000547.1:1040000-1452500 GCA_037957365.1 Torreya grandis | reverse complement strand
CTTTTGACCAGGAAACCATTTCAACATATTCAGGTCTTAGCAATGGAAGCATTGTTAGCAACAGTCCCTAGAATCACTCATCAGGACATGCTAGTTGTTGTAGTTTGTGAATGTTGTGATGAGACTGAATTATTATAGGATATCCTAGAAAAAATTACGGCTAAACACAACGCAAATTCTTATGTAGAGATTTCTTCTTGTTTACCATTACCTAATATACACTTATTAACAATTTATCATTTAAATAATCTAGAGATAAATAATATGCAAGAATACATTCATTCACATAAAAGATACGATCAATTCAATTAAAATTTATTTATACGCATGAGAGATTTGACAATAGATTACTAATTAAAATAGTAAAATATATTGATCTATATTACATTCTAACATTTCTTTACAAAAAAAGAGTATATATATTATTTCAAAGAGACTATGACTCTTCATCTTCATGGATTTTCATTTTTTTAATTGAAGTACTCAAAGGAACCGTTCAACTTCCATGCACTTCATTATTCTACATAAAACTACCCTTTATACAATATATATATTATGATGTATAATTATCGTATACTTATCATACCATCTCCATACTAATAATTGTATATTAATTTTTAGTTTTAACCCATATCTGAGTTGAGATCTTTTGAGTTACATGGCTTTTGGATGGATAGCCAAATATATGATTTACATTACCATGTTGAAGATTTTTGGTATATGCAAGATTATTTTTGATTGATGTAACTTTTATACTTAAAGCTTACATTTGTTTTTAGAATGTTTCTATGTAATTCATTGTGGTAATCATCTAATTCAAAATGTCCTCTTTAGATACACTACTTTTCATTTTAAATTTTGCATCACAAACTCTAGGCATTGTCGATTTGATATCCATGCAATATTCTTCAAGAGGACACACCCTACTTTTTGGGATTGTGATAGCATGGACCACCTTATCTTATATAAGCTTTGGGAGGGATGGTAGCCATTACTACCTTATGGAGGAACGGAATAAGTGATACATGAAAGCCCTTGAGATTCAACATTTTGACAGTGTGTGTTACTAAGAAGAGTTAAGAATTTGTCCTTACTAATTTAAGCCTTATTTTTATTGTATGTAAATTCGACCCATGCCATTACATGATTTTGAAAGATAAAATATATTATTGTATATTTAGTTATATAATATTTATAAAATATAATATTATTAATAATATAATATATGTGTTAACTTTATATATAATATAATATATTGATCATATTATAATATTATATATCATATTAACTATAGTACTATATAATAATAATAATAATAATAATAATAATAATAATAATAATAATAATAATAATAATAATAATAATAATGTATAGTAGTAAATAATATTTTAAATATGTTTAGTAATATAATATATAACTAAATAATATAATATATTTATAATAATTATATATTATATTATATTATATTATATATAATGGTAAAATTATTCCACTAACGAGTAATTATGTATTATAAAGAAAAAAAACATTGCCAACCGTTTTATTATTTATAACATATAATTCCAACCTTATAAAACCGTTCCCAATGATAACATAAATATATCTACTTTTAAGGCTTGGTAAAGCATAAATCATTACCATGTTGATTTAAATGACTTTTAAAGATAAATGTAGAAGAATGTGATTTAGATGTAGACATTAAACTTTTCTTTCCATCAACCATTAATAAGTCATTGAGTATCAAACTTTTTTTCTCTGTCTACCACCTTTTGGCGTTTTTTAATTTGAATGTAATTATAATAAAATAAGTATTACAATATAATATTAATTATATTTAATTAATAAAAAAAATATATTTAATTAATAAAAAATATGTTTAATTAATAAATTAAAAAATTATTTATATAATTTGATTAGTGAGGATGATGGTTACTTATATCCATTCACTAAAGTATAAATTTCTCTAGGTACTTGACACAGAGTCAAACAGTTAAGGTCAAGATCGTAACCTGGTAGGTACCCGATACAGAGAGAAACAATTAAAGTCAAGATCGTGCCTTGAGTGATTTTGACGACATGGATGTCCCTTACTTATAGTTGCTTAATCGAAGGAACTCACTAATTTAAATGTATACTTACTCATCATTGTAATCTGCAATATGTTTATTTTTGAAATATGGGTTGAGATACCGACATTCTATATAATTTAGTGATTCCAACCTATTGTGACACACAAAATAAAATAAAATAAAATAATAAAAATAAAAATTATATATATATATGATTTAGAGAGATAGACATGATATATTTGTGTGTAATGTACACTCTATTAAAAAAATAAAAATAAAAATTGGATATGATCATAGATAGTTGTCAATAATGTATACTCCATTCTTTTTGGTGTCTTAGTTATGCTTTACAATCTAGACAAAGTGTGAGACATTGAAATTCAAATTCTAAGCTTAATTTACCTAAACTACCCTTCATATCCCTGCCCTTGGATCTCGTGTTGTGACTACATGTACCTACACTATTTGCTTATTTTCTACCCTAGAGTGTTAATGAAAAAAAATGGATGTAGGGGCTTATTTTCAATGGGATATAATTGATTTATCATTTCCCTATGTAGGAAACAAGATGTTGAAAAGCACTAGGTTACATAAAGCAAATAAATTCATAATGTGCACAAAAAATTATCTTTAGTAGAATGGAATAATCATTAATCCTCACCCAAAAGAATTAAAACATTGTTTTTTATATATCGATGATTTTGACTTCTCAATTCATAATATTGACACACGTGTTAATTTCTAATGGCTAGAAATAGGAAAAGTGAGATGGGGCAAGCAGATTTATTTGGAAAAAGAGGAGAGGGAAATCCACTTTCCAAGATCGTAGTATACGATTTGAAAAATATTACCAAAGGGATAAAAAGGTAGAATGGAGGGTGCTCTAGGGATACAAAAAGGGGATTTCATGATTTGAAACTCAATAAGAATACCAATATCACTTGATGTGGATCAAATTAACTATACATAAACAACTTTGCAAAACTAGTAAAAAAGAGGTCATGGGACCATGTTAAGATACTACATTATAACATATGTACAATTGACATGTATGTTGGCATTCTATTTAAATAATTATTTACATTAAAGGGCCATTGTTAAGGTGAGATACCCTATGATATTAGAACATGTAACTTATTTTATGGAGGACACATAGCTTCACCATCAAACCCCCCCCCCTCTCTCTCTCTCTCTCTCTCTCTATGTGTGTGTGTGTGTGTGTGTGTGTGTGTGCGCGCGCGCGCGCACGCGCGCATACACGCATATACATATACATACACATGTGATCTCCTTTATGGAGGACACATACCTTCACTATAAATCCCACTCAAGTTAACATACAAATATATATGTGTATGTACACACACACACACACACACACACATGTATATATATATGTGTGTGTACATGTACACACACACACATACATAATATACACACACACATATGTATATATATGTGTATGTATATGCACACACACACACACACACACACACACACACACACACACACACACACACATGTATGTACACACACATATATGCATGAGAGATTTAAGTGCCAACTAAAAAATTACAAGATGTGAGAAAGCTAAAACATTGAATGTTCAATTTCCATCACCAGTGTAAACACACAACATTTATTGTTGTTTAGAACATAATGTTCAGGGTAGCGATGATGCCAAGGATAAGGGAACTATGCATTTAATCCCTCTAATTACCACTAATAAAGTTGTAAAATAGTGACAACATTCATAGGTGCTAGTAGAAAATCAACAAGCATAAGTTAATAGATGTAATTTAATGAAAATACATAAACAAATTACATACTTCCAAAATTTTGTTAATTTTAAGATATATAAATTTATTTATCTTATAAATTAATTTAGTAACTATTTTATCTTGTATATTTAAAATATTTAATATGTATAATTTTATAATAAACATGCCTAAATATACTATATTATTATTTTGATTGTGTCAAACTTCTTTCCAAGCTTGAGATTTTTCAATGCAAATGAATTTCCTTTCACTCCAACTAAAAATTGACTCAACATCTAATATCATTAATGAGTATACCCTATCATCTTCTTGTTATGGTAGTTGTTGAGGCCAAACCATCTTTTGTCTAATAATGAGAGTAATGAATTTCATAAATAGATAAAGATTCTCCCACTACACATGACATCAAGAAATCAAATGTCTATGTTTCACAATGAAACTATATTTTTAGGTTGGAATTCTTAATTTTACATGCACTAAAAAAAGTTATGAGATTATGTGAAATATAAATGAATACAAATACACTATGGCAAAAAAGGAATTCAATAGATCAAAAGGGATTAGCAGGGAGAGAATGACGGGTTGCAGCGTGTGCAGGTCACGGCCGAGGTAGGGCAGTCGTGCCTAGCCTATTCAAAGCAGTGGGTTGGTGTGCGCAGGTGTAGTTTGGGGGAGCAAGGGAGTGGCGAAGGGCTGAGGCATTGGGTAGAGGCATCGTGGGGTCACACTGGACCAAGGAGGGCATGATCATGGCTCAACAGGAGCCTTTAAAAATTGCGCTTGGCAAAATTTTTAGTGCAGCTGTGGGCATGAATAGGCAGGAGCAACAAGGTAAAACAACAAGTCGAGAGTTTTCTTCCCAGAATCTAGGAGCAATGGAATGGAGCTTGCCTGGGGGTTCTAGGATTATGAAGATTAATGGTTTCCTGGAGAAATGCAAGGAACGACCTAAATTGGTAATTCCTTTCGATATGATTTCAGAGGATGTGGAATATTATTCCAAGCATTATTTGTATTGCAAGTTTTTGGGTCTAAAAGTTTCCCTTCAATTTCTGGAGGGTTGGGCCAAGAGAGTGTGGGAGCCAGAGGGAGAAATTGAGGTCACGTTATTGGCAAATAACTTCTTCATGGTCACGTTTGTATCCTTGGCTAACTGCAACAGGGTTTTTGAGGGAGGGCCATACTTTTACAATCAGGTCAGACTTTTTGTTAAACCTTGGCATGCTGGGTTTAATCCTTCTGAGGAATTACCAACTCAGGTTTCGGTATGGGTTAGGCTCCCCAGACTTCCTATTGAGTGCTATCATGATGTTAGCTTCGATGCTTGGAAGGCCGGTGGGGTCTTCAACTCAGTCTTTAGGTAAGAAAGTCATGACTTTTGCCTGAATTTGTGTGGAAATTGATCTGAGCAAACCACTGCCTGATGTGCTGGAGATGAGTGCGGGTTCATACTCCTGGGTGTAATAATTGGACTATGAGACCCTTCCCTTCAGGTGTCACCTTTGCCATGAGTATGGACACCTGGTGTGCAGATGTCTGAAGGCTAAGCCAATGGAGCAACATCCCCAACTGCCACCTAGTAGCATTCCTAGCACTGATAAAGGGAAGAAATCGAGGGTTGGGGAGAGCAGGGATGTTGAAGGTTTTGTACAAGTGAAAGCTCGTTTCCGTAACAGGGGCCAGAAGAGGACCCTTAGGGAGAGGCAGGATGATGACTCTTTCAACAGGTTTGAAATCTTGGATGAATTAGGCCAGGAAGAAGTAATTCTAGGATTAATGAGTGTGGAGCAGTTTGTGGGAGGTTTAGTACTAGAGATTAATTCAGCCAATCTTCTGGTGGTTCTTTAGGAAGAGTCAGCCTTACCCATGGTTGTTGAGGGGCAAACAAAGGAATTGGGGTGGGAGGCGATAGATAGGGACCTGGTACAGAATGGAGAGGACCTATACCCTTTGGCAAGGGTTGTGGGGACAAAAGTAGATATGAAAGGAAAATCTTCTCCTCACCTGGGTATTCTCTAGAGGGAGGGAAAGAAGGGGACGTCAGAAAAAAGTGCTAAAGTGGGGCACAAGAAAGACACGAACAAACTCAAGATGATTGGGGAAAACTTGGTGGAGTCTAGTGCGGTTAAGACCTTAGACTCGCACTTCTTAACTCCTCTGAAATGATCATTATCTCATGGAATGTAAGGGGACTAAAAAAGCAGTCCCAAACAAAAGGCTATTAGGAAATTAGTTAGATGTCAAGTACCTGATATTATCTTTCTTCAAGAAATGAAAGTTTATGTGGATGATATGAGAAATATTGCACCTAAGTTATGGAGGTATGGTTCATGGCAGTGCATTGGAGCTCATGGATCTTCGGGGGGCATGGCTTGTTTCTGGAATCTGTGCAAGATCCAACCTGTGTCCTAGATTTCCTTTAAATCCTCTTTATCTCTGGCAGCTTCATGTATTGAGTCAGGTGAATCAATCTTTTTCTCCAATGTTTATGCTCCTTCAGATTTCCAAGGTAAACTTCTTCTTTGGAAAAACATCCACTTTCTTCATCAATTATTTCCCTATTTGCCTTGGATTGTGGCGGGAGACTTTAATGCTATTCTTGATTTAATGGAGAAGAGAGGAGGTAATGCACAGTTGGAACCTTCTTCTCTCCTACTCCAGAATAATATTGAGGCACTCAGTTTAGTGGATATCAAGCTAGTTAATGGATGCTTTACCTGGAACAATCGAAGAGTGGGGGACAGGTGCATTGTGGAGTGTATAGATAGATTCATGACCTCTTGTTATTGGGTGGGGGGTTTGTGGTCTTCCTTCCTTGAGATTCTTGATTAGAGGGGCTCGGACCACTGGCCAATAAAATTGGTCAGTTATTCTACCCATGAGCCTCTGAAGGTGCCTTTCAAGTTTCAGCTTATGTGGTTCAGGGACCCAGACCTATTTGGATGAGTGGTGGATTGGTGGAGGGGCAGGCCTGTTGTAGGAACAACAATGTATACTTTTGTTAAACTTCTCCAATTCATCAAGTACCAGCTCAAAAAGTGGAACTGACAAAGTTTTGGGAACATTTACCAAAAGAAAAATGAGGCACAAATGGAGCTGAATGTCATTCCTAGAACCATTCAGGATGAGGGAATGACTAAGGTTTTGCTGAGGGAAGAAGCCAGGGCCTTAAAAGTTTTAGAGGAATGGGAACTAAGGGAGGAAATCTTTTAGAAACAAAAGGCTTGGATCAAATGGCTTAGAGAAGGGGATAAGAACATAGCCTTCTTCTTCAATTCGGTTTGGGCTAGACAGCATGGCATGGGGATTACTTCTTTGGTGTTGGACAGTGGGGAGACTATTTCTTCTATGCAGGGTATCATTAATGAGGCAGTGCAGTATTTTGCTTTGTTATTCAAGGAGGAAGCACAAGGGGACTCAGCTAAAGAGGTCCAGATCCTGTCTTGTATTACCTCTTTGGTGACCAGGGATATGAATGAGCATTTGATGAGGGATATATCCTCGGAGGAGTTAAGGAGAATAGTCTTTATGATGCAAAAAGGAAAGGCGCCTGGTCTAGATGGCTTCTTGATTGAGTTCTTCCAGGAATTTTGGAAAATTATTAAATTTGACCTCCTGGCTGTTGTTCAAGAATCCTAGAGGAACAAGCAAATGCTTTGGGCTTTGAACTCCACCTTCCTGGCTCTCATTCCTAAGGGTGCAGGGGCTGATAGGCTGAGTCTTTTTAGGTCCATTTCTCTCTGCAATGTCACTTATAAAATTATTTCTAAGCTGATCACTGAGAGGTTAAAAAATTGGTTTCTTGCGCTTATCTCGGAGGAGCAAGGTGGCTTTGCAGAGGTTCGACAAATTTTGGATGGGGTGGTGATGGCTACTGAGAGTATACATTCCATGACCCAGTCCAATGAGAAGGCGATGTTTATCAAGTTGGATATGTCAAAGGCCTATGATAGAGTTTGGTGGTCCTTCCTCCAGAAGGTCTTGGGTGCCTTTGGTTTTGCAGAGGATTGGATTCATTGGGTTTTGAGTTGTGTGAACTCGACCTCCTTTTCAATTTTGATTAATGGTGAGCACTCTAATCTCTTTGGGGCTTCTCGTGGATTGAGGCAAGGTGACCCTCTTTCTCCTTACTTATTTCTTCTATTAGCGAAAGGTTTGGGTCGATTGATCAAAAGAAATGTGGGTGATGGTGCTATTCAGGGTTGGCAGTGGGGAGAGGAAATCCCTGTACAATCCCATCTCTAGTTTGTGGATGATGTGGCTTTGATGGGTAGGGCTACTATTAGGGAGGCGTCTAACATACATAAGAGCCTGGATGTTTGCCTTGCTACCTTTGGATAGGTAATTAATGAGGGCAAATCATCTATTTTTTTCTTTAACACTCCTCCGACCATACAACGAAGAGTGGCTCTTATCCTCAGGTTCCAAATTGGGAGTCTCCCACTGCTTTATCTCGAGATTCCTATCTCTGCTAGCCGGCTAGCTAAGAAGTCATGGTGGGTGATCCTAGACAAATTCTGGGACAAGGTGAATCATTAGACCCACTGTTGGTTATCCTTTGCGGGTCGGGTTCAACTGATTCAATCAGTGGTGCAGGCTCTTCCTATCTACAGGTGTATGATCCAGGTGGCACCGATGAGCTTTGTTAAGGACTTGGACTCCTTAACAAGATAGTTTTTATGGGCTGGGAATTTATCTTCGACCAAGTGGAGCCTAATTAAGTGGGAGATAGTTTGTAGCCCAAAGAGGTTTGGCAAGCTGGGATTACGGTAGTCTGTGCTATTTGGTACTGCTTTGGCCACCAAATTATACTGGCGTTGGTGCGTGGAGCAAGATCAGCTATGGGCTAGAGTGTTGTCCCACAAGTATTTTTTTGGGATTCCCAAGAGGGATATTCGATGGTATGATTTGGTTGACTCTCAAGAAAGGAGCCACGTTGATTAAGAGGGGTCTTTTCTAGATATGCAAGATTGGGGTGGAGGTCCAGTTTTGGCATGACTTGTGGGACAGTTTCCCTCCTATAATTAGCCAATATCCTCAGCTGAGTACTCTAGCCCAGAGGTTTTATGAAGCTGGCTGGAAAAGGGTGTGCGACTTTAAATCCCTTTCCTTTCAAGGGCAGGTGGTGGTTGCCAGATGGAAGTCCCTGAAAGAGTGGTTGATTCTCGGTTTGAAGGCAGAGTGCACGGACCTGCAAAATATTTTGTCCCGATGTAGTTGCAATGCACTTATGGACAATGATGTGTTAGCCTGGTCCCTGAACCCCAAGGGGAAGTATACAGTGTCCTATGGCTATCAGGAGTTGATTTCATAGCAGTATGAGGATAGAGGGGAAGTTTAGTGGTGGAAGAAAGTTTGGAATGGTTTCTCATGGCCGAAGTGTAACTATTTTACATGGACTTTAGTGTGGAACAGAAGTTTGACATGGGACAATATTTGGAAGTGGGGATTTGATGGTCCTTTGAGGTGTGTGTTCTGCAATAAAGAGGAGGAAGACTCCTCTCACATTTCATTTTGTTGTCCCTTCACTCTTCAATTGTGGCACTTCTAGTGGGACGCGTGGTGGTGCCAGTGCATCCACGCTGTCTCTTTGGCAGATTTTTGGTCTAGAGTGGGCCGTCCCCCTTCTTCGACTTCCTTTTTGTAGGATGCGTGGTACGTTGGCCCTATTTTCCTACTCTAGCAAGTTTGGCTGGAAAGAAACTAGAGGATTTTTAAGGGAGAAAAATTGGCGACTCAGTAGGTCTGGAGCAAAATTAAGGGAATGATCCAGGAATCTATTGAAGTGAAGAGTGAGGTTATGTTGCCATTGAAGAAAGGGGATGCTGAGGTGATGGAACGATTTGGCATAAGAGAGTTATCTCTGATGGACTTTATGATAACCTTATTCCATTTAATAACGCTTGCTTAAATATCAAAAAAATATTGATTGGTAAACATATTATATTGATTATAAATAATAAGTGCCACTTGAGTTATTATTTTAGGAGTCATAAAAGTAGGATGTGCAAGGATAACCATAGATATCTGAGGAATAAACTATGTTGTTCCCATACTAATTGTTGGTATCACATGTGTAACCATAGGTGTAGACACATGAGTTGAATAATTAATATTATAAATAACTTAGCCTCAAAAAACTAGATTAGTATCATCAAAAACTCTATCATGTTGTTCCTCATATGTCATTTTCTTACCATTATTTTCATTCTTAACCTATAATATAACATTCAATATGGTATCTATGTCTTTTCCTTGCTTACTAATTATTTTCCAAAAATTAGAAAGTGCATATACTTTTTAAATATCTATGCCATTAAGCTCATTAGAATATATTTTAACATGATATTCAAAAGTATATTCACTATCATCTTCATAAGTATTTTCAATATCAGATATAACATCATTAACAACACTCTCATCTGCATACTTGTGTTCCTTACTAATGTTTGAATCCATAGAAGAGCAAACAAGTACATCAATAATTTCCACCATTTTAATTAGCACAAAAACGTGGCTTGAGTAAAAGTAATATGAATATGGTCAATTACAATACCATTCAATCCATCACCTTTGTGTATAGGTAAAGGAGACCTAACCTTCTTAGATGGCATGTGATGTATGCATGCAAGTACTAAGAAAGCCTAGGGGAAAAGATAAAACTTCATATTTTTATATGTGACGAGGGAAAATCAAAAATCATAATTGAAAATCAAACCCTAATAGAGGATAAATCTAATACCCTAAGAAAGATTGAAACATATAGGGATAAACCTATTGATTTACATGCTTTACATAATGACCTGGTTCACCAAAATGTTTTAATTATTTTGCATTTCAGTGTCCTAAAATAGCTTAAAACTATAGCTAATAAGATTGTGTAAAAAATATAAATAATACCATAATTTGAAGTATAAAGAATATTCTAAATATTGCACTTAGAATATTTAGAAATGACAAAGCAAGAGGGTATAAGTGTACTTATCTTATTATGATATTCTATCACTCACAAAAGATGCCCCTATTTTTGTAAATGTTTTGTACCTACATCTTTAACCATTCAAACCTTAAATAAAGGCTCAAATCTTGCTTGGATGTTATCGATAAAATCCTATGCCTAGTGTAATTGGTATTCTATATAATTTGTTATATGTGTCCCTGTATACTATGGGAGTCTATAAATTATGGGAATGTTGCAGCTATACTAGCAAATGGTTCCTATGTATACAAACACCTTTAGTATTGTGCATTTATTTATGTTTTATTTCTCCTTCCATCTCAACCCTAGTTACAATTTTGACCACAAAATGATCCCTAAAAAATGGGTTAATATTTTAGGTTGGAAAACCCCAACCACTCCCCATTAAATTGTTGAGCATTTCCTACATTATAATACACCAAATAGGTGTCAACCCACATGTAATTCTCCAATATATGTGTGTGTGCAACATTGTGGTCAATTACAATGCAATGCAATATTTGGCTTTTGACACTTGGAACCATGTAACTTTGACTTTCATGTATATTTAGACTTGGCTATAGGGTTGTTCCTTTAAGTATTTTTTAGATTTGTATGTTTTCTTTAAAATGTCTCAAGAGAGTGCTAGTGGATTTATCAAGTTTTTTAGGATTTTTCAAGATTATTTTTAGCTCAATATAACCTTAGGTTTGATTTATATTTATAGCTAACTCTTCAATATTTCTCGTTATGACTTACCCATGTAATTTGTTTAGGGAGACCTAGTGGAGATTTCCCAATTTGAAACATATATGTTAAGTGTTCCAATACATACCAACAGAGGTAAACACTTTTATGCAAAAGAATATAAGGCATACAGGTAATCTTGCATCATTAAAAATAGGTAGGAGTTTTGGGTAGTATTTAATAAAGGATCTTTGGGAAAATTGTAAGTCTAGTGGAATCTCTAAGATCAAGTGTTGCCAATAGGGTTTGTAATGACTCTTTTGGTGAGTTGTCTCCCATTTTTTAACCTTTGTATTTGAGCACTTTGTCTCCATTATTCATTCTTGATCATTGGCTCACTCATAGGCTATCAAACTATAATCTGCTTAAATCATTACTCCACTCTTACACTATCAATTTTTGGTCTACTACATCTAATTTGTGCACTCATTATTGATGACATCTGATTCATAATCATCACTAATCTATGGTTCTTATAGTTCTCTCTAGGTTTTATGTGCATTGGATTAGAAGCAAGTTTTGTCGAGAAATTGCATATTCACCTACTCTAGGGTGTAGACCCTTAACCCTTTCCTCCTCAACTAGACACGTTTGGATCACAAATTGGTATATTTGAGCAACTTTTTAATAAGGTGAAACTTTTACTCTTAACTTTAATATATTGTTAGGGTTAGATTTGTTTGCTAGGTTAGATTTCATTTACAAATCACATATTTTACATTCTGAAGCAATATCTACTTTTTTGAATCACACAAGTTTCATTTTGAAACCACATCATATACTTCTGAATCACAATTTTCAATTTCAAAATCATATACTTTACTTTGTAAATTGCATCTGCTTTCCACAATAACAAGCATTTTTTTACCGAATCTTCATTTCCAGTTAGCATTTAATTTTAATTTTATGGCTAAAATAATATACATATTTACTTCAGTAGATTAGTTATTTTTATTATTTCTACCATGGGTCTTGTTAATCTAGCCTTTAGTCTATGCAAACCAACAAACTAAATAACTACTTTAGACTCCTAACTCTTTTCCAAGTCGCAAGTTTTTTTTCCCCACCTAACCAACCACTTGTCAAACCCTTGTGACATTTTTTTTTTTTGACCATTGCTTTACGTGGTGATCTTAAGCTAAGAGCCAAATACTGAGGTGTATCTATTTTACTAAACCCGAGATACAATCTCAACCTCATCCTTTTTATCATATTAAATTTTGCTAACAGCGAAAATTGATCCCTAATATACTCTTTGTGAATCAAATAACTTTTAACATATTTAAATTATTATGAATATAAATATATTTAAGATATGTATAAAATTTTAATACAACCATAAATCGAGCCTTGTCATAAGTTAATGTTTTTAATTTAAAAATATAAAATGATAACTAATAAAAAATAGTTGGACATCATTTTAAAAAAAAATTGATTTATTAAAACTTAAAAATAACACTGATTGAAATCGATAATGATTCTTATTCGATCATATGTTTGCATGATAATGATTCTTATTCGATTAAGAGGGACCTCCTCCAAAGATCATAATTAAATATTAAAAAATTGCAACATCTTTGTCATCATCATATAACTCAGATAAAATGGTTGGCAATTGGTCATAATAATATAAATATAATGTTTTGATTTAAATGTAGATGTTGAATAATTGAGTACCACTTTGTTAGATTTTTGCTCTACCTAGCTTTTGGTGTTTTTTAATACTCACGAAAATAATATGAATATAATTATGTGGCTTAATAAATTATCATAATATTTTTATAATATTATAATAATTTATAATTTGTTAAGGTAACATTAAAAAAATAATAAGGGTTTGAATATAAAACAATTCATGATGTGTATTTAAATTAGGGTTGAAAAATAATTACAATTAAATGTATTTAAAATTGTTTTTTTCAATCAAGATAAAAATACTTCACAATTTATTAAGATTAATATGTATAGTGTTTATATATTTTGCTTAGAGATGCTTTAGTTGTGACTTTATATTAAATATATTACTTGCTCAAATGAGATGATTTTAGAAGCGGTTCAGATGAGCTCGTTAGGTGAGTTGAAGGAAATAAGAAGCCCCAGGGTTAATCCTCAAGTCGACTCAAGTAAGATCCCAGATTTTTAATCCCATACATTTTCTTAGGGTCGTTTGGTAATAAGGGGTCCTCAAATATTGAAACACGTTTTTTAGGGTGGCAAGTTAATCTTACAATTTGTGTTAGGTTCCTTGGGTTTTGTACCTAACATAAAGCATCTTAAAAGAGTTATAAGTTTGGAGTCCACCAACAAAGTGTTGAAGTCCATAGGTTTGGCAAGCCTAGTGTAATTTTTTCAAATGAGGACTATGCTGACAATGTCAAGCCCAAACCTAGGGCCAAAAACCTGATGAGAGTTAGGAGCCTAGAGTTGGATGCATGCAGAATAATTTGAGCAAGGAAAAAGCAATGAGATATAGATGAGTTAGATAACCACCTAGATGGGATGTTAAGTCAGTTACGAGTCATTGACCATACACCAATAGAGTTAGGAGGGAATCAACAGTCCAATGAGATGCAAGGATGGTATGTTAAACTTGGGCTAAAAAAATCCCTAGAGGTTGGTGTGATAAGAGGTGAGACAAGCAAGGCTTAATGAGTAGGAATAACCCTAAGCTCAAGGGAACCTAGGCAATAATGTTTAGTGTCAATGGATTAGGTTTTTGGGTACTTGGGGGACTGAGGTAAGTCATGAGTTAAGGGATCTCAATAGATTGAGTGTCATCCAAATGGAAGAGACTTGGTCAAGCATGGCTTGAAAGCCTAGGCGTGTTAGTGGGAACTTGGGCTTAGGGGACTTGGGTTCAAGGAATATAGGAGGGTTTATAGACATTGAGTCAGGCTCAGGACCTAACCCAAGCTCAGGGAGCTTTGGGTTACTATGTGATCCGATTGGGTTGGGTTCATCAGGTTAGTGAGGGCCTGACTTGAGTGGCCTAGAATCATGTTTTTATAATGGCATAAGGGGGTTATCTAGGTCATGGTCCCTTGTTAGCCATGAAACCATGAATCTTGGGGATGAAGTTAGAGGGGTTGAAACTTAAGACCCTCCATACTTCATGGCAGCCCTGTTATACATAAAAGCTTGCAACACCAAAAAAAAACAATGTTAACATCCTATTAGCAAGCCTTGAAGGCATGAGGAATGATGGAAAATAAACATGAATTAAATGAACCCTAGTTAGCCATGGCCTTTTGTGGAGCCATGAAGGCTTGTTAAAAACCTTGATGAACTAGGGATGAATTAGAAGAGAAGGCCATGGAATGTGTCCTCCTCTCTCCCATTTGTCTTATTCATCTCATCTCCTTTTATGCAAATGAAGACCATATGCTCAGAGAGACTTTTTTATCATGGGTCCCTATCTAGACTCAATCTAAATCTATATATAGGGTGCCACCATATCCATATAGAATATATATTGTGTTGTGTTAGGCTAATAAAGACATTTAGTGTTAGGTAACGATTTGATATATTTAGATAGTGAAGATTGATCCAATCCAAGGGTGGAGATTGGAGCCTCCACATTTTGAAAATAATTATAAGTTTGAACTTAAGTGCTCTTTAATTTTTATAATTAGGCTTTAATGCAATAATTAATATATATAAATTATAATTATAAAGTGAGTTTGAGATAAATGAGATGTAACTTAAGTAACATCCCAAAGTTTTGCACTTTACAACTGAGGCTTCAATCTTAAATTTTAATTAAACCTCCACACAACTTTATGACTCTTTGTTATAATTTCCACCTTGATGGATAGTGTTTCACATGCAAGCTTGTATGTTGCTTTCCTTCCAACTTATAAATGACCTTGTGATCATTTTAATAACAAAAAAAATTTACCCTTTTAGGTTGTTTTTTGCTATGAAAATTATGTCACATTCTATTTTTTTTTACAAACCTAACTTATATTTAACACTAGGATTTTTAAAAATATTTATTTAATTTTTATTAGGCCTAGCACTTCATCTAAATTGGAATCTTAATTTTTTTAAATTTATGTGGCATAAAATAAAATTAAATATGCAAGCAAACATGTTACATAAATCCAAGCATAATAGGGTTTTAATAAAAAACTAAAAACTAAAAATAATTAAGTTTTGGGATCAAGCTCAATTAACCTTAAAACATTCAAAAATTTACACATAATAACATTTACAAAGTGAGTTTATCCAAGGATGAAACCCTTGGAGGTGTAGGCTAATTGAAGTTTACCAAAATGTATGCATATAAATATGCTACCTCAAATTAAGTATCATAAATACATAAAACACAATAAAAAATACCTAATTAACTGCTCAATCAAACATATAAGGAAATAAAGGAGGATAAAAGACTTCTAGCTTGTTTGGAAGTCACTAAATTTTTGGCCATAACCTAGAAATCTATAAATGCAAGTTTAAAGTTTTCTAGCATTGGACTCTGAAATATGAACCTTAAGAGAGAAGGATATCGTGATTATATGAACTTTTAGGTGGAAAAGCTTTTATGATCTTATTAATACTTGTCTTTGAATTGTGGCATAAATCTCTAAATTTTCTTGCCTTGTGTTCAAGCCTTATGCCCTATATTTGTACCTCGACTCTTATTCTTTTCAAATCAACAATTATGTAATATAAAATGTATAAGGAGAGATTTGAAGGTCTACAAAGTCAAGTTAATTAAATTTTTATCATGTACTAACTAACCCTCTAATGTTTTATATCCCTCATAGATAACATAAATATCAATAAACATAAATAACATAACATAAATAGATCTAACAAGTGCTCTAAGAGTTCTCCACAATATAATGTTAGCTAAGAATTAATAAATGCTCATTCTACTTGATAATCAAATGAACTAAAATAATTATCTATTTAAAATGATATGAATTTAAAACTTTCGCAAAATTTGGACACATGTTGACTTCTAACATCAAGAATTGAGAAAGGTATAAAAGGGGTGAATATGCTCATCGATTCAAAAGGATAGCACAAGTAATAGGGTCAAGACCTTAGAGAGAGTCTTGATAGGAGATTATTATTGTCAAGTCAACGTTTATAATTTGAAATCAGAATAGCTTACTAGTAAAACCCAAATTCTTATGAGTGAAGAGTATAACTGCCATCTAAAAACTAATAAAAATATGGATCTATTTTTTTACTTTTTTTGTTATTGGTAATAGGAGTGTTTTTAGAGGGGCCTTTCCCTCTTAGAAAAAATACTAAAAGATAGACAAATATGAGCAAGTAAGGAACAACGGGCTAAAAGATAGCCAAAACAACCAAAATAAACAAAGGGTTATCAACAAACATTAAACTAACAACCAAGATGAGAAACACTGCTACAAAATAAATGGAACATCACAATCACAATAATAAAGTTAGATTTTCATAGTAGCTGTAATTCCCTTTTAGCTATCCTCCATGTTTGTAATGAGTTTTTCTAGTGCCACAGCTTCATAAGACTTAACATTTGACTTCCTTGCCTTGTCATGGCTTTTAATCATTTTGTTGGATTTTAAGTCAGTGATTTCCTCTTTTTTGGCTAGATCTTCCTTGAGAACTTTGGTGCTCTCAATACAATTTTAATATTCCTTGCTTATCTAGATCAAATGAAAACGACCCTAATTGGTTTTTTCCTTCTCCATTTCTAGTTGATTAACCGTACTCTCCATTTGAGTCATTCAATTTTTGAGGTTCTGAGCATCACACTGTTCCTTGGTATCCTCAAGGTTATTCTCACCATGATTGGTCTTATCCTTAAACAGATTGTTAATGAAAGCAACAAAATTTTTGTTGTTGTCATTTTCTTTCATAAACCAATTCATTAGGCTTTTATGCAACTCCACGTCCTTAGTCAGGTATTCAAATCTATTTTAGAAATTATCGTTATTATCAAAGATACGCTTGTTACTTTTAGATCAACCAAGCATTGGGCTCCTTTCTACTCCTCAAGAGACGTGTCCTCCTCTCTGTTGCTCTATTTTCTATATTCGCTGAGTTATCCTCGCTATTAACACTCTGGATGTCACCTTTCTACTCCAAAGAATATGAAGAGATCAATATTTTTACAGAGTTAACACTTAAGGATTCTTCGACCACCTAAAATTTACACTTATTATCTTGTAGAGAATCTAAAGGAGGCACCTTAATGGCAATGGTTTGAGTTTTATAAAAGTGTTTAATTTATCTAAAAGAAGCACCTTAATGGTAATGGTTTTAGTTTTACAAAAAATATTAAATTTTAGTGTTTTTTTCAAATGAATTTATTTTTTAGATTAATTTATAAAAAAAATTAAAATAATTTTAATAACTAAAATCAATAAAAATCCCTGTTCCATCATTTATTTTCAAACAGAAAAAATTGTCAATAATATACATTTAGTTTTGCACTAATGAAGTAATTACATATTATATAGAAAATAATCATTGCCAACCGTTTTGTTATCAAAATATAAATTTATCACTCTACTATTAGCATCATATAGTTCCAAACCTTATAAAACTCTTTGGCATGCATTATTTATATATATATATATATATATATATATATATATATATATATATATCATTAACATTTTGACTTAAATAACTTTTTTGACTTATATAATAATAAAGTAGAAGATCGTGGTTTAGACGTCAGACTTTTTCTTTCCTTATGTGTACGAGTGATAAATCATTGAGTATATTAATGTGAATATAATTATGTGGGTTTGTGGGACAATAAATGATTATAATAAATTAAGTGTCTAGTTAATGAATGGAATAAAAACTTATTAAATTTAGAAAGATAGAAATGATATGTTAAAATAAATTATGTTTTATTGATTTTATCATATTTACAATTTTATTATAAAATTATTTTTTATTTAATATTGACCAAAAAAAAAGATAAACAAAAGAAGCATTCCTCCACTCTAGAGTATTGTAGAAGAAAAGTCTTTGATCATATGTTGGCGAAAATCAAATATATCTTTTAAAAAAAAATTAAGCATTTTTTATCACCATAAACCATGAAGGTCGAGAAAGAGAGTTCTATGAATCTACTAAGAAAAAAATTAATCATTCCATGATCTCATAGTAAGGAGAACATCTAAATACAAAATGCTCCTTAGTTTTAGACTCCATATAACAAATCTGACAAATATGATATACTTGAAGAATATGGTGATTTGTCTCTATGCAGCGGCGGTATGAACAAATTTTGAATTGTGCCAATAGAACTCTAAAACTACAAGGTATTTGGAGTCAGGTGTAGCTTAGAGGTTAGATGATCCAATGCTCAAAGTGAACATATATAATGTAGTAATATTGAAGCTTTAAAGAAAGAGGTTTCCAAAGCTCTAACCATTTGAATTGAAGATAGGGTAGATATAGATCTCATCTCTGATATCCTTATTTATCTATCTTTTAGATATATCTAATGTATTAGTTGAAAAATTATTGGAAGGAGTCTATCCATGTCAATATCCACAAGGCTTAGTAAATAAAAAGCCTTGGCATACTAACGAAATTTTATCTATATTATACTAATTGCATAAAAGATTTGAATGCTTCAAATAAGTTTTTGAATAAATTATCTATAAAATTTTCTATCCATCTAAATTTGTGTCATAATCACCACTTTAAAGATTGTAATAATAATGAAAAGAATCGTATCAAAATTACTAAGAATAATGTCTTAAAGGAACTTTTATTTTAATATAAAGATACTTGCATAATATAAAGGTGAGTACTCTTTCAATCAAATATTGATCAGTTTTTTTAATATAAAGCTTCCATATCTCAAACTCATTAAAAAATTAATTATAACAAATGAATGAAAAAAAAAATCTTCATTTAGATATTTTGAAAACAAAAAAATCGAAAATATTGTGTTTTGAAAATGGTAATCGTAACTTAATATTTGTTTAGAAAGTTGGGGATATGACTTTCTCCAATACCAATTTGTACGAAATCAATCATTTTAAAAGATGATTTTCACATCTTTTCACCATTTTTGAAACATATGTATAGAAAAAAAAGTGTTTTATCCACAATTTTACGAGAACGAGGATGTTTCTGAATATATATTTCAATCAATCATTTTGTTCATAACATATCCTCACTAGTATGGATCATAACATATGACCTCTTTATTAGGCTTGATAACATGACCCTTGCCAACAATTATAAGAGACATTTGATTAGCACTTTTGTTATATTTTTGTTAGCATCAATAATATATAAATCTTTCTCAAAATGCTTTTATAATTCATATGGTTCATAATTATCCACAATCGTCCATGCTATATAAGCAAGGAGATTATTTATACCACGAGTATTAATAATAATTATGGATAAAGATTACCTTTTACTAATTAAATACTTGAGATGGATAAACTCATAATAAAAATAAATTAAAAAAATAATAACCGAAAATTTTACAATTTATTAAATTGATTGCTTAAATTTATTGAGAAATATTTGATTTGTAATAAAAAAAGGCTAAGGAAGTGATATCAGAGAGCTTGCCAATTAGATATTGATGGTGAAAGGTGAGGCCCTCACTTCACAATTGGTATAAGCATAAATCATATTTGCTGATGACTTAGATTAAGCCTACATAATACAAAAATAAGATTATGACTTTGACTATAATACCACCATCAAATTCAGTTCTTCACCAAGCAAAAGTATTGGGGGCAAAGAAGAAAAAGGTTCTCAATAGATTTAAGAATGTCTTACTCTGTAAGGTTAGTTTGTTGACTGTTACTTTAGAAATACTATTTATCGACATAATCTTGGTCGAGTCTTTTGTGTATAGATCGTTGCATGAGTCGGTGTTCTCGGCTACTGAGATGGATGATCAATGAGCAATGCCATTGGTTTCTATCTTGTTTTTTATGTTTAAGACTATATGAAAATAATATTTAAACAAGAAGTAGAAGTGGTTCTTCCTAGCACTACATAAAATTGTGTGAGCTTATTAAGGTGACATTAATTTGATCTACTTTCCAACCACATAAGATCTATAGAATGGGAATAATTTTTCTTGCTACTAGAAAAATAAAATAAAATGGAGAAACCCCACTAATGATTTGATTTGGAGTTTAAAGTTAAAGTATGTACCTATGTTAAGAAATTTTTATAAGTAGATCTTGTGATATACTTAGCAAACAATATAAAATTCTAAATTAAAGGCAGAGGAGGGGTAAAATTACAAGCCTAGCGAAGTAAATGTACTGTTAACATCTCATGGCAACTATATTATTGAAGAGACCCAATGGCACTGGTCAAAAGATAGATTGATAGATCCTTCAGTGAAGAGTTAAATACATCGTACAATAAAACAAAATCAAATGAAACACTTTATAGCATTTAATAAGCCTATTTTTTGTAAAATAATTTATATTTCATTTGAGTTATGATAGATTTTATTATATATTAAATATATTTTATTTCATTGATGTCTATTCAAATTTAAAATGATGTGGTATAAACAATTGAGACTCATCCCAAACTATTTGGAATCAATCTACAATGTAGCACAGGATGTAGATTTAATGTTTCCCTAATTTAATTATCGACCATGTTGAAATGTTTTAGTATTGTATTGATCTTGACTACCACACAACAGAGCGATCTATGGCATTACAATGCCTAACCTAAGTCATTATGATGGACACAATTCAACTAGTCAATCAACCTCATTTCTTTATCCTTGTACACAATAACTTCTAAAATGTTGAATCACATCAATGGGTACTGACTTATGTATGGGTTGTCTAACAAAAATTTTGAAGGGTGGAAATGTAGGCTTTGATTGCTTTATTCATCAAGACAATAAACAACCACATAAGGCTTGATGCATCCATCAAGGCTTGCCACATTTTTATCAATCATCACAAACTTGACATTAAAAACATTCTTACTAGCACAATTCATTATTTACTCCGTGACAAAGGATTGAGTGTGTTTTTTGATAAAAGCTTAGAATTGGATTCAAAAAATATATAATGGATAATAATCTATAGCCCTTATTCATCATCAGATATTCATGCTCTAAAGAAATGAGTTTTATTTTTAATTGAAACATCAACAATGAAGGAAAGCTCACAAACACTATACTCGGTCATGTGATGAAGCATTCTAGAAATCTATAGAAGAAACCTATGGATGCACTCAATGACACAATCAAGGATTTCATGTACTTTCTATCTGAGTCCACAAAAGAGAATGAGAATGCTTTGACTATAGGCATTATTAGAAATATTGGGTTAGGTAAAACAAATGTGGCCGAAGAGCTATATTACCAACAACTGGGATATTTTGATAGATTGAGTTTCTTGTTTAGTGTAATAAATGCACCCAAATGAAATGGAGTGCAAACATTGAAATTTTAGATCTTAAAATATTTAACCGGTGATGAAGTTAAAATCAACAATATAAATAATGGAAAACATATTCTATAAGATCGATTGGATTGCGTAACTCAATAGACATCGTTGAAGTTTCTCATCATTATTGATGATGTTGACAAGATCAAATAGATGCACTATTTCCCCAAAATGGTCTTTTGGGGTTAGGGAGTTGGGTTATAGTCACATACCACGATAAAAACATCCTTAAACTTTCAATAAAATCCATGCAATACAAAATCAAATTTCTTGATGTGGGATGACGCTCGAGAGCTCTTGTGTAAAGATCCATTAGAGGATTTGTTTGAAATAGTGTTGAGAAAGTGTAGTGGGTTACCCTTTGAACTATCCTTATACTTTTTAGGTAAGGCCCTGTATTGTCTTATTTATTAGCTGTCATTTTCTTATACTCACTAGGCAATTTTAAATATATTTGTATAGTTTTTAAATCAAATGTATTTAAATTTGTAATAAATAGAAAAACTTTACATGTTTTTTGTGATATATTCTTCTAGACATTTGATTGGTAGAAAACATTCAAGCTAATTAAAAAGTGAAACCTATAGATACCTGCGAGGGCAAGAACTAATAATGTCCTTACATTTTCTATGCAATATATCAAATTTGAAAAAAAAACTTTCTACTATTATGTATGTAATATGATATATGTAACATAGCGTTGTAGGTCAAATCTTTGTAAGTATGAATATCACATGTTTGTATAGTTGTGTTGACTTTGTGTTAATTTTTCTCTAAATTTGCACTGATTTTTTGTTGCCATAGTCAATAAAAAATATCAAATCCTACAAAAAAATTTAAATTATTGAAATTTATTGGTAAAAAAATGAAGTGAAATACACAAAGTGTAGTAGTGTGATTTGGGAGTTGTGCAAAGATACTCTAAAGGGGGTTTAATGCTTCTATTGATTGAGTTGATTAGATGTGTAATTGGGGCACTTGGAAAAAAAACTATGACCTTACAAAATCAAATTTTGTTCCTCCAACAAAAATCATTATGTTCCATCATAGCTCCTCCATAAAACATATCCCAACATAAACCTGAGCATTATAGAGCGTACATAAAATACCTATGACATCTATCATCACTAATATTTGGGAAATATTTATAGAAGAATATGCATTGGAGGTCTTATCTTCCTCATAACAATATGCATGATTTGCTCTACTTAACCTTGTGAGACCATTTTCCTCTCATGGTCAAGCCCTAACTTGACCACATGAGGCTTTTTTTGGGACTGCATGGTCAACCAAGAACTTGACCATGAGAGGTCATTTTTTCCCACCATTGGTCAAATGTCCACTTGAACATGTGAGGCCTTTTTTGTCCTCTCATGGCAAAGCAAGTTGTTTGACCATGTAAGCCAAATATTTAATTATTTTTATTTTTAAAATAACCTATATTGTCAAGTGTTCACTTCACTATATAAACCTATTGGATGAAAAAATTATTAGGGGGAAAAATGTGGACTTTTAGTCAACAGTGTGGGGATAGATTCCTTACATCAATCAATAATGTGGGGACAATGTCCCTCTCTTATTAGTTGGTGGAACTACCTTTATTGAAAACCAAAAAGGGTGCAACAAAGGGAAACCATTCACAACAAAAATGGTTTTTAGCAAGGTAGTAATTTTAACCATAAAGAATGAAAAGGTTGTAGAAAGGAAATATGAAAGAAGAATGATAGAGGAAATAAATACACATAGAAAGGTAGAAGAATAACAAATCCAGTGGCCAAACTTAGATAGTTATTAGAAAAGTCAAAAAGGATGGTGACTTTTCTAGAAGGAAACCTTTCTCATTTAATGGGTAGGGAAGATATCATATGTCCATACAACATACACCAAAATAATTATATACTATTGATAATAAGTACATGACAACCATCTTGTATTTCCTTTTAAAAAAATTTAAATTACTATTTTCACCCCACCAATGTTTCACTATTTGTATAAATTAAGAATATAGATTCAAATAAGAATTTTTTATAGTCAAATCCCTATGTTTTTGACTAATTAACCATAATATTATAAATGTTTCGAAACAAAAGAATCAAATTATATGAATGTACACACATACATTGTCCATGAAGAGATTCTAAACATAAAGTTTGTAAAAATTCTCCCTATATTGATTCTCATCGAATTGTAGATATAATCTCATCTTTCTCTATTTTTTTAGAAAAGTGTAACTATCAAGAACCCATAAAAATGAGACATAAACTTGTATTTATAGGTTGAAATAGGTGGTTATAGTTCACAATCACCTTTTATGCCTTTTAGTATCTTAAAAAAGTACAATATCAATTTTGCACAACTTGAAAACTTGTAAAAACACATTGAGCAATTTGCACAACTTTCAAAAGTGTGTTTACAAATTCACACACCTTGTAAAAGTGTGATGCGATATTTGCATGGCTTGCAAAAGTGCGTTGACAAATTTGCACGACTTGAAAAAGTGCAATGACCAATTTGCATAACTTTTAAAAGTGTAATGACAAATTTGTATAACTTGTAAAAGTTCAATGACAAATTTACATGACTTGCAAAAGTGCATTAGTGTTTTTGCACATCTTGAAAAATGCAAACTTTGCCCTAGTATGGATCATGGGTAATGCCATATATAAACTCTTTATGAGGCTTCATAACATGACCCTTGACAACAATTTCAAGAGTTACCAATACTAAAATGATAAGAGCACATTATTCGGATGACATTAGTTGCGTGGAATGAGGGTTTAATATATTTGTGTAAGAGAAATTATTAGGAGAAAAGAAGGCACTCCTTGTCAAGGCATTCCTATCTCACTACATAAGATGTATTTTTCCTTGATGGTTCTGATTAAAATGCATGCATCCTTTATAGTAGTTTTTGTTTTGGGTTAGGTTTTAGTTAATTATATTTAAAGGTGAGAGCCAATACTCATGCACTCTAAGTTGGTATTTATTAAGTACGTCATATAAATATTAATTACTGTATAGATAATATTTATTTCAAAGTTTAAGTGGAGGGAAAATTACATTTTAAATTATGGGAATGTTGCATCTATATTAGAAAATGGTTCTTATATGTACAAACACCTTTAGTATTGTGTATTCATATATGTTTTATTTATCCTTCCATCCTAATCGTAGTTATGATTTTGACCACAAGACAAACCTTAAAAAATGGGTTAATATTTTAGGTTGGACAATCCCAACCACTCCCAATTGAATCGTCGAGAATTATTTACATTATGATACACCAAATAGGGCTCAAACCACATGTATTTCTCCCATCTATGTATGTGTGCAACATTGTGATCAATTACAATGCAATTCAATGTTTGACTTTTGACACTTGGGACCACACAATTTTAACTTTCATGTGTATTTAGACTTGGATATAAGGTTGTTCCTTTGAGTGTTTTTTCTGATATGTGTGCCTTTTTAAAAATGTCTCAAGAGAGTGATAATATATTTATCAAAAAATTTAGTATTTTTCAAGATTATTTTTAGCTCAATATAACCTTAGGATTGATTTATATTTATAGTTAACTCTTTGATATTTTATGCTATGACTGACCCATGTAATTTGTTTAGGGCGACCTAGTAGAGATTTTCCAATTTGAAAAGTATATGTTAAGTGTTCTAAGACACTACCAATAGAGGTAGGCACTTTTATGCAAGAACATCCAAGGTGTACAAGTAATCTTGCATCATCAAAAATAGATAAGAGTTTTGGGTAATATTTAATAAAAGATCTTTAGCAAAATTGTAAGTCTAATGGAGTATCTAAGATCAAGTGTTCCCAATAGGATTTTTAATGGCACTTTTGGCGATTTTTCTCCCATTTTTAATTTGTACTTGACCACTTTGTCTCCATTATTCATTCTTGATCATTGGCTCACTCATAAGCTATCAAACTATAATCTACTTGCATCATTACTCCACTGTTACACTATCAATTTTTGGACTCTTGCATCTAATTTGTGCACTCATTATTAATGATCATCCAATTTTTAATCATGACTAATCCATTATTCTTTACAATTCTCTCTAGGTCGTTATGTGCATTGGATTATAAACAACTTTTGTCGAGAAATTGTATATTCACCTATTTCAAGGTGTAGACCCTTAACCATTTCTTCCTCAATTGGACACGTTTGGATCAAAAATTGGTATATTTGAGCACCTTTTGAATAAGGTGAAATTTTTTCTCTTAACTTTAATATGTTTCTAGGGTTAGATTTGTATTCTAGATTAGATTTCATTTACAAATCACATATTTTACATTCTGAAGCAACATCTACCTTTCTGAATCACACAAGTTTCATTTTGAAACCACATGCATAGACTTCTGAATCACATTTCAATTATGAAATCATATACTTTACATTGTAAATCGCATCTCCTTTCCACAATAACAAACATTTTTTTTAACGAATCGTCATTTTCATTTAGCATTTAATTTAAGTTTTATGACTAAAATAATATACATATTTACTTCAATAGACTAGTTATTTTTATTGTTTCTACCACAGGGCTTGTTAATCTAGCTTTTAGTCCATGTAAATCAACAAACTAAATAACTACTTTAGACTCTTAACTCTTTTCCAAGTCGTAAGTTTTTCACATTTCCAATCGCCGACGAAACTCTTGTGACATATATTTTTTTTGTTGACCACTACTTTATATAGTGATCTTAAGCTAAGAACTAAGGACTGAGAGATATCTATTCCACTAAAATTACTTGAGAAATGATCCTAACTTCATCCTTTTTATCGTATCAAATTTTATTAACAACAAAAATTAATCTTTAATAGATTCTTTGTGAACCAAATAACTTATAACATATAAATTATTACAATTACAAAAATATATATATATATATATATATATATATATATATATAAACTTTGATACAACCATGAATTGAGCCTTGTGATAAGTTAACGTATTTAATTTAAGAATATAAGTGATAACTAATAAGAAAAGATGGATGTCTTTTTCTTTTTTAATTAATTTATTAAAACTTAAAAAACCCCAATGTTGAAATCGACAAAGATTTTTATTCGATCATATGTTTGCATGAAATAAAATGGTTGGCATTGGTCATAATAATATAAAAATAATATCTTGATTTAAATAATTGAGTACCACTTTGTTTCTTTCCATCAAGCATTGATGAATTATTGGGTCCAAAGCTTTTGGTGTTTTGTAATACTCAATAAAATATATTTATATAGCTTTTGGTGTTTTGTAATGTGAATATAGTTATGTGGGTTTGTGGCATGTTGAGTGTCAATAAATTGATTATAATAAAATATCATAATAAATTTATAATAATTTATAATTTGTTAAGGTAACATTAAAAAAAAATTAAAGGTTTGAACATAAAATAATTAGTAATATGCAATTTAAATTGAGGATTAAAAAATAATTACAATTAAATTTATTTAAAGTTAATAATTTAGTTAAGGTATAGAAAAATACTTCATAATTTCTTAATGTCATTATAATTAAAACTTATATATTTTGTTTAGAGATGTTTTAGTTGTGATTTTATATTAAATTATTATTTGCGCAAATGAGGTGATTTTAGAGGCAATTCAAATGAGCTCATTGGGTGAGCTAAAGGAAATAAGAAGACCCAGTGTTTTTAATCCCAAGCATTATTTTTATTAGGATAATTCGGCAATAGGGGGTCCTCAAATAGTGAAATGTGTTTGTTAGGCTGGCAGGTAAATCCCATTTGTTATGTTAAGTTCCTTGGGTTTGTCCCTGACACAAAGTGTCTTAAAAGAGTTATAAGTTTCTAATCCACCAACAAAGTGTTGAAGTCCATATGTGCAACAAGCTTAGAGTAATTTTTACAAGTGATGACTAAGCCAACAATGTCAAGCCCAAACTTGGGGCCATGTTTGTCTTAGGGTCAAAAATCTGATGAGAGTTAGGAACCTAAAGTTGGATGCATGTAGGATAATTTGAGCAGGGGAAAGCAATGAGATATCGACGAGTTGGATAACCACCTAGGTGGGATGTTAAGTCAATTATGAGTCATTAACCATACACTAATGGAGTTAAGAGGGAATCAACAGTCCAATGAGATGCAAGGATAATATGTTAAACTTGGGATCAAAAATCCCTAGAGGTTGGTGTGATGGGAGGTGAGACAGGCAAGGCTCTATGAGCAGGAATAACCCTAAGCTTGGGGGAGCCTAGGAAATAATGTTTAGCATCAACATATTAGGTTTGTGGGTACTTGGGGGAGCGAGGTAGTCACTAGTTAGGGGAGCTCAATAGATTGAGTGTCATCTAGTTGGGACAGACTTAGTCAAGCATGACTTGAAATCCTAGATGTATTAGTGGGAACTTGGGCTCAGAGACCCTGAGTTCAAGGAATATAGGAGCATTTTCAACATTTTTTTTTTTAAAGTTTTATTTTTAAATTAATTTATTAAAAAATTAAAATAATTAAAATGATTGAAGTCGATAAAGATTCTTGTTCCATCATTTATCTTCAAACATAAACAACTGTCAATAGTATGCGTTTAGTTATATAGAAAAGAATCATTGCCAACCGTTTTGTTATTAAAATATAAATTTATCACTCTACTATTAGCATCATATAATTCCAAATCTTATAAAACTGTTGGCAATGATAATATAAATATATCTACTTTAAGGCTTGGTAACGGATAAATGGATAACATTTTGACTTAAATAACTTTTTAAGGATAAAGTAGAAGATCATGATTTAGATGTAGACATCAGACTTTTTCCTTCCATCAACCAATGATAAATCAGAGAACCATCTCTTTCTCTTCTCTCTAGCATCTGATACGTATATTAATGTGAATATAATTATGTGGGACAATAAATGACTAATAAATTAAATTAAGTGTTTAGTTAATAAATGGAATAAAAATTTATTAAATTTAAAAAATAGAAATAATATATTTACATATAATATTGTAAAAAGTTTATTATAGAAAATTGAATTTAATAATATGTAATTGGAGTTAAGACGATCAAAATCATGAATTTGAATATAATCATAAATAGTTGTTTAGATTTTATTTTTAATGATATTTTTATTGAACTTTACAATCTAAATGAAGTGTGAAATATTAAAATCTAATTTTTGAGTTTGATTTCCCTGATTTTACCATTCATATTATTGCACTTAGATCTTGTATTGGAATTCTTATGTACCTACAATATCTAAATATTATTTCATGTCATAGAGTGTTAAAGTAAAGAAAACAAACTATATTTGGAGACCTATGTTCAACAAGATACCGCTAATTTATCAAGGCTCTAGTTAAGATATATAAAATGTTTGTTAGATAATAATTGATACTACTTGTCCAAATAAATTACAATATTGTTTTATATATATGTGACTTTGAATTCAAAATTCATAATATTAGTTCACATGTCAACTTCCGATAAGTATAAATGAAAAAGCGAGAAGAGACAATCACACATATTTGGAAAAAGGTGAGAAGCAAAACACTATCTAAAATTAGTGTATGGTTCAAAAAGTGGGACAAAAGGGATAAAAAGGTGGAATGGAGGGTGCTCCAAAGATATGAAAAGGGGATTTAAAGGCATAAAGTTGATAAAAATACCAAATATCACATGATTTCGAACAAATTAATTATATGTAAACATTTATGCAAAGTTAATTGGGGCCATTTTAGGATATTGCATTAACATATGTACAATTGATGTGTACATTGGCTTTTTATTTGAAGATTTTATTTACATTAAAATATTATTAAAGTTTTTTTATTTCACCATTGTATTTTGTAGGCCACTATTAACTAAGACATCCTTTGAGATTCAAAGACACTACCTTCTTTATGCAGGACCAATACATTTACCATCATGCCCAGCTAAGTTGTACTAAATATAGATATAACATTTTATGTGGGAAAGATATAAGCGTCAAATAGTCGAGTACATGATGTCATCGCCATTGCGAACTCAAAACCTTTAATGTTGTTTACAATAACATATTCATGGTAACAACAATGTCGAGCATAAGGGAAATATGTATTTAATCCCTCTACATACCACTGATGAAGTTATAAATTATACTTACATAACATAAGATAAAATAATGATATTAATGTTCGTGAAAGGAAGGAATTGGCTCATAGGAATGAAAAATTACGATTTAAAATAAAGAATAGAGAGCTCAAGTAAAACTTTAGCGAACCCAAAAATAAGAAAAGAAAGTATAAAAAGAAAAATATGTCAAAATAAATTATATCCTCTAATGCTTCATTGATCTCACCATATCTACAACCCTATCACAAGATCACTTCCTCCTCAATATTGAAGAAAAAACAAGTTGAACAAAAGAAGCACTTCTCCAATATAGAGCATTGTAGAAGTAAGTATTTGGCCATATATTGGCAATAATCAAACATCTCTCTAAAGAAAAGGGCCAAGCATCTTTGGTCACCATAAGCCATGAAGGTCGATAAAGAGAGTTATTTGAGTCTCTAAAGAGGAAAAAAATAACCCCATGATCTCATAAAATGGATAACATCTAAATAAAAAATGTTCCTTAGTTTCAGACTCTATATAACAAATCTAGAAAATATGATATACTTGAAGAATATGGTGATTTGTCTCTATATGGAGGCGGTGTAAATTTTTTTTGAATTGTGCCAATAGAACCCTAAAACTGCAAGGTATTTGGAGTCAGGTATAGCCTAGAGGTTAGATGAACCCATCCTCAAAGTGAATATATAATGTAGTAATATTGAAGCTTTAAAGAAAGAGGTTTCCAAATCTCTAACAATTTGGACTGAAAGTAGGCTCTATAGATCTCACTTTGATATCCTTATTTATCTAACTTTTTGATACATTTAGTGTATTAGTTAAAAAATTATTGGAAGGAGTCTATCCAATTGTCAATATCTACAAGGCCTATTAGAGAGAAAGCCTTGGCATACCAATAAAATTTTATCTAGGTTGTGCTAATTGAATAGAGGATTTGAATCTTAAGATAGGTAAATTTGAAGAAATCAACTAGAGAATTTTCCATTTGTCTATGTTTGTGCTATAGTCACCACTTTAAAGATCACAACAATAATAAATGGACCTGTATCAAATTTAGTGAGAATAATGTCTTAAGGAAATTCTCTTTTAGCATGAAGATGCTTGTATAACATAAATGTGAGTGATCTTTGATTCAAACTTTGATCAACTTTCTTAAGATAAAACCTTCATATTTTAGACTCATAAAATAATAAGTATAATAAGTGAATGAAAGAGATGAGTCTTTATCTAGATATCTTGAAATTGAAACTAAAAACACTATTTTTAAAAGATGGTAATGGTAACATAACATTTATTTAGAAATTTGGGTATAAGACTATGTCAAATTAGAAATATTCATTTATATATTTAATAAGCATCCTTAAATTGTATGAAATCCATCATTTTTTAAAGATGATTCTCACATCTTATCATCATTTTTTAAACATATAAAGAAGAAATAAGGTCCATGTTGTGGCTTTAATACTTACCTTCTTGCATAGAACCAGTTGCCACATGCTTGGCATCTATTGCATGATTTCTCTGTGTATAAAAATTAGCCTCTTTAGTCAAAAATAAATTTAAATATTCATGAATAAATTCCTTTGATATAAAGGATTGACATAACTAGTAATGTTAAACTAGATATAAATATTTTCATATTCTGAAATCACTCACATCATGTTGAATGAACATAAAAATACATTGTCCTTTTAGCACCTAATGGTATTATATAGATTTATTATCAATCAAAATATACAAATAAAAAAATATGCACATGTTTTTTTTAGAAACAATCTTTCACCAACAACTTGTGACTAGTAGACCCTAGTAGTACAACAAATATTTGGAGACCCAACCCTTTATATTTCATGTTATACTAGAGGCAACCATGTATTTTTTGTTGAAAATATTATACTCAATTCTCCTTCAAGTCTGGGAGCATACCATTTATAAAGTGTAAAATCTAGTTTTAGATTTGTAAAGGCAAAAGGATGATAAAATTTTGTATTGGGTCATGCTTTCAAAATTTAAAAAAAAAAATAGTGCATTTTAATTTCTAGGTATAATGATTCAAGTGTAACTTTGAAGAACATACATATTGTGTTTAATGTGGTCCATAATGTTAATCAAAATTTACTTATCAAAGTAAAATAGAAAGCCAACACTTTTGCATAGCTATTTCCATATTCATTCCAGACATTTATTAAACATCAAGTGTACAAAATAATCAGCCTCAATTTTTCTAATAAAAAAATTATAGTGCAATTGTAATGATATTCAATCGTAACAAGCATCCTTTAAGAAATTCAGCGAAATTAAAACCTTGCATCACATGGCATCCAAAACCATAACTTTGATGTTGAACATTTCTATGTTATTTTAAATAAGAACTAATTCTAAAAAATGACCACCAAAATTATAAATAAAAAATCTAATCCATACTCTTAACCCTAAAATTGGTGTGAAAAATGTTAAAAAATTAGGGATTACCTAAAAATTTAATACAATGGAATCTAAAAATATTTTTTGATCCTTACATACATGTTAAGCTAAATGTTTTTCTACTAAACTACATAAGCTAATCGAATCCAGACCTAACGTGTATCTGCATGCACTGACAAGTGAAACAACATGCATTTGCATCATCTTCGATCCAAAGTCACCCCTATAAGTACATCATCCATCCAACCGTCGTAACTACCAACTAAGTCAATGATGTTTCAAAAAAGGCAAGTTAAATGCAATAAAATATTTTGATTCACTACCTACCAAACATATTATTTGATATTTATTAACAATGAAGAAGTTATTATAATTTTAATATATCCCTACACATAGAGACATGTTTTGTATTTTTCTGTTAAACAATATATTCTGACTGATTAATAATGATAAACAACACAAATTAATAATGAGAGACAATTACAATAGTGCCTCCAACAAGTAATAAAAAATATCTTATCCTCGAATTTAATAAGAACATGATGTTTTCTTTCAATCAATTATTTTGTTTTATCTATATTCCTTTCTATGTAAGCACACACATCCTCATTAGTATGGATCTTTTCATGAGACTTCATAAACATGACCCTTGCCAACAAGTGTGAGAGTTACAAATACCTAAAGGATAAGAGCACCTTCATAATATGAATGTTTGTTATCATTACTAAGATAAAATAGTCCTCCCATAAGATCAAAAATCTTATCTAAGCTTATTTGGATGGCATTATTTGCATGGAGTGGGGGTTTATTATATTTGTGTAAGATAAATTACATAAGATGTATTTTTCTGTGATGGTTGCGGTCAAAATGCATCAATCCTTTTATAGTAGCTTTTGTTTTGGATGAGGTTTTAGTTAATTATATTTAGAGGTGAGGAGCTAATATTTATGAACAATAATACATATGCCATATACATATTAATTGATAAATGGACAATATTTATTTGAAATTTTAAGTGGAGAGAAAGATATATTTTATTTAGAGGTTTTAAGTGAAAGAAAAATTATATTTTAAATTGATTTAAAATAATAAATTTGAAATATATTAAAAATAAATGTAATTAAAATTTATACGTTGAATATTTTATATTTGCAAGAGTGATGTGTTATCATATAATTTGTTGTTTTGTACTATTATTTAATCAAAATTATACATTTACATGCAAACTGTACACATCATTTTTAATAAAATGTAAACAATAATTGACTCTTTTGCTCTAAAAAATTATCTCAAATATTAGTATCTACCCAAATATTGGGTCCTCACCCATTATATAATTCTTACTTTTTTTACATAAACAAATTGTGTATTACATATATAGTAGTGGGTGGTTTTCTCTAATTTTTTAGATATTACATATAAAATAATGTCCTTTACTTTTTCTATGTATTGTATTGAAAATTGCAAAAAAAAATTCAATTATTGTGTATGTAATATGCATTATGTAACATAATGTTGTATGTCAAACCTATGTAAGTATTAATAACACATGTTTGTATAGTTGTGTTGACTTAATTTTTCTCTAACTTTTCGCCAATTTTATGTCACCATAGTCAATAAAATTTTATCAAATCCTTCAAAAAACTTCAAATGTTGAAATTTATCGACAAAAATAATGAAGTGAAATGTACAAAATATAGTAGTGTGATTTGGGGGTTGTGTAAGGATGCACTAAAAGGGGTTTCAAGCTTCTATTGATTGAGTTGAATAGATGTGTAATTGGGGCACTTGGCCAAAAAAATTATGACCTTACAAAATTAAATGGTGTTCCTCCCACACAAATCATTATTTTCAATCATAGCTCCCCCTCAAAAGATATCCCAACATAAACCTAAACATTACAAAGCACACATAAAATACCTGTGACATTTACCATCACTAATATTTTAGAAATATTTACAGAAGAATATGCATTGGAGGTCTTATTTTCCTCATAACAATATGCATGATAAGCATTACCTGACCTTGTGAGACCATTTTTGGCCTCTCATGGTCAAGCCCTAACTTGACCATGTGAGGATGTTTTTGAGCCTACATGGTCAATTAAGAACTTTACCATGAGAGGCCATTTTTTCCACCATTGGTCAAATATTTGATCATGTGAATCCTTTTTTGGCCTCTCATGGTAAAGCAAGTTGGTTGACAGTGTAAGCCAAAAATTTAATTATTTTTATTTTTAAAATAGCCTATATTGTCAAGTGTGTACTTGACTATATAGACCAAAAATATTAATTTGACCCCTAAAAATGTAATTTAAAATGATCTCTCATGGTCAAGCACCTACTTATTCACGAGGGGCCATTTGAAATTAAATTATATCAACCCATGTTTAAGAAAAATATTTCATATATTCAAATAGGTGTTTGACCATGGAGGTAATGTTTTTAAACATAGGTTGAAATAATTTAATTTAAAATGGCCTCACATAGCTAAGCAGATGCTTGAACTTGTGAGCCTATTTTTTTAGCCAACATGGTCAAACACCCATTTGACCATAAAAGGCCATTGTTTGGCCTCTTATGGTCAAGTGGATGATTAAACACAAGAGGCAAAACTTTGGCTCCCATGGTGAATTGGGATTTTGACCATGAGAAGCCTAATTTACACACACACATGTATGAATGTGCGTGTACACACACACATGTATGCATGCACGTGTACACACACACACATACACACATAAATATTGTAGTTCATTTAATATAAATATTACATAAGATAATCTTAACATTATATTAAGGACTTATAAGAATTATAGAGAGATCAAATAATCATTAGAGTATATATGTATATGTACACACACACACACACATGTATATGTGTAGTTTGTTAGCCCCGCATGGTCAAGTAGGCTCTTGACTATGAGAGACCAATAATTTTTCTATAATGGTCAAGCAATTGGTAGTTTTGTAACCACCACATATTTTAATGAAAAATGTCATCATTTGCCAAGGAGTCAAATTGAGTCTTGTTAAATGCCTAAAAATTCCACACTTAATGTTCTTATTTTTTTTGATATTTTGAGAGACTAATTTCATTGTGATGCCATCTAAGATGATTTTTTTATAAGAATCAATATGATCATCTCTTTTTTATAAAGTCTTAATTGAACTATTTTACAAGCAGTAGCCCATAGTAGTTCAACCAATTGAGGGCCTCAATATTAATATATTTTTTTATCAATTTGATCCATTTATTGGGACATTCAGAACCCTTCTCCATAAGAATGGTGGAACCCCTCTTCATATGGGATCCACTCAAGAAGTACCCATGCCCACTAAGAGATAGCTAATTCTATATATATAATATGAAAAACTAATCTACAAACCCACCACTTTCTAGTATGAGCATTTAAACTCTTTTTGAGTTATAATATTATTTTTAATTATTAAAAATCATTAATGAACATTTATTAATATTGTTGACATAGACAATAAAATAAAGGGTTATTATTATTATCAACATCCATTACATAATTAGGGTTATAAGATTCTACTTAAACTTGATTATGTGGGGATGGTTAAACATGCTTTGTGTTGGAGACTTGGGGCTAATTCTATTTTTAAATCATTAAATGTTAATAAATTAATTTATAAGAGGATCATTAGGGGAGAGGGACCAATTATTGGATGGGGTTTAATAGTAGTGATAGGACATGTGCATGAAAGGACCATTTTTTTAAGTATTAATAGTTATTGTAAAACTATTATATTGTAGTATAAGTTATACCCAATAATAGTTTGTAAGATCCAATCATGACATGTCACATAAGGTGCATAATAAATAATTACATATTTAAAGTTACTAATCTGTAATAAATCATTTTAAATTTTGATTGTTGAATATGTGTTTGTATATTTTTCATGATTTAAACTCACTGGAATATATATCTAGAATGGGGTTTCCCACCTTCATCAGGATGGGAAAATAACCCCAAACCGATATAGGGGTCTTGGGGAGGGAAGCCTCTAGTGGGGTTTGGGATAATGCTCTGAAAATGTTTGGACCATATTAGCATGTATATGGGTGTTTTAACCTTTTAGGGTTTTTCTTAATGTAAATCTTATGTTTGATTAAAGGGATGAGTAGACTAAATCAAGGAAATAATATGCATAAAATAGCCACTAATTTATTACATAATTTATTAGCTTTGAATTTCTAAAAATGATAATAAATAGTACAAATAAAGACTTATTTGGAAAACACCTAATATAAATGCTCTAAGTGTTGAAAATTGAGATGGAAGCTGGTATGAGTGTCATCAATTAGATCCTTACGTCAGAACCCCTCCTAGATAATAGTTCCACATTTTAATAATAATTCCATGTGGCTCTATTATCCTAATATTGGTGCTAATATCCTTTGTGCAGGACTATCTTAAACTTATGAGTGCCCTTGTGTCTATATTTTTTGGGTATGTTCCTACATGCATGAATTTTAGAACTCTATGTTGCACCTATAATGATTAAAATATGATGTAAATCATAATCCTCCATGCAAGTAAGGTATGAGCTAAAAAGTGTGTTCTTTATTAGGATAGGTTGGACATCCTTAACACCCTATTGTGAAGAGAGTTGCCTACATACCAATAATCCAAAGAGGGATCAAGCCTGATGTAGTTCTACACACCTAAGTGTTGGTGCAAGTGCAAGTGATGTTAGTATGATAGTGGCCTTGAGTGCCTTGTGTGTGCTTGAGATTGGAAATCTAGAAAATATGAGCTTAGGGATGTTGTAGATGGTAGTATATAAAAGTAGGGAAAAATAGAGACTAATAACCTTGATTTTGCTTAACTTGTTTTGTGTTTGAATAGGTATTTTACATCTAATTTATATCTAGTGGATATAGGGATAAAAATCATGAATTTATGGGCCGACCTTAGGAGGTTTTTAATTTTGAAAATATATTTGTTCAGGAAAGTTAAAGTAAAGGACATAGGTGCCATTTTAGGGACACTAGCACCACATAGATCTAATGTTCTTAACGTGGCACTAATGTCCAACTGGTAGAATATTGGGCACGAAATGCTAGGATTAGGATATGAGGGCCTGGAACTATGTTGAGTTGACTAGGGATACTTATGGTCTGAATGAAGGCTAGATAAATGTGATAATAGGCTCTAGGATAGGTCTAGGGCTAAGCTAGGGATAGGTAATCTCAAGCATCACTCTTAGCACTCAAATACCACTTTTAGGTGATCACATTTGCCCCTTCTTTATAATATAAATACAAAAAAGTGAAATGACTAGAATAAAATAAAAATAAGTGTACTTGGACTTACCTAGGAAGTGAAGCCTGTGAACCTAAATATGAGTATGGGAAGTTTGGTTTATGCATGTGAAGCATGATCCAATGCATGATCTGCAAGTGAAACATGCATAAATCAGTCCTTAAGAGATATCAAAAGCAAAATAATATGTTGATTAAAGAAGTAACTGAGTAAAAATGAGTAAAAATATGGAAAAGAAGAAAGGAATGAATATGCCTCATTGGGTATGTGAACCAATACATGAACTTGGTGATAACCTGTATTTGTGCATGTATATATAGATCAATCAGTGAATATATTAGATTGAACTGATACCTTACTCAATCCTCATGTGTGGGTGGTTTAAGAACTCAATCTGATTTTGAATCCATCATTTCCCACCCCTTCTTGGTGGATCATGACCTGTGAATAACTTGAATTGGACTAATAGTGTGTCTAAACCTCTCATGTGGATGGCTGAAGAACTCAAGTAGGATATGAATCCATAATTTCCCACCCATGTGTAGTACATGCATCTAAAACTAAACTAGATGAAGTGTTGTAAATGTCTAACTGAGTATGTATAATTATGTATGTCAACTCTAAAACACTTAGGCACATTAGGTGGATCTGGGCCACTCAATAATGCCAACCATTATAGATGGATTTAGGCATGAAACTAGTGATAACTTGAAACATGATGTCAAGTGTATACAATCTAGAGAATTATATGGAATTTATCATTCCATCTGATCAATTGGTTTGTAATCGAGCATAGTAAAATAGTATGTCATGCTCATGCCCCCAATCTGGTACTTGGGTATATTGATTCTAGACTAAGTTGTAATAACTATATATGAGTATATGAACTAAATATGGGAATGGTGATGCCTTACATAATTCCCCCAATCTAAGTAAAATGATATGAATCTAAGTTGAGTTAATGTAAATTTGAGCAAAAATTGAGTATAACTGATAAATGTATAACAGAATCTATGTAAACTTGTACTGTACTATTCTAACTAACAGGAGTTGTTCTAAAATAGAGACTAATGAATAGTATAACCATATCTTGGATAGTAGTGTCATGTGGTGCTCGTGTCCCTGTTTGGGTGATAATTTCCTTTTGGTATGAATTTTGAGCAATTTTACTACTTTATGAGTCACTATTTTCCCTTTATGTTTGCCTATGTCTAATACTTTTTAACTAAGCCTGTGTACTAAAAAATGTACTGTGAATGAAATATAGGATCCTGATCTTTGCGACAAATCCCTTTGAATTCCCCTTATTTTGAGGGGTTTTGTTGACCTTGTACAGAATTATCCTGAAAATAAAAAGCTCTACATAATGTGTGTTAGCCGAAGCATATATGATAGTTGTGTAATAATCCAATATAATTTACATACATAACATCAAAATTTAAGAAAATTTGAGCATAAGTATAAAATTTAAGAAGCATGTGTTTTCTATCATTCCACAAGGGTATCAATATAGATGTAGTCAATGTATGTAACAACAAATCTAAGTAGAATTTAGTAGCTAGCTAGGAGGATGGGGTATGATTTCCATCACAACACCCAAGTAGGAAGGGTAGATGCATGAGGTCACTCATGACATCAAAAATTGGTGTATGTAACAAGAAAAGACAAGTGTCATGGCCATGCTGCATATAATAAATCATACATACAAAAAACATGAGGCATACAAACTAGGCCAAAGGGACACAATACAAGGGACATGGGCACATGTCACTAAGTCTAAGAAAACAAGACATACAAGGACATGTTCAAATGTCCATATATGCAAGAAACAAGAAATTTAGCTTAGATCCACATAGAAGGACATGTTCAAATGTTTGCATACACAATTAGGAATGGCACACACAAGGACATGGGCACATGTCCAAACCATACATATTGTGAATAAAAGTGGTGTAAATCCAAAGAGCAATGGCATATTCAAATGCACTTGAATAGAAGAAGCATAGAAATACAATCAAGTTTAAACTAGTAAAGTTAGAAATTAATTCATGCATGAATATGTAATATAAATTTGTGTAATAGATAAGATGTACATATGTTGAGTCTAAAGTAGTGATAGCTGGCAAAAAATATGAGTATGAATATTAGTGATCAATATCTAGATATAACAATACTATAGCTAGAATTTAGAGTATAAAAGGATAGAACCTAGTGATTGAAACTATGTATAGGATTCCCCAAAATGGGCAAATATATCAAGTGAATACCCATGTATTGGTGTATATTCCCCACGTGGGTAGATAATAGCAAGTTTGGATCGGTGTAGTGGCCCTGAGTTCTGTAAGCAATCTATAAGCACTCAACAAGAACAAGTGAAGCATGTATGTACAATAAAACTGACTATACTAAGATAGCTAGCATATGTAATGTATGTAAAATATAATAAATGTAAACATAGAAATGCATAAAATCTAAAATTTTGTCTTTTTTGAGTAATTATTTAAATGTTTTTGTGTTTTTGACATGCTATATTATTTTTATATTTTTTGGATATAAGCTATGTACAAGCAAAATGAAATGAAATATGTACAAGGAGTGAAGAGAGAGATAAAGAATGTACAAGAAGAAAGAAACCATACTAATCATTGGGTCTCATGGGAGACTCACTATCATTGTGACCTTTATCAAATAAGGGAACTATGATTGTGCATGATATGTGAAAGGGAAATTGTGGTCCCATAATTTATTGTACTGAGTAATCTATATTTGTATCTATATCTACTTGTGTAGTGGTGCTAGAAAATTATAAAACTAATTATGGTATCTTGTGAATTTTAGGGGCCTTAAAAACCTATCTGGTAGAAGAAGATTTAGGTGGTATAAATATCATATGTTGAGAACTCTGATAACTCAATAATATTGATCTAAAAAAAATTAGTGGAGGAAGGCCCTCTATAATTTATAACATATCTTTGACATAGGGGTCTCTCTAATAATGATCTTCATAGGAGAGTATGCATACCTATCAATACTATAGGAGTAGACCCCATATGCACTGGTAGTTATACTGAAGTCCATGATGTATCAATATGAATTGTGTTATGATCTATAACTAATAATTATGTTATATCTAATAACCGTGTTGGAACTATAAATGGTAATTATGTTGTAACTGGTTGTGGAATAGGTAGGGGATACTCATATGGAAGATCCTCAACTTTGACAACCTGATTTGCACGTATGTATTCTAGGAATTTATGTACTATGGATGGGATGGCTCATAGTTGTTATATCATGGCCTACATAATAACATATCAACCATGTCTGCACTCGATATTACTAAGAATTGAGTGGCTATATGTACTGGTCGAACCTATAATGAAAGTACAATCTCCCCTATGGAGCTATAAATATGACCACTAAAACCACTAATAATTATGTATGTGGGGGATATATCCTACTTTAAATACTCCATATAAAAGTGTGATAGTGCACATGCTAATGCTTTACCCATTGTCAACCATAACATTCTAGATAAGATGATGATCTATGTAAGCTCGTACAAAGAGTACATATAAATTTATATCATCATCAACAATCTCCTATTCTAAGAAGGTGATGAGTGGTCTAGTTAGAACTGTAGTATGGTACATACCAATGATATTGTGTAATGAGTGTCCCTCGTTTGTAATAGTATGATATGAAGCTAGTAGTGGATGTGCCTAATATATGTAGTGAACACCTGAAGTGTTCCCTATCTCATTCACTGTGTGATTTAGAAATGAATATGAGAATATCTCTAATGTCTTAACTTCCATTTGTTGTACTTTTGGTGCCTCTGTGAGTGTGCCTACATCAGTAATGTTAGCCTCAATCAAATCTTGTATCTTATGTTTTAGGATTATGCATTTATTTGTTGTATGTATTGGGGCCCTGTAATACAATGCATTGGAATCACAACTTTTTGGAAGAGGTTGTGTCATATCAACCTATCTAATGGGAGGGAGAGATATGACATTACATTCCAAAATTTATTGTCAAACCCGTGTTGGTGACTTTGGCAGTTTGTATAAGATTCGACACTAAGAAGTTGATAAAACCAAGCAAGGAGATGACTCTGAAGCTACATTAACTATGGAATTTTAATCACTCTTATTCTCAGTGGAGCTTACCTTGTATGGAGGCTTATTTAAACTCTTAGCAATTGATTATGATTCATTGATATACTTAAGTTTACCCATTTATAGAAGCTTGACCTCTCTTTCTTTTACTATGTGGTAAAAATATGTGAATGTTAGAAACTCATTAAACAAGATAGCTTTGTGTAATGCTGGTAAAAGAATCCATTTGAAGATGTCCTGAAGCTCTTTGTCTGCCATGGGGCTAGTCAAATTAGATAATATAGATGTGTATCGTAAGATGTATTCTATGATAGGTTCATTTGACTTTTGTTTCAACTGTGAAACTTAAACATATGATATTTTATCATTGATATTAATGGATAAGTGTGTTGAAAACATGTCTTCCAAAGGATTGAATGTTGTGATAGATTGATTCGATAAGTCATAAAATCACTATAAGGCATAATCCTTTAAACTGCATGGAAACAACTTTGTGAGAAGCCAATATTTGGACACATAGTCTAAACATGATGCGTGAAAATATCAAAGATGGTTCTCTAGGTCACCCTTACCATCATATAATGTAAGCTTAGGTGTCATGAATCTAAATGGCAAGGGAGTTGTTACTATGTGGTGTGCCAAAGGTGTATGTAAGAGAATATTAGAATCCAAGGCATGTGATGGCTTATTGGATCCCTTCTCAAGATGTAACACCTTAGCCTACAAAGTATTAACCTCATGCATAAGGGATTATACATATGGAGTGGAGGAACTAGACACAAGAGGTGTAGCTATCACTGAAGGTTGGTTAATGATAATTGTTAGTTGTGCTAACTGAGTGGGACCCACTGTAGGAGTAATGATGTTATTATCTAGGGGATTTGAAGATTGACCATTAGTTCATTTATTCTTAATTTCCAATGTGGCTTGTAATATTTATGCAATGATCAAGGGGTTGTTCCCAAATTCTATTTTTGAAGCTCTGTAGGACCTCATCTTTATTGACAATTATGTTATCATTGTTAAGTGGAGGGAGAGTGTCCTGATTTTTAATTTGTGTATCATCTTGTTATTGATTTTATTGTTCATCTTCAGATGTATTATCATTGAATTCCAAATAATCAGGGTGTGAAGGATCAAAAACAAGAGTTATAATAGGTCCCTTATCCATACTATAAGCTCGAATAGTAGGAATCTGAATATGCTCTATAGGATTACCACCTAGCCTAGCACTTCTTATTAATGGAAGAGAGAGAGATTTTTGAGATGGCATATAGAACCCAATAATACTGATCTTGGAAAAAAGTGAGTGGAGGAAGGCCCTCTAGAATTTGTGACATATCTCTAATGCAAGGGTCTCTCTAATAATGGTCTTTATAGGAGAGTATGCATACATGTCAATATTGTAAGAGTAGACCTTGCCTGCACTAGTGGCTCTATTGAACTCTATGGTATATTAGTAGGAATGGTGATTTGAGATATAATTGATGTCTATGTTATATCTGGTAACTATCTTAGAACTCTAACTCATGACTATGTTGTAATTACCTATGAAATAGGTAGAGGATACTCATATGAAAGACCCTCAACTTTAACCCCCTAATTTACATGTATGTATTTTATGAATTTATGAATTATGGATGGGATATATTGTAGTTACTATATCCATGGCCTACCCAATAACATATCAAACATGCCTACAATAGGTACTACTAAGAACCAAGTGGCTATATGTGCTCATCCAACCTGTAATAAAATCGCAATATTCATGATAGAGCTTTGAACATGACCACTAAAACTAATAATGATTGTGTCTATGGGGAATATCTCCTGCTCTGAATACCCCAAATTTTATAAAAGTGTCATAGTGTACATGCTAATGTTTGACCCATTGTCAACCATTACACTCTAGATAGGATGATGAAATATGTATGATTGTACAAAGAGTACATGTAAATATGTGTCATCATCAACAATATATTGGTCTAAAAAGGTGATGAATGGTCTAGATGGAACTATAGTATGGTACATACCAATGATATTATTCAATGGGTGTGCCTCCTTTGTAATAGTATGATATGAATCTGGTGGTGGATGTGTCTAATATGTGTAGTGAACACCTAAAGTGCTCCATGTTTCATTTTGTTGTGTGATTTAGAAATGAATATGATAATATATTTAATGCTTTCGATTCTATTTTTTGTACTTTTGAGGCCTTTGTGGGTGTGCCCACATCAATAATGTTAGCCTCAATCAAATCTTATATCTTATGTTTTAGATTTATGCATCTGTTTGTTGTATGGCCTAGAACCCTGTGATACTTGTAGAATGCATTTGAATCATAGATTTTTAAAAGAGGCCATGTTGTCTCAAACTCTTTAATGGGAGGTAGAGATATGACATTTCATTTCAAGAGCTGTTATAAAACTTGTTCTAGTGACTCTACAAGGTTGGTTAAGATTTGATACTAAGGCGCTAATAAAACCAAGTCAGGAGATGACTCAAAAGCTATGTTAACTAAGGATTTTTAATCATTTGTAGTCTTAGTGGACCTTAGATTGTATAGAGGTTTACTTTAACTCTTACTAGTTGATTATGATCCATTGGTATACTTGAGTTTACCTATTGATAGAAGCTTGAACTCTATTTCTTTTACTATGTGGCACAAATCTATGAATGTTGGGAATTTCTTAAATAAGATAGCTTTGTGTAATGATGGTAAAAGACTATGTTTAAATATTTTCTAAATCTCTTTGTCTACCATGAAGCTAGTCAATTTAGCTAATATATTCATGTATTGTAAGACACATTCTACAATAGGTTCATTTAAATTTTGTTTCAACTATGCAACTTGGGCATATGAGATCTTGTCACTAATATTGATGGAGAAGTGTGCTAAAAACATGTCTGCCAAAGGATTGAATGCTATGATAGATTTATTTGGTAAGTCATAAAACCAATGTAAAGGATAAACAACTTTTTTAGAAGCTAATTTATTGGACACATCATCCAAACATGCTACATGAAAAACTCAGAGATGGTGTTGGGGGTCACCCTTACCATCATATAATGTAAGCTTAGGTGCCACAAATTTGGATGGTAAGGGAGTTGCCACTATATAGTGTGCCAAAGGTGTATGTAAGAGAATATTAGAATCTAAGGGATGTGATTGTTTATTGGATCCCTTTTCAAGATGTAACACCTTAGCCTACAGAGTATGAACCTCGTGCATAAGGGATTGTACATATGTAGTGGAGGAACTAGCCACAAGAGGTGTAGTTGTCACTGAAGGTTATTAAATTAAAATTTTAAGTTGTGCTAGCTGATTTGGATCAACTATAGGTGTAACAATGTTATTAGTTGGGGGAGTTGAAGATTGACCATTGTTTGATTTTTGGAGTTCTTCCTGAATAATAGTGATGAGGTCATCTTGCATATCCAGATGTTTGGGCATAAAATATTACAATTGTTTATTATCAGTATCATCAAATTGGTTATTGAATTCTATCATTGTAGTTTGGGAAGTAGGAAAATAAGTTGTATATTTTGAACCTTTAAAGAATTTTAATCTAAGAAAGATTACCAAAAGAAAATATTGAAAGAAAACTAGAATTTTGGAACTAAAATCTGTAAGAGCATCTAGGGTTAGGGTTTAAGCAATGTTCAAAGTAAGTCAGGTTCAATGAATGTTTTAACATTTTAGGGTTTAGATGAATATAAATCTTATGTTTAATTAAATGGTTGATTAGACTAAATCAAGGAAACAATATGCATTATATAACCACTAATTTGTTACAAAATTGACTAGCTTTGACTTTTTAAAAAGAGTAATAAATAATACAAATAAAGACTTATCTAAAAATAGTTGATACAAATCGTCGGAGTGATGGAAATCGAGATGGAATCTAGTCTAAGTGTCACTAACTAGATCCTTATGTTAGAACCCTTCCTAGACAATATTTCCATATTTAGACAGTGGTGCCATGAGGTTTTAGAGTCTTGATATTGGAACTAATGTCCTCTATACAGGACTATCCCAAACTTCTAACTGCACATGTGTCTAGATTTTTGGGGTTTGTTCTTGCATGCATGAATTATGGAACTCTATTTGTACCTATAATGACTGATTTATGATACAAACCTTAATCCTCTATGCAAGTAAGGTATGAGTTGAAAAGTGTGTTCATTAGTAGGATATGCTAGACATCCTCAACACTCCAATGTGAAGAGATTTGCTTACATACCAATATTCTGAGAAGGGATCAAGCCCCATGTAGTTTTCCCCACCTAAGTGTTAGTGCAAGTGCAAGTGATGCTAGTATGATAATGGCCTTGAGTGCCTTGAGTGTACTTGATATTATAAATCTATAAAATCTAAGCTTAGAGATGTTGTAGATGGTAGTATAAGAATTGATAACCTTGATTTTACTCAACTTATTTCATGATTGAATAGGTATTTTACATCTAATTTCCATCTAGTGGATATAGGGCTAAAAGTCATGTTTTTATAGTGTTACTTTTCTTGTGCGGATAATAAAATATGTCTAGGCTAACCTTAAGAGGATTTTAATCTTGAAAATATATTCATTTGAAAAAGTTATTGTAAAGGACATAGGCATCATTTTGGGACACTAGTGCCATGTAGCTCTAGTGTCTTTAATGTGGTGTTAATGTCTAGTTGGTAGAACATTGAGCACAAAGGGCCAGGATCAGAAAAAAGGGTATGGGACTACATTTGAGTTGACTAGGGATGCTTGTGGCCCACACGAAGGTTGGATAAGTGTGATAATAGGCTCTAGGATAGGTCTATGGCTAATCTAGGGATAGGTAGTATCAAACAACACTCTTAACACTCAAAGACCACTTTTAAGTTATTACAATGGGTGGTTTTATTCATATGTTTTATATAGCCCATGGGTTTGGTTCTCATAGTATTGTAATACCACTTTGATGAATACCTAGTGATGTGCATATATATACTCGCACATAGAGTACAAAAAAATTATAACTTGATATCACATTATTGTATTATAAATGGTTGAGTTAATATATTAAATAAGGAGCTATTATTCTTAATTATTTACTTGAAAGGGTTTTTCCAAGTGAAATCATGTGTAATATGTAATCTTGTGTATATGTAATTTTTTTTATTCTGATAGTTTTAGAATTCTATTAATATTTCTTCTCTTGTTTTAGTTTATTGTGTGTATATTTCTCTTCATTAATTTGCTTTAGTATTAAATACATCAAACAAAAATAATGATGTGGTAGGGACATATGCTATATAATTTAGTAGGTTGTACATGCCAATGAGACACGCATGACCAATTCTACATTAGCTTTGGTTTTAGATCAATGGTATTTATTTTTGAATACTTGAGTCTTTACAATCCCTGTTGTGCTACTTTAGACTATGTTTTCTCTCACTCAGTAGTTATGTATATATTTAGACACATTCAGTATCTCCTGTAGACCCTAAATATTTCCAGCACATCTCACCATTTTATTCTCGAGAAAAGGGTTTGTGTTTAGGTTTATGATTTTAGTATTATTTTAATATAGTTTGTGAGTAGTCCGATCTAGTTGAGTTATTTTAATATTCTATGTAATTATTTCATTATTAAATACAATATTTAATTGAATGTCATAATTAAAGTTCAATTTATTATTAAAAATTTGTTGAGATAAGAATGAGTGTCAATTATTTAATTTGATTTATGTCAGAGGATGGAAGACACAGGAGGTTGGATGACATTCAATAAGCTATTAGCGATAGGGTTGTATAATGGATTAGTGGCACTTGCATTTATTCCAAAATGACTATGTTAATGATCATCACCAATAGTAGTGGTGACTATCTATGTCGTAAGAGATTGAGTGGAAATAATCATGTGCAAAGGCTATAAGAATGAAAATGAGGATTTGATCCTCATTTTTAATTTCATTTTTTCAGCTTTGTGTGTGTTGTGTGCAAAAATAAAATATTATAACCTTCCCTTGTTAAGTTGGAGAAAAGTAAAATGTAGATATCATGAAATATGTAAACAATTGTATAGGAGGGTAGCTAACTGCAGAAATCCTCTAACTGCAGAGATCCTCTACTTGTCATACTTTGTTGGAAGATGATCAGCCAATGAATACGTTTAACTAGAAGTGAAAGTGAGATAAGTTCTCGTATGTAGGTGATCATGTCTAACAAGATCCAAACAAAAAGATTTAAACAATAATATGTAGACCTAAAAGTATGCGTTGGCATATGATTATATTTTCAGTTCACTTGATATACTTTCTCTCCATGTAAAAATGAAGGGGGGAATGTTAGAAGTTAGTATTTACATTGAGGTAAATTGTTGTGGTTATTATTGGATAGGTTATTATTGGGTAGTTGGATATGTTGTTAATAGTTAGTCAGTTAGTGAGAGATTGTAGGGATCTCACTATCTCATGTACATGAAATATATTTCCTATATAATCATGTAATTGTCCGAATGGTGTAATAGAGATTAGAAGAATACAATATAATATAGTGTGATCAAATATTATTCTCTGTGTATTCAAAGTTTATCAAATTTATGACGTGTATTCATTGAACCTCTGTATAATCTATGATAATTTTAACATGGTCTATGCACATGTAAAATTAAGGTGCACAACTATTGGTCCCTTTCTCCTAATTATCTTTTAGAAAATCAATCACCTAATTGTATAATATATTTTTAGAATTTCAAATTATTTACCAACTTATAGATGTTCCCATGTCTCATAGTTATTTTTATTTTTATTTTATGTATGTATTGATTTTTTTTTTCATTTATAGAAAGATGGTTAAAAGAATTTATTAAAAAAAACTATTCATTATTTTAGTATAAGTATTATAATATTCCTATGTAAAAAATTGGTTGAAAGTAATCATATCTCGAAATCAAAGTCACGTAAAATATTTGGCTTTAGCTCGAGAATATTTTCATACCTCAAAATCAAAGTTATGTCAAACCTTTAGCTTTAGCTTCAAAATATTTTCATACCTCAAAGTTAAAGTTATGTCAAACCTTTAGCTTTAGCTTGAGAATGTGTATACAATACATTGTAAAAACTAATAAATGGGTGAATTTTGAATTATATATATATATATATATATATATATATATATATATATATATATATATATATATATATATATACTATTCAAAATGCACCCATAACTATAAATTTATATGCAAAAACAAAATTAGATGAAATGATTCAAATTTGACATAAATGAAAACAATAGTATTTCCTCAGTCTATGTAAAATGTAATAATAATATTTCTGGATATAACTATGTGAGAGTTTTTGGATCGATGTTTTGAATCACTCTTAGTGATCCATCATCAAGAAGAGAATATAATGATAGATGAATTGCAGACTTATGTCTTATATAAATTGGAAATATGTTAAGATGAAGTAAGATCCTTATTTTTAAAATAAAATAATGTGTTAAAATATTATAATAAAAATCTATAATAAATAAAGTAATATAATGATAATATAAATATCAAGAATTAATAATTAAGATATATATTATATTAATTTGAACAAGAAAAAAATAACTAATATTAAAGTAAAATTATAAAAAATAATTACTCAACATGATGATAAAAGTAAAACTAAGATAAAATTAAAGTTATATTAGCCAAGACCAAAGTACCTACAAACACATTCTTAAAATGATGTTAATGACTAAAAAGGTTATGTGAGTAATAATAATTTATCAAGTACCGATAATTGAATCAAACTATTAACTAATTATAAAATGATTTATTAATCAAATCTCAAGTGAAAATGAATAATAAATCATATATGAAATAGAATAACATAAAATATATTAGAAATGTAAAATTAAAACAATAATGAATGTAAAATAGAACTAGTAACATACCAAGACCTACTCCTACTAGAAATCAAAACCAAACTATAAAACCTAATAATAGAAACAAGTTTAAAAATATTAAAACAATGTATTGGTATTATTGTTGATAACAATAGGTTATAAATTAAACATGACTATATCAATATGATGAGCTAAAATAAGTTACTAACTTATATAATTATTAGAACAATTATTTAGGTTGTAAAAAAATCACGGAACACAATATAGAACGAAACCTAGTTAGAAACAATATATAACAATATTTTAATACATTATATTTTATTTTAAAAATCAGGAACCTACCTCATCCTAACATATTTTATATTTATATCAGACCTAAGTTTTAAATTCATCTATCATTTTATTCTATTCCTAATGATGAATTATTGAGTGTGATCCTAAAGGTCGATCCAAAAACTCTCACACAGTTACATCCGTAAGTATTATTATTACCAACATATATGGTTTAAAGTGCACTCATGTTGTAAATATGCAATTTTGAGGTAGAATTGGTTATAAATACCCTAGATCATGGAGCTAACCATTAGATGTAAAACTTAATGGGAAAATAGTCAAAAAAATATCTATAAAAATGGTTCTGGCAAGCTAAACAAAACACTTGGTGACTATGAAAATGTTCTACTCGACCAACATATTACATCCAAGGGACTTCAAAAAAATTTGACCCTTGGAATAAATTTTACCAAGTGAATAATGGAGTGAGAAAATAATTATGATGATGGTGATTTCATTCAAAAATACAAAATATATTTCTCATATAAAATTGGGCTCGTCTCTCCTCCATGCACAGCGGCATGATATGGAGTCCTTCCTTGTCCTCTATTAATTAAATCATAATAAAGATTCCAATTAGTGTCTATAAATTCATTCATAAACCACTACCAGATCATTGATCATTCCATTAAATTTTTGGAGGCATAAATTTTGACAAGGCTAAGGACATACCCAAAATAATATAGTATCCAAATTTCATAGTTGATAGGTTTAACACCCCAATCCATCATAGAATATATTACTTTTTGATAAATTAGAGTGATGGTGTCACCATGAATAACTTCATGACATGACATCTAACCAATTGGTCTTAACTACTATATAAAATAAAAATTTGGTAGTTTTAAATTATTACATGTAAAATGCATTCATATCTATGAACATCTTAGAATTATCCATAGCCTTATATTTATGCGATGATACAACTAAAATTCAAACATCATAATAATAATAATAATAATAATAATAATAATAATAATAATAATAATAATAATAATAATAATAATAATAATAATAATAATAATAATAATAATAATAATAATAATAATAATAATAATAATAATAATAAATTAATAATGGAAAATGATTCTCTATTATTATTCATAAAGTCACTCATTTGGAATTGTCATCATGTTTTTTACACATACTCTCATTCCTTCATCTTTAAGAGAAGAAAACAAAAGCAACGAGTATTATGTTGTCAAGGAGAAAGAAACATCAATGGTTAGGGGCCTGATGTCAATTTTCTCTCCTCAAAAGTAGGTTTTAAAGCCATTACAATTTGGAGAACTTGGGATGACATTTGTAACCTATGGAGTGCTTTAAATTATTGGTTGAGTGGTTACTTTTGATGCAAATCGAGCATAAGGTGGCTTGTGATATTGACCCTACATCTTGATTGTTCCAAGTGTTATAGTTAGATTTTTTTGTGTAGATAGTTTTCAATCAGCCCTAAGAACTCCCACTTATCTTACTAGTCAAGATTATAGGTTTGAAATTAGATATATTATAAGATAATTATTTTCATTATGTATCTTATGCTTATCAGATTGACAACTTAAACACATATTAGATAAATTAATGTATGATAGTTTTTGGGTGTGTATTTATCTCCAATTTTGATTTCTATAGGTTCTTTTAAATCTTGATGAGATAAACAATTCTAATGACAACACATTTCTAGGTTTAATAAAAGTAAAAATTTTAATTCTAATGATTAAAAAAAACCCTAAGAGTTTGATGAGATATTCAATGAAATTCTAAATGGGAGGACGATATCAAGGTAATTCAACCCATATTTATATTTTAGGTTCAAACCTATTATAAAAAATAAAGTCTTGAACTTTTTACTAGGGTACATTAATTTTCACTAGGGGCATTGATTTTATGATTTCTTACTTTTTTTGCTTTAAAGGAACTTTTCCTACTCCTCAAATGGGTTATCGATTCAAGGTTCATTTTTAATCCATGCTTGTGATCCCCTGGTTGGATGTTATTTCTTAGTCCCAAGTATTATGTGATGGCTTCATCATTTTGAAAGATGTTCAATGGTATATGATCTTGTTGGTCCCAATCAATGAGTTCAATGTATTCGATATCAAGGTGAATGATAAGGATGGTGGTGTCATTCAAAATGTTGGTGGAAATAAGATCTTCATAGAAACCATGAAAAAAATATTTTTTGATATCAGATGAAGCTTCCTCATAAATTATGGAAATATCATTGACATCTTCTTATGGATTTCTAGTAGGGGTTTATAGCCATTACCATGACATTCTTGATTTTTATGCAACTATATAAGTTCTAATATTCCCTAATCATGAGGGCCTAGTCCCTTCCAATTGTAGTTCATGATTTAGAACATTAAATTCTTTATAGGATAGTCCTTTCTTTGAAAACATGATGTTAAGTTATCATTTCACAACCAATAATCATTAAAGCTTTCAATCTTATCATCTCTAAGAATGTTTTCTTTGATAAAGAGGTTGAGCCAAACCGATAGGATGCCATTTTTTTTTCCCCATTCATAATGGGATTGGAATTATTTTTAGGATATATGGGAAGTCTACCCACATGGAAGGCATATCAAATTTCATATTCTCCCAAGCCTTTGTCAATGGTCTTGAAGCGAGATTTAGAAGGTGGATTTTTGGATGTAGATGGGAGTTTGTTTGGGTGTATGTAGGAAGAAGGTGGTTGTTGTTCTGGTGCCACCGATATGTCTATTATAGATGCATCTTTGATGATGAGACAATTATTGGTTTTTAGATATCTCCCTTCTAACATTTTATAGTATTGTAAAGTTGAGGGTCTCCATGAAGGACCACTTCCATGCCAGAGTGTGGAAACTTGATGCATTGATGGAAGGTGGATGGGATAGATTGCATGGCATGAATCCATGGGCATCTAAGGAGGATGATATAAGGGAGATCAAGATCAATGACATGGATTAGTAATTTTTGTGTGACATGACCAACCATGATAGGAAGATATTTGGTACCAATCGATTCCTGCTCAATGTTATTATATGTATTTATAATGTCGGTGGTTGGGTCCAATGTTAATTTAGAGTAACCTATATGTTTGACTAATTTCAATGTGTATATTTTCAAACCTAATCCATTATATATGAATACCCTCTTCACTTTGTGTTTGGTGATGAAGGCTTCGACATATAGGGAAGGTTATGTGATGGGTCAATAGGAGGTATGTCATATTGGTCTAAAGTGAGTTGAAAACCTAAGAACATGTATTCAATGAGTTATTGGAGTTGGTATGTGTCGATGTCATTGGGGAATCTTGACTCCTGAAGAATTTTTTGCAAGATGTACTTATGAACAATGGATGTTTTGAGAAGGTTTAGGATACATATATGGGTAGTATTCTTCTCAAACTATTCACAGAGGTTGTATTTTCATTTAGTGGTCGATAGATAAGGCCTTTCAATAGCGATCTTGTTGCACCTTATTGCAATAACACAATCTATGGATTTGAGTTTGTTGGTGGTGATATGATGGTCTATGTGTTCAATGTGACAAACAACTAGGTCATAGGAAGGGGAGGATTTTTTATAATTGACATATTTGGATTGGTGTTTTGATCTTGATCTTGTTATGGAATATTTTTATCATGTTTTGGAAATGTATATTTGTATATATCCAAGTGTTGGTTCTTAGAAGTGCGATGCACTACCTTTTATTTTGATATCTCCATTGACGATCAAATCTTGGATGTAGTTATTGAGATTCATGCATTTTTTTGTTGAATGACCCTTTATTTTATGGAACTCACAATACTCATCCTCATTATACCATGTGGGTTTTGATCTAATCTCATCAAAGGGATTTGGTTATGGAAACATGATCATGTTTGCAGTGACCAACTTATGAAAAATGACTTCCAATGATTCTCCTAAAGGAGTATGCTACCTTATTTTGATGTCTTGCTTAGGTTGGCCCCAAGGAATAGTAATGTTGGAAGTGTTTTAAACAAATTGGATGTGTTTTATATCAATCACTCCATCACCCACTAGATTTTAATTTTTGATAAAAATTTGAGGCCATTATAATGGTGTTTGATTATTTTGATCCTTAGAGAATATTTTAACCAAGCCTTTAGTGATGAGAGCCTTTTCAATCTTAACTCCATTATAGATAATATCAAAAAGGGTAGTAAATCAATGCAATTAGAGATAGAAAGTCATTTCTTGATTAAGGTTGGTAGTGAAGATGATGACCAATTACTTTTTTAGGGATAAACCAAGGGAAACTACTCACCAAGCCTCTCCACCATTACAGGAATGAAGAAAAGCTTTTGTCATTCCTTTGCTTAGCATTACATGGGTCCATCATAGCAAGTTCATGTTTGACATTATAATAGAAATGATTTATGAATATTTTAGATAGATACACAAAAGTGGTTATAAATCCCTTAGTAATATGCAAGAACCATTCCAAGGATTGGACACCTAGGCTCTAGGAATAATCAAATTAATTAGATGTCACTTTATGCGACCTCTTAACATGACATGAAGAGTTTTTTCATATGTTCCCTTCGATCACCCTTTCTCTTAGAATTATCAAATTTATGTGGTTTGAAATAAGGGAAAGGGTTTTTTGAGCATATCACAGTAGAAGGGATAAGGGCACAACTCACCAAATTTGATTTTCTTACTTTGATTCCCTACTTGCAGTCCTTGAAAGGCATCCTTCATAGTTTTCCACTCTTGGGAAAATGATGTGCCTAGAAGTGACATTGGTGGTGGTAGCATAAAGGGAAATTTAGGGACCTATTTTTTGTTTTATTGTTGTTGATTGGATTATTAAAAATTATGTGAAGTTCTTGTTGTTGAAGGATGAATGTGAGAGGCTAGGTTCACCAACTATTGTCTAAGGTACTTAATTTAATCAAACACAACTTGATTTTGACCTTGGTGGAGTTGGTGTGATAGAAATGACTTCCCTTTGTTTTAGGGTACATTAGGATTGGAATTTTAACTATTGAATGTAATGTTTTGATCAATAGGGTTTTTATAAGTACCTTGATCTAGATTTGGACTGATGTGGTCTTTCTTACTTATTATGTGGCTTGAGTTTTTAGGATTGTAGTTTGTAATAAGTTTGGCTCATATCTCTATGAGTTGTATAAGGATATCATTCTTTTCCTCAAATAGATATTGGTCAACTTAGGCACTACCTTGAATGATTTTAAACCAATAATTGCCTTCATCATTATATTCTCTTTGATTGGTAAGGCTCACAATATCATCATCATGAATGCATTCTTAATCAAAATGAAACAAATTATGATTGAAAGGATTTTTAATATCTAGGTTTTGATTTAATATTATTTGAATACTCATTTTGGGTGCCATAGGTTTGTGTTTAGGTTCATTTTAGATATGGTTTTGTTTGGATAGGTTTGATTTGACTATGGTTTCTTATAAAAGGGGAAATAATAACACATGTAAAAACAACTTAAGCTAGTCAAGTGGGATTGCAATCAGATAATGTCCCACTAATAATATCTCAAAGTATGTTGTGGGTAATCTTAGAGAATGTTGTGTTCCTGACACCACTATTCATTTGTGACTAAATGGCTCCTATGCTAGGTTTTACTAGATTAATAGGGGAGTCCTCAATATACCTTTCATTATGTGAGGACCACCTCCATCAAATAAGGGTGTTATCTAGGGCATGTGTATTTGTGGATAACCATCTTACTTCACAAAAATTGGGTGAAACTAGGTTTTTGCTTAGCCAGTAACGATATATCCACCTTGGAATGTTTATAGTCTGATAGAACACAACTTTTGGCCAGTGCTTGGTGGTGAAATCTAAGTTATTAGACCCTACAAAATAAAAAATATAAATGCATAAATCATTTCTGATTTCCAAGATCACATTGCGATGCAAAGAAATAACATACATGTTTTACCTTGGAATAAATTACTTATAGACCATTTTTTAATTTCCAAGGTTGCCTTGTGGTGCGAGAAAGAGAATATGCAGTTATTGATCAAACACACAAGAAAATTTGAAAAAGACACACAAAATGGATTCTTTGATTATGATTTAAATGATTAAATATGTGATTTTTTAATTTCATGTCTTTGTTGGGCAAGCCTATAGGACAAGAGTTAGTAATTTGGTTGGTTTAGGTCTTCATCTCACATGAGTATCTACAAGTTATAAAGTTGAGAAACAAAAATTCTAATGATCAGGATGTAGATGTCGATGATCAAAATATAGACATTAAAGCATAGAACACAGACACCAGTACATAGTATGTAGATGCCAATGATCAAAATGTAAACACTGAAATATAGAACGTAAACACTAATTATCAGAACATAAACATTGATAGATAGAATACATAGCCAAAGCTCAAAATGAAAATGATGACAAACATAACATAGACACCAATGATCAAAATGTAGACACTGAAGCCAAGAACATATCAAAATCTCCCATCACAAACAAAAATGTTACTACAAAGGGTAAAAACACTAAAGCCTAAAATACCTACATGCAACACATAAATTCCACTTTGTTTGATGTATATGATATTTTTGAGAATGGAGATGGTAAAACATAGGACACAAACACCAATACATAGAAAATGAATTTAGAAGCCTAAAATGACAAATTAAATACTTAAATTTGAAACTAATGGGACTTCAATTGATACCAACTAAGAAAACACTTCAAAACAAGTGAGAAATGAAAAGAATATGGAGTACGTCTCACCGGGCATGGCAAGAATGTAAGCATCAAACAATAATTCTAAATTCTTATTCTAAACTAAAAAAAAACTTTGAATTGAGACAATAAAAGATAATTATACCCTTGTTTACCATGAATACCTCATTTGTTAGTTATATTTGCTCACTTTGATTGTAGTTTCTCAATAGATTTCATGCAAGTATTTTTATATAATGTCCCTATGATTGATGGAAGATACTATGATGATATCAAGGCTTATGGGTTATGGCTTGTTCACACAATGTGCATGATCTCCTTAGGCTATCCAAACTTGTTCAAAATAAAGGATAAAGGCTGAATTTATAGATTTTGGATGAGGGAAATGGATGGTTAAGATTTCTTAGAATTAGATGGATGAGATTGAGTCAACATTTTCATTAATGAAGAATTTGAGAGAATTGAAGGATTAATGATACTGAATGAGAAGGTGGGATTTGATTTGATGAGGAATGTTCTTGATTGGATTTATTTTTTGACCTAAGATTTGGTGAATTGAATTGAGATTTTATAATTTGATTTTGTGTACATAGATTTTAATATTAGGGACTAATAAACTAATTAATAATGATTAATTAGTTAATTAAGTATGGGGTGATGTTTGTGGAATTAGATGACATCAATGTGTGATTGTCATGGTGTGATTAATTGATCAAGGTGATAGTGTGGTACAAGTTAGACGTGTTGATGGTAGAATTATAGCCGTGGATTAAATATCAATTAATTAGATGATTGTCAATGAGTGATGACATTAAAGTGGCATAATTAGGGTGTCTAGAAAACCAAATCGAGATTAATATGTAATTCAGAGCTATCCTTGATCTTCATCCCACTTCTTATTTTTAATTTTTTATTGTTAATTTGATGGTGAGTGATATAATTAGTAGGGTGAGCTTTAGTTTCACTTTGCTCCTCCAAAAGTAAAATATTTATACTTTTTTGGAGATTTAACATAGGGAGGTTACATCTAAGTATGGTGAGGAACTGAGAGTGCTACTATTAAGGCTTTTAGGTGCAATTTTTGAAGCTCTAGGATAGGAACCTAATTATCTAAATATGGGAGGATGATGTCCCTGTCATGCAATCATAGAGGTAGTCATTAAGGAAATTCACCAATTTAATAGTAATCCACATCTAATTAATGTCTTTTATGTATTATGGTAGTCCACAAATTTAATTTGTCTTTTACACATGAAGGGAATTCACATATTTAATTTTATAAATCATGATAACTTAAGATGAGATTTGACACTTGTCCTAAACATTTTCATGATTGCCTCTCAAGTTTTTTCTTTTTTTTTTGTGTGTGTGTGTGTGTGTGTGTGTGTGTGTGTGTGTGTGTGTGTGTGTGTGTGTGTGTGTGTGTGTGTGTGTGTGTGTGTGTGTGTATTAATAAATCAATTAAAATGCAAAATGATATCTTTAAGTTCATTAACTTATCACAAGGCTTGATTCATTATTGTGGTTTTCAAAGTTAAAGTTAAAGTTATATATATTAGCTAAACAGAAATATATAAATAATTCACAAAAAAAAGGTGGTATGAGAGCACACAACAACACACTAGGTAAAGCTTAGGATCAAAACCAAAGTATCAAAGTGGCTGCTTAGAAATAAGCAATTAGATCACAAAGTCATAAAAAGAGATAAATTTTATGCAGCAAGATCAAGGCCAAAAGGTGGATGATCCATATCATCTGGACCCTTGCCCAAGCTTGGCAAGTTATTTCCATCTACAACAGGCTCCCAACTAGTAACTTGGATAGTGTATGTGTCATTATATGCTTGTGTTTGAGTGGGTGACATAGACAAATAGAGTTTGGGGAACTTACCCAGCACATCCGCACAGTCTCCAGGTGGTTCTCCCAAGCATCTGGGCATGAAGGAGGAGGAGGAACATCCTAGTCATCCTACCTAATAGGGGAAGGAGGTGGTGGTTTCCACCCTCACTACTACCCAAGAGGGGAAGCACGTTGGTATGATGTGTCTCTATGAGAGCGGTGCTTGGAATGCTATAATGTTGCCCACCATGAGGTAACCAAGGCACTCTATCATCCAGTTTAGAATCCTTGGGCAGAGAAGTAGGAACCTAAGCCATAGTGCAAGGAGCATCTCCCTAATGGGAGAGGAGATTTTGAAGATACCCAAGCTCCATAGCCACTTTATTGGCTTAGACTTGAATATGTAAAAGAACATTGGAGATGATAGAAGATTTGTGAAAATCAGAAACATTACAATCAACAGAAGCATGAATAAACACAAATATATTTCTTTCTTTCCAAATCCAAAAGAGAATCTCCACTCTGAAAGTATGCCAGACTTGCACATAAATGAAGGGCATTGCAGGTTTGTCACTAAGGAAGATATATTGCCACAAGAAAAATTTGGGCTGGAAAGGCCTAAAGAGATCATGGATCCAAGTCTAGACCCTTTAAGCTTTGGGATAGTACTAAAAGAGATGGGGGATCATCTCAAGGTGGCCATAAAAGGGGCAAGTATGCTATGAATTCCAACTGAACAAGTCTTCTACCAATAGGCAAGCCTTGGTACATTATACACTAAGGAAAATAGGCAAGCTTGAGCTTCACACAAGCCCCCCAAATGGTATTGAAGTGAAAGCTCCATGATTTAATAGTTGAGTGTAGCCCCTAGTGGGCATTAAGATTTTCAACCATAGGCGAATGGGGGTAGGCCAAGCATAGCCAAGCCGAGGAGTGTAATTGTGAAAAGGGGTCTCAACATACCATTTCTAGTCCTTCCACCAAGGCCAAGTGGAATCGACTGAGATTTTATGGAGCATAGAAGCTAGGATGACATTGATAATCACTTGGTAAGATTCTTGGTTTGCATTGGCTAATCAAAATTTATCTTTCACTTATTCTCAAGATATTTAAGAACAAGAATGCCTATAGAATATGTCTTGAATGAAAATGAATTCCTTTGCAAAAAATCTTGAGGGCATTGATTCAAGGGATTTTTATCAGGGGCACTCCATTGTAAGAAAAAATGGGAGACCACTATAGAGAGTGGGAGTTAGCAGAGAGCCTATTACGAAAATCAAAACCATTATAAATAAGCCATGGCTTAATCTTTTCCCAAGCCTTCCAAATGCTTTTGGCCATAAAGGATCTTGTGATCTAGACAGGAGACTAGATGAAGAGTAAATATGGGAAGCTATGACCTTTCTAGGTTTTTTGTCCCTTAGGAAAGCTCAAGGAGATAAAGTGTTTGAATAACACATTATAAGCTTTTGGGCCCTCAGTGGCATGTATAATCCATTTGGCACATAAGGTAGTTCCTTATTGAGCTATGTCGATGAGTCTCATCCCTCTAACTTTACGTGTGAGGCATCAATATTCCTAGGCCACCCTATGGAATCCTTTACCTTGTGGGGAATATGCCCAAAGGAAATCTCAAAGTAATTTTTCTAACATTTGGTAAGATTTTTTGGAAGGTACCTAACATGATGAGTAATACACATGGGTGGATGCAAGAATTTTTTAGCAAATTTGAAATTTTTCTGCCAATGAAAGAGACTTGGTCACCTAGTAATCTAGCTTCTTAACAAATCTGTCAACTACATATTTCCATAATAAGGGTGGAGAAGCATCTAAAGTAAATGGGATGCCAAAGAATTTAAATATTTCTTCATGTTGGATCTATTTCAAACTGAATTTAGTATCCCACACTAGCGGAGGGAGGTAAAACTATCTATAGCAATGGGTTTTCTACCATTGGATGTTGGATCCAGAGGCCAAGTAGAAGGTGTCAAGACACTGTAAGGCATTGTCTATATTGGCTTCATCTTCAATGAGGGTAAGGAAGGAGTCATATGCAAAGTGGCCATCAAGCATTGCATATCTTCATGTGGATTATTTGCATCAAGAGGGAGATAAATTCCCTTAACAAGGCCAATAGCTTGGGCATTAATAAGAATATATCCAAAACCTTGAGCTGCAAGAATGTACAAGGTAGGAGCCAGAGGGCACCCTTTGTGAATGGAATAGAATAAACCAAATTTATTAGAGGTAACTCCATTGATGGAGAGGATAATTGAGGCATCATAGAAGAGCATTTGAATAGTTTCAATGAAGATGGGCCCAGAACCTAGAGCCCAAAGCATAACTAAGATGAAAGGCCATTCAATGTGATCATAAGATTTTTCAAAGTCAATTTTGATGAGCATAGCATGTTACTTAGACCGTCTAGCCCAACCATCCTTTCCCAAATAACAATGATGTTATCCAAGATATAACAAATTTTGATGAAGCCCATTTGTTTTAGATGCATAATGAGAGGAAACATATTGCACAATCAGATTAATAGAGCCTTGGTAATAATTTTATAGGAAACATTTAGGAGGGTGATGAGATTCTAGTTACAAATCAACTCAGGATCTCCTTGCTTAGGTATGAATTTGATATTTCCTTTATTTATATTTTTACCCATCGAATGTATGTGAAATGCTTCTTGATAAACCTTATGTAAATCATTGCCCACAAGATCCCAAAGAGTTTTATACAAATCATAAGGAAAGCCACACTACTAGGGGCTTTGTCATTAGCCATATGAGACACTACTTTATGAAAATTGTCAATAGTGAGGGTCCTGTCTCAAATCGCCCACTGGGTGGAAGTGAGTTTGAATGACACCACTGAAAGGCATTTTTGAAGGGTAGATTCATGCTCAACCGAAGATGCTTGAGCTTTGAAAACTTGTTGATAATGGTGGAAAAAAGATTGAATAATATGTAAAGTCTTTGTGAGTCTATTACTAGCCTCAACAATGACTTGAATTTATTGCTTTGAGTTTTTGGCTTGTAGCAATTGAAATAATTTCTTAGAAGCTTTGTCCCCTATTTTAAGCCAGTGAAGCTTGGATTTGACTTGAGCTCCTCGGGCATTGCAGTTATTAGCAATCTAAATGTGGTGCCTTAAAGATGCAACTCTCACCTTCAAGATCTCATTAAAGGTATATTTTTCTAGAGCTAGATCAACATGACTTAGTTCTAAGGTAGTAGTAGAGTAGGAGTGTCTCTAAATTTTGGCAAGTTGGTGGCCATAGATCCGTAGAAAGTGGGAGGTCCTTTTGATGGCATCATCCCATCAGAGAATATAACCAAATTCTTGGGAAAGACATGGATCTAAGTTCCAAAATATCCTAATATGTGCCACCATGGGCCCATGCTTGAGCAAAGAGGTATTAAGGAAGAATTGTGTTTTGTGGATTTTGGGTTTCATGAGCGACATTGTTACATAAAAATGAATGGGGGAGTGATTAGAAAGCCCAAAATCTAGTAGTGCCTGCACTAGAGGAAAAAAACCATTATCAAAAGAGAAGTACAATTGAGTGGACACATTTACCTATCTAGATGCTTCAAAATTTGACTGGGGCCTTCCTTGAAATTACACCAAGTGTATCAAACTCCATTTATAGACCAGTGGGTTAAATTAGGGTCATAAAGGCCCCATTTAGTGCACATGTAAAACTAGCCTCCCTTTCACCAGTTTCCCATCTCATAGGTAAGTGGCCCAATTTGTCCTTGAGAGATGCCACCATATTAAAGTCACCACATAATACCCAATGGGCATTGGGGATATCATCATCTATCCATCACCATAAATGGGTATGCTCTAAATCATAATTCAAGGCATAAATATTAATAAATCCAAAGGAGTGGATTTCAATGCTAAAAAGATCTCAAATAAGCCAATTGGTGGGGTCCACACCAGATTGCATTAAGTATGGTTGCCGCCTTAGGGAAATGAATGTGATCGCCCCTCCACGTCCTACAACATGGTTGCTATGAAGAATGATACTATAGTGCCAGATGGAATAACTATCAATACAAAATCCACCACCTTGAATTTTTGCAAATAAATAATGTCCATCTCAAGAAACTCCCTTCTAAAATCATGCACAACAAACTTGTGTTTTGGATCTATGAGACCCTGAACATTCCATGAAAATCAATTCATAGATGATGAGAGTCAAGGGACATGTCCTTCAACTCCAGTCCTTCCAGGGCATCATACCAATTCTACAGGAAGTTCCCACTATTGTCACTCAAAAATTTATATTATTTCATCAAGTTAGGGTCAACCAGGAACTCTCCTTCCTCTACCTCATCAACCCTTTGATATGGGATATAAGAGCGTTTGGGCATATCCCATCGAGCAAGAAGTGGAAGAATGACTAACTGTGTGTTAGGGTGTGGAGCTAAAAGCTTCACCAAGGAGCATTCATTATCAGGTTCGGGTCTACACAGACACTGGCGTCGGGCAGGAGCAACCGACATCGGTCACAGGCAGTTACAGAGGCGCCGACGTCAGTAGAAGGTCGGCCGACGGCGTTCATAAACAAGCAGCAAAAACTGACGTCGGTTACCTGCGTGTCCAGAGAGCTATTTTCGTGGACAGAAGCGAGTGTTTGCATGATAAATTTGAGTTGTAGACTCAAGCTCGTGTCTCTATTGTTAGCAATACTATTTTTAGAGCCCTTGTTCAAGTGGCTTAACTGCTTGTTGGGTGTACATGCTCAAGTCTCCTAATTCTATATGTAGAATTAGATCTTCCTAGCTTATTGTAGTTTTGTAGTGGATTATTGTAGTTGGATGAATTATTATTGTAATTCATTGTGTGTAAAGAACAGTACAGAATTGAATCAATCCAGGCTTGTTGGAGTTGATTGTTCTTGAGAGAGAGAGCTCTTGAGGAATAGAGATCTAGTGAGAGATCTATACATCTAGGAAAGGTGTGGAAGAAAGAAGCTTTCTTCAACTGTATTCCTTTTGTAAAGAGTTTTGTTAATAGAAGTTTTCAGGGTGTTTTCTTGTATCTCTTGTTCTTGCTATTATCATTCTAATTACTTGTCAATCTGATTTAACTCTGCGTTTATTGCTGTCACAATTGTAATCTATTATTGGATTGATCCCCCAACAAGTGGTATCAGAGCCTTGGTTACAGGTTTAGAGCTTGATAATTGGTATCAAAGTTCAGGTTCACTAACACAGGGTTCAGATCTGTGTAGTGTGTATTGATTACAGGTTCTCACAGGAGTTTCTATAGGGATTTCTGTTTGAGTGGGAGAAGCAATGGCAGATGAAAGTAAATTGAGAATGGAAAAGTTCAATGGCAAAAATTACCAACACTGGAGAATGCAGATAGAGGATTATTTGTATCAGAAAGATCTCTACTTACCGTTAGGAGGTGTTGCAAAGAAGCCCAAAGACATGGAGGATGAAGAATGGGAAGTTCTTGACAGAAAGGCTCTGGGGTCTATAAGACTGAGTCTAGCATCCACTGTGATATCTAATTTATCACAGGCAAAGTCTACAGTAGAGTTGATGACTACGTTAGAAAATTTGTATGAAAAACCCTCAGCTTCCAATAAGGTATATCTTATGAAGCAGTATTTAATTTGCATATGAATGAAGGTGGATCTGTTTCTACTCATCTAAATGATTTCAATGGAATTGTGAATCAGTTAAGTTCAGTGAATATAGTGTTTGATGATGAAATAAAAGCTCTTTTGATATTATGTTCTTTGCCTGAAAGCTGGCATGGCTTAGTAATGGCAGTAAGTAATACTGCATCTGCATCAAATATTTTGAAAGTAGAGGATGTTGTTAGTGTTATTTTGAATGAGGAAATACGTAGGAAAAGCACAGAAGAGGCATCTGGGAACGCTTTAAGTTTTGAGAGCAGGGGAAGGCAGAAAGAGAAGAGCAAAAAAGGTAGATCAAGATCCAAGTCAAAGGGGAAAGGCAGATCTAAATCCAGAAGTGGCAGAAGGCCACAATGCTGGAATTGTGGAAAGATGGGGCACATAAGCAGAGATTGTTGGTCAAAGCCTAAGGAGGACAATCAGCACGAAGGAAAGGAAGAAGCCAAGATTGCAGGTATTGCACAAGATGCTTTAATTTTCTCTCTGCATAATAATATAGAATCTTAGGTATTAGATTCTGGTGCATCTTTTCATGCTACTCCTATCAGGGAATATTTTAGTGACTATATCCATGGAGATTTTGGAATAGTGTATCTAGGGGATGATGAGCCCTGTAAAATGATTGGCAAAGGTAAAGTGCAGCTGAAGATGCAGAATAGCAACACATGGGTGTTGAGAGATGTGATGCATGTTCCTAGCTTGAAGAGAAATTTGATTTCTGCAGGAAAGTTAGGGGATGAGGGTTGTACAGTAACTCTCATAGCAAAATCTTGGAAGGTGACCAAGGGTGCACTTGTTATGGCCAGAGGTAAGAGAGAAGGTACTCTCTATTTGTGTAATTGTGTTACTAACAAATCTCCTTCTGTATTATCTACTTCAGATGTGGACGCTAAATTGTGGCACTCAAGGCTTGGCCACATGAGTGAGAAGGGGATGTCGATTCTTAAGTCCAAAGGTATGCTTTCAGATTTAAAAGGCATAGATCTAGAGTTTTGTGAGCACTGTGTATTTGGAAAACAGAAAAGGGTTAGTTTTCTCAAGACTGGGTCTACTAAGAAGAGGCACAAGTTGGAGCTTGTTCACACAGACGTGTGGGGACCGGCTCAGGTTGCTTCCATTAGAGGATCACAGTACTATGTATCTTTCATAGATGATGCTACAAGGAAGGTATGGATCTATTGTATTAGAAAGAAATCTGATGTATTTGAGACTTTTAAAGTTTGGAAAGCTATGGTTGAGAATGAAACAGGTAAAAGATTAAAGTGCCTGAGATCAGACAATGGTGGTGAGTTCTGCAGTCATAAGTTCAGAGATTATTGTTACATGCATGGAATCCGTAGGCAAAGGATGGTTCCAAGGACACCTCAACAGAATGGTATTGCTGAAAGGATGAACAGGACAATAATGGAGCGTGCAAGATGTATGAGATTGCATGCCGGTTTGCCCTTACAGTTTTGGGCACAAGCTGTTGACACTGCAGTATACCTGATTAACAGAGGACCCTCTACAGCACTGGATGGTGGTATTCCAAAAGAGGCATGGACAGGTAAAAAGGTTGATCTCTCATATCTCAAAGTTTTTGGTTGTGAAGCCTTTGTGCATATAGATAAGGAAAATAGAAAGAAGCTTGATGCTAAGTCTATGAGATGCACGTTTATTGGCTATGGCTCAGATGATTTTGGTTACAGATTGTGGAATCTAGAAACTAACAAGGTAATCAGGAGTCGTGACATTGTTTTCAATGAAAGAGTGACGTATTGTGATCAGCTAAGGAAGTTGAATCAATCTGAGCAGAGCAATGGTGAATTGGATGAGGTGAAAGTCCAAGATGAGCTCGCAGGAAAAAGGAATAATCACTTGCAGGAAAACACAGAGATCGACGTTGGCAGATTAGGAACCGGCATTGGCAGGACAAAAATCGGCATCGGCCATACAGAGACCGACATCGGTCGTACAGGCACCGAGGTCGATCAGGCAGAACTGACGTCGGCCAGTAACAGGTCTACAGGTGATCGAGGTCATTCACTGTCAGAGAATTTGGGTGGACAACGTGTTGTGGACGAGTCTCAGACACCCATCAGGAGGTCAGAAAGGGTGAGTAAGCCTCTAATTAGATATTCTCCTTTATTTTATTTATTGTTAACTGATGGTGGAAAACCAGAGAGTTTTGAAGAAGCAATACAGGTGGAGTCCAAGAGTCAGTGGGAGCGTGGCATGGTTGAGGAGTTGGAGTCCTTAAGAGAGAACCAAACATGGGATTTGGTTGAATTGCCAGCTGGTAAGAGAACACTTAAGAACAGATGGACCTACAGGTTGAAGGAAGGCGAGAATGGACAGATGAGATATAAGGCTAGATTGGTAGTGAAAGGATTTGCACAAAAGCCAGGTATCGACTTTGGTGAGATTTTCTCTCCTGTTGTTAAAATGACTTCTATAAGGGTTGTATTGTCTTTGGTTGCTTTTGAGGATTTGCATCTTGAGCAGCTAGATGTTAAGACAGCATTTCTTCATGGAGATTTGGATGAGGAAATTTATATAGAACAGCCAGAAGGATTCGAGGTCAAGGGTAAGGAGAAGTTTGTGTGCAGATTGAAGAAAAGCTTGTATGGCCTCAAGCAAGCTCCTAGGCAATGGTATTTAAAATTTGACAGGTTTATGACTGAGCATGACTACAGTAGGTGTCAATCAGACCATTGTGTGTATTTCAAGAGACTTGATAATGGTAGATATATTATTTTATTGTTGTATGTAGATGATATGCTGGTTGCAGGATCTCACATGCAGGATATCTCAGAGCTTAAGGTGAAATTACCTCAAACGTTTGCTATGAAGGATTTAGGAGCAACAAAGAAAATCCTTGGTATGAGCATTAAGAGAGACAGAAAAAATCACAGGTTGATATTGTCTCAAGAAGATTATGTGGACAAGGTGTTGAAACGGTTCAATATGCAGGATGTTAAACCGGTAAGCACACCTTTGGCTGGACATTTTAAGTTGAGTAAAGAACAATGTCCTAATTCATATGAAGAGGTAGAGTACATGAGTAAGGTTCCATATTCTTCCGCAGTAGGGAGTTTGATGTATGCAATGGTGTGTACTAGACCGGATATTGCCCAAGCAGTGGGAGTTGTAAGTATATGGCCAATCTAGGTAAGGAACATTGGAAAGCAGTTCAGTGGATCCTTAGATATTTGAGAGGAACCAGCAGTAAGCACTTGTGCTATGGAGGTTCAGATACTTCTCTACATGGTTATATAGATTCAGATATGGCAGGTGATTTGGATGGTAGGAGGAGCACTACAGGTTATGTTTTTACTGTAGGTGGAACGTCGATTAGTTGGATATCTAAGTTGTAGAAGGTTGTTGCCTTGTCAACTACAGAAGCAGAGTATATTGCAGCCACAGAAGCTAGCAAGGAGATGATATGGATGACACGGTTCATGGATGAGCTTGGTAGAGAGCATGAGAGTTGCAGATTGTATAGCGACAGTCAGAGTGCAATCCATTTGGCTAAGAATTCAGCCTTCCATTCAAGAACAAAGCACATACAGCTAAGGTATCACTTCATACGACAGGTATTGGAAGATGGTGAGTTGAAGCTGGAAAAGATCCATACAGATAGGAATCCTGCTGATGTGTTAACTAAACTAGTTACAAAGGAGAAGTTGAATCTTCATTCAACTTCTATTGGTCTTCATGATTGAGTTGAAGATGGAAGAGCTAGAAGATATTGCTGTACAGGTACTGGTGCAGCTGTTTATCTCCAAGTGGGAGATTGTTAGGGTGTGGAGCTAAAAGCTTCACCAAGGAGCATTCATTATCAGGTTCGGGTCTACACAGACACCGGCGTCGGTCAGGAGCGACCGACGTCGGTCACAGGCAGTTACAGAGGTGCCGACGTCGGCAGAAGGTCGGCCGACGGCGGTCACAGACAAGTAGCAGGAACCGACGTCGGTTACCTGCGTGTCCAGAGAGCTATTTCCGTGGATAGAAGCGAGTGTTTGCATGATAAGTTTGAGTTGTAGACTCAAGCTCGCGTCTCTATTGTTAGCAATACTATTTTTAGAGCCCTTGTTCAAGTGGCTTAACTGCTTGTTGGGTGTACATGCTCAAGTCTCCTAATTCTATATGTAGAATTAGATCTACCTAGCTTATTGTAGTTTTGTAGTGGATTATTGTAGTTGGGTGAATTATTATTGTAATTCATTGTGTGTAAAGAATAGTACAGAATTGAATCAATCCAGGCTTGTTGGAGTTGATTGTTCTTGAGAGAGAGAGCTCTTGAGGAATAGAGATCTAGTGAGAGATCTATACATCTAGGAGAGGTGTGGAAGAAAGAAGCTTTCTTCAATTGTATTCCTTTCGTAAAGAGTTTTGTTAATAGAAGTTTTTAGGGTGTTTTCTTGTATCTCTTGTTCTTGCTATTATCATTCTAATTACTTGTCAATCTAATTTAATTCCGCATTTATTGCTATCACAATTGTAATCTATTGTTGGATTGATCCCCCAACACTATGATTATAAAGAATTGGGTCCAGAGGCCTAGACACCTTGGGATAAAACATTAGCAACTAGAGGAGAGTTGGACACCCTAAGCTTTTCTACCAATTTTGGAGCTGTAGACAATGAGGGCTCCTTTAAAATAGGATCCTACTCCTATGGGCCATTGATCAAAGATGTCTTTCCTCCTTTAGGAGTAGTAATTGAGTTTACAGCTTTGGTGTGAGTGTTCTTCTTCCCTATCATAGTCCTACCATCCTTAGTTGGTGCCGTTCTAGCTTCAGGAGAGGGCTTGGGGGGAGAGGCTATGTGGTTGGATGTATTATTATGAGCTAACTGAAGGGTACAATCTCTTATATTATATTCTATGGCTTGGTATCAGAATCAAGTATTAGGCAAGTTGATATACAAGACTCGCTAAGAGTACCTTATGTCTCTGACTTAGATTTCTGCAAATGCCTTGAGGTCTTGGCAGAGGTCTATTTCTATGCTAACCCTTTTTTTTGGTTTGGCAGAGTAGAACCAATTTTGTTCATGACAAACTACATGGCCTATGGAGGATGCTATCTGGTGAATAAAGTGCCAACATGGGAGAAGGAGGCCTGAAAATTTAGCCCAAATCAAGACTTTAAGATCAGAGTACTTCGAGACCACAAAGTCTCATGTCTAGGGAGTGAGAATCATAAGTGAGTTCTTGACATACCAAGTGGAAGACTTATGGAGGATTCCTCTAGCATGGGATGGGTCAGAAAAGTGGAAGAGAAAAAAACCCTTAGTCATGTTTTGGATGCTCTCCAACTTAATTTCATGAAATTCCTAGTGAGTTTGAACCCAAGATCGTAGCATACTTTCAAAGGGGATTCTCCTAAAAAAATATCCTATTAAATAAAATGGCTCTAACCATTGACATGCAAAATTAAATTGAGGAATATGAAATATAACATTAGGTTCCAAAGTATTACCTCGTGGTATACCTTTTGGACAAACTTCTTTGGGTGCTTGTAGGGAGCCATTGCTCGGTAATCCTCCATTATTCTCCATAGCTAAAGTAGTTGGGATAGAATGGGGAGAATACATTATAAATGTTGGCCTTTCCCAAAGGCAAGGAACCCTAAATCATAATAAATTCAAAGTCTCATAGGTGTTTAAGGCCATGGTATGACACAAAGCTGGTCAAGCAAGGAACCAAGGGCTAACTCAATGGCATGCATGGAGAAAATCCTAGTAGAGAGAACAAACTCTAGATCTCAAAGTGGGTTTATCCAAAGATACAATTCTCGGAGGTGTAAGTTAGTTGGGATTTATCAAAATGTATGCATATAAATATGTTACCTCAAACCAAACATCATAAATAAGTAAAACATAACAAATAATACATAATTAAATGTTAAATCTGTTGTCCCCGAAAAATGTCACTCATTTTTGGGACAACTTACGGACTATTTTGGCCTTGCACAAACCAAAATTTCTCTCTTCCCTTCTCAAAATTTGTTTTGAGCTTTCAAATTTCTCATTTTTAAGCTTTTTTCGTAAAGGGATTCACAGGTTCAACAGGATAGAAAAGCTTCTGCAAGCGAGTTCAGTCAAAAGAACAAGCTTCTAACACTCAGTGGTTTCCAAGATTGGTTCAGCGCCTCAGTTCAATCAAAATAGTTCAATCGGCAAATGATAAAGGACAAGGGCTTGAACCATTAAACTTTGAACCACTTTGGTTCAAAGGTTCAATGGGTTCAATGACCAAGATTGGTTTAACGTGCTTGGTGCAAAAGATCAAAAGGACTTAGCCAAATAATGAAGAATGAGCCGATTGAACCATTGAACCGTTGAACCAAAGTTGGTTCAATTGGCAGGTTCAAGGGGCTGCCCCAAAGTGAAAAAGGCAAGTTCCCTTGCAGAGGGCAGGTGGCATTGGTTCGAAGGTCAAAGAAAAGATAGAATTCCTTCAGATTTGTTCAAAGGCCCAAAAAGGAACAATTTCTTCAGACTTTTTGTCTAATGGAAATGGCTAAGTCCAAGAGGCCAAAAGAATTCTCTCAAGAAGATTTTCTCAAAAAAATGTTAAGGCAAAATTCCTTTGGACTTTTTGTCCGAAGGAATTCACCCAGAGAAAAAGTCCAAAGAAATAGAAAAGAACAAATGGCCAAGTAACAAGAAACTTTCCTTCAGAGATTTTGTTTAAAGGAATTCTTTTGGGCTTTTTGCTCGACAGAAAAAGCCCGCCGAAGAAGTAAGAGCCCATCGGGGAAGTTGAAGCCCGAAGGATAAGTACCCTTGCGGGGGGCACTTGGCGACAGAGAAAGGACCATTTTGAAAGCCCGAAGAAAGACGCAGAAAGGAAATTTCACGGACTTAGAAAAAAAGGGGCTTCAACAGATGAACTGAATGAACCGAATGAACCATTGAACCAAAAGGTTCAATGGTTTCAAGGTTCCAAGGTTCAACCAGAGCTTAGAAAGATAAAGGAAGCAGTGTTTGAGCAAGACACAGAATAAACCAATGAACCGATTGAACTTTGAACCGAAAGAGTTCAAAGTTCAATGGTTCAACATGGTTCAAAAGTTTAAAGGCGGCCTCAGTCAAAGAAAAATTGGCACACAAGTGGTTCAACGGATGGTTCAACCAAGGGGCAAAGGAGCGATAGAACCAAGAAGCGATAGAACAAAAGAGATAGAATGAACCAATGAACTGATGAAATTTCAGTGGTTCAATGGGTTCAAGGTTCAACCTGAATCCAGTGATCGACTAAAAAGAGAGCCCAAAGACTCAAAGAGAGAAGATCGATGCAAAGGACCAGAAATGTCTTCGAAAGAGTTATTTCCAGTAGGTGGAACAATGGATCAAGTAGACTTCTGAGCGCACCAAACCAAGGACGTGGCCAATTTTCTTCCATGAAGTAAAGACAAATATGCAAAGGACCAGACGGTCCATATTAAGGAGGAGACATATCAGATGAAGGGACACGCCATAGTTATGGCAGTGCACTATTCTCAGCATGGTCTCTCCAGACAAAACTAGAGATGCATTGAAGACGTTGACTGCAGCATGGGCCATCCCATGGAAAAAAGTGCCAATCCTTGCATAGTTGTTATAAGATTGTAATATCTCTCATTTGTAAAGGAGATTTTCATATTACAAGAGCAAAACTTTGCCCATTTTAAAAGAAGAAGACTGAGACTTTGTGCTCAGGTTGTAATTTCATTTTCATTTTTATCTGAATGAGAAAGCAGGTTTTTCATAGACTTTGTGCTGTTCTAACTTGTATCATTTTAGAAGATCATTCTTATGTCTGTCTTCTGAAGGTGTCCTTATTCATTTAATTTGGTAAGTAGAATTAGTGAAGGTAATAGGGAAGTGTCCTGAAACCAATTGTGGGAAGACTTTGTGCTTTCACAATCGCTTTCAGTCTATGTTTTTCTTTTCTTTTTGTGTTGAGGATTCTGGGATGACTTTGTGCCCCCAGTATCCTTTGTGATATACCCTTTGGGCAGTTGAGGTGGAAACTTTGTGTTTTGCTTCATCCTACTATTACTACGCCCTTTTGATTACTGGTTACTTTACTATCTAAAAGAAACTCATGTTGTTTCCTACAAGAACACTTTTGAAAGAAGAGAAGTGCCTTCAGTGTTTACACCAAGATTTTCTCCTTTGTCTATGTGCATCATCTCTGAAAGAAGAGAGATGGATGGTTTATTTTGCCCCCATGTGTTATTTTCAGCTTATTTATATTATATATAGCTCCTACGTATCTATAGGGAACCTCCTCTTCATGAGAGGAGAGATTTGTCTCCGGTTGATGTAGTAAAGCTGCACACCTAGCCGACCAATCTTCCTGCTATGGTTGATTAGACCTATTTTGTTGATCAATACGCTGATTGACAAAATATTCACCCAAAAAAATCAAACATATAAAAAAATAAAGGAGGATAAAATGCTCTTAACTTGTTTGAACGTCACTAAATTTTTGGCTAATATCTGAATCTAAATATATGAGAGTTTAAAGTTTTCTAACATGTTGTTATGAAATTTTGACCTTCACAAAGAAGGATATTAAGATGTATGAACAATTAGGCAGTAATGATTGTACGATCCTATTAAAAGTATAGGTCTTGACAATTTTTTCAATTGTAATATAAATATCTAATTTTGCTTAGCTAATGTTTGTTTAATACCCTAGATTTGAGCCTCAACTCATATTCTTTTGAAATCAACAATTCTACAATCTAAAATAGATAAGAGAAGACTTGGAGGTCCATAATTTCAAGTTAATTGTTATCATGCACTTACTAACCTCCTTAATTTATTATATCTATCAAAGATAACATAGATATTAATAAACATAAATTATATAACAGAAATATATTTAGCAAGAGATCTAAGAGTTATTTATAATAGAATGTTAATTAAGAATTAATAAATATTTAATTATATTTGATGATTAAATGAAGCAAAACAATTATTTATTTATAAATGACATGATTAATTTTTTTTAAAAATTTATGTGTATGTCAATATCTAAGAAACAAAAATTGAAAAAGAAACATAAAGAAGCAAAATAGATAACATAAATAATGAGGCTAGGACCGTAGAGATAATTTTGATATGAAATTATTATTGTAAATTCAGTTTTGTAATTTGAACTCAACATAAATAATATACCCCAAATTCTTAGAGATGAAATATATAATTACCCTTTAAAAACTAATAAAAGCAGAGATTTGTTTTTTTTAATTATTTTATAAAAACCTAAAAATAATTCAATGCATAAAGATTCTTGTTCCATCATTTCTTTTCAAACATAAAAATTTGTCAATAGTATGCGTTTATTTTTGCACTCTACTAATAGTCAATAACATCATATAATTACAATCTTAACAAACCGTTGGCAATGATAACATAAATATATCTACTTTTAAGGCTTGGCAAATGATAAATCATTAGCATTTTGACTTAAACAACTTTTAAAGATAAATATAGAAGATCATTTAATACCACCTTTATCTCTACTCTCTAGCTTGTAGTTTTTTTTTTAATTCTCACGCATATTAATGTGAATATAATTATGTTGGTTTGTGGGAAATTGAAGGATCAATAAATGGATTATAATAAATTAAGTGTAGCTTAATAAATCATGCATTATCTATTGAAGGAATAACCCAATCAATATAATTTGGGGATAGTAGAATTTTGTTCGAAGAAAGTAGATCAATTATTCAACTTTGACCTCCTATTCGAGTTTGAGTTACTCTAATGGGAATGAGGGGTTGTGAAGGGGTGAATTGATCATTGGTTGAAATCTTCAGTGGTTTTTGGAAGATCGAGTGGTTAGTGAAATATTTAGTTATTGTTGGAAGATTGAGTTGTATAAATAATTTAGTTCTCTAATCCCGCTCAAATTTTTTTTAAGGAATCAAGGGCCCCATCCCATATAGTTATAGATATCGAGAGCCCAGTGATGCCCCTATATCTATACATTATTCTATATGGTTGGCAAAGAATATATAGATGGATATAGAGAATAAATGGGTATATATATAGATATAGAGAGGACAAGCCAATCATCCGCTTAGATAGATGTAAGATCAGCTTCTATAATCTATTTTGATTCAAGACACATCTATCTAGATTCTATAAAGATATAATTCTGAACCCACAAATAATTGTTGACTATTATAGTCGAGGCATTTATAGTCTTCCGATATAATAGGCACTGAACCAATCTACTTATTATAGTCAAGTTGTCTATAATCTGATTAAACCCACCCACCTTTTGTGTTATTGATAGGACAAGGGAGGGTGCCACTCACGCCCCATATAGCTATAATGATAGTAATGAAAACTTGATCATATATATAATATAGTAGGTAGTCAAGAAGGATAAATCTAGGAGCATTTATTTATGTTGAGGGCATAATGACTAGCCAAAGTTACCAGTCACCCTCTCTGTGCCTGCCTAAATCTCTATATACAAATGGGAAATGGCCAAAAAAATATATAAAGGGCCATCTATCCAAAAAAAGGTCATTCAATATAATCTTACATAATCCCCAAATGTTATATATTCCTGTACGTAGGCCCCTATATATAGATATGGGTGGAAGTAAACGGCTTAAAATCTATATGGGTGGAAGGTTGATCTATATACAAAGGCTTTATTGTTGAATTATATCTATCCTTGGTAGAAACTCTAAGCTCCCTAGGCCTCCTCCTCCTCCAGATATAGATATAGGGGTGGTCGAGCGTATAACATCTTAAATGACCTTCCTTGGCTTCCTTGAGGGAAGGGCATCATTGACCTATATAGATATAGGTATTATTACATAGCTATATACCTATCAGATGAGAGCATAGGATAGACTTCAAGGCCCTTACATCATAGTTCTGATGAGAATATAATCTTCTATAGACTGGGATCTAATGAATCAGTCTACCCATCCCGGTATCATCAGTGTCTCTTACATTTGTCCAAAGATAACCAATCTCAAAATATAGAATACAGGCACTCAAGAGATATGTTGTAGGATGGCACTCATTGAATATAAACTAGGAGAATCAAGAGCTTGTATATTTTGGATAGTCTCTGCACTCGACTAGTACTGAACCCAAAAGGGTTCCTCAAATTATGGAGGAATTGCATGTATTAAATTGCAAAAAACATTGATTTAATTATCAACATGTAATCAAATTTACCGTCATCTTTTTCCTTGAATAAACTTTTCACATACAACATAGTTTCCACTAATTCCAAGTCAAGTTCTCCCTAATAGATAGATGATAAATGAGATGAACAAGGCCACATATTAGCTCACACCCTCCCTCTCCATTCACACTATTGTCAAGTAATTCCTCATTGGTAGCAAATGGTCCTCAATCCATTAAGCATGGAAATAATTCAAATTGAAAAAATAAATCCCAAAGGGAATCCTTCTAGGTCAGAGACTTATTCAAAAAACAAAAGTCAAAGCATTGTGAATAGAGAAGGTCCAGATGGATTAGATATTTTAAGGCCAAGCAACCAAGTTGGGGTGGGGATATATTCATTCCTATAGATAGTCATCAAGCCATCAAAATTCAAATATATAAATCGGTCTTCCATATATTAAGTAAGAACAATAACTTAGAGGGATATACATGATATATTTGTGTATAATTTTGTAGGAGTTTTGTCACAAAAATTTGAACTTAGTAATGAGTAACTAGAGTCAAGACGAACACAACCCATAATTTTTATATAAGATCAAAGATAGTTGTTTAGATTCCATTTTTGATGATGCTTTGACTAATATTTACAATCTAGATAAGTTTGAAACATTAAATTTAAATTTTGGGTTGATTCATCTAATTTTTCCTTTCATATCCCTATATTTAGTTCTTATGTTGTAACTCCTATTTACCTACAATATCTAATATAGAGTTTTAAATAAAATGAATTGCATTCAGGGCCCTGTGTTGAATAGGATGCCACTAATTTATCAGGGCCCTAAGTAGGAAACAAAAATGTAGAAAAATAGGAAATATCATAAAGAAAATAAATTCATAATATGCATAAAAAATGCTCCATAGTAGAATGCTAGCTAGATAAAAATTGATAATACTCTCCCAAATGGATTACCGTGTTGTTATATATATATATATATATATATATATATATATATATATATATATATAGGTGATGTAGACACCTAAATCTAGCCACCGATAACCTCCAATTTTTGGCCAATTTCCACCTAAAATGTACAATTTGGCCAAAAAACACTAAAACATGCTAAATGGTGAAACTAACATATTCAAATGCTGATTTTGTCTAGGGTATCCCTAAATGGGGAAATGCAATTTATAGGCCAACTAACTTTGATTAGATCATTTCAAGTCAAAATGCCAAATGTGCACCTAGGTGCTCTGGATTGCTCTTTCCTATCAAATATTCTGCACAAGATGTGTGTCTTTGTTATTTTTTTTTTCAACATCCTAAATGGGAATGCACATCCAACGCATCTAATGTTACCTTCCAATTCTAGTCCAGTCAAATTTTAGACCAATAATAAGGCATTTTGATCAATTTGTGCATAAAGTGCTTAATCTTGCTTAAGAGATAAATAACCCAAATCAAGGCATAATTAATAATTCCATGGAAACTTGTTGAATACTTGTTTTTGAAAATGAATATTGAATATCTGCATCAAGTGACCTCATTTCTTGGGAAGGCATCCCTAGGCCATAAATGCCACAAAAATTAGGATTCATGCCTCCCATGCCTCATCATTGCCTTCCATGATGCCCTCCATGCCTCTTAATTTCCCCTTCTTCCAATGACATGATGAGGATAATTAAAAACTTAATTCCAAAAATTGAATTAATCCTCAACCACACATCTCAATCTTGAGATGGACGGTTCAGGTTAATTCTAATCAAATCCAAAAATCTAGAAATAGGAGGCCTCACAACATCATTTCTAAGCTATTTTTAGTGCAAAGTTATAATTCCAAATTGGTTCCAAAAGCTTCAAGCAATTAGTGTTACCATTTCAAATTGATTCCAAGCCAAGCCAAGCCACAAGCAAAAGGTGCCAAGGAGAGATGAAGGTAGCCAAGCTTCCATTGCTAAGAACTTCATGAGCACAAACTGAGCAAGCCACTACAACTAGAATTTTGGAGCATCCAAAGAAGGTAAAAAGAGTTTTCTTTTATATTTTGGTTGTGTGTTTTATTCATGATTAACTAAGCTCTCCCTAGTGTCTAGGCCTAGAGATGTTATGTTATTAGTGTGTTTCTTTCATTTTTTCTCATTTTGGAACTAACACCATACTAATCATCCTCTCTTGAGTCAAATTCCTATAGCACATAATGGCACACCTGGGGGAATAGATGCATCTCACACTTGAAGGAGAACATTTCACAAATCTAAAATATTTATTTGAGCCTTTAAAACTCTTACAAATTGATTTTCTAACTTTATTTTTCCATTTTTGCTTGCCACAATTTTACATAGTAACTGATGTCAACAAGTAACACTGACATCAGTTACATATCTTAACCAACGTTGGTTAGAAAAAGCAACATTATTTATATCTATGTTATCCAGAGTAAATGACGTTAGTGGTAATAACCGACGTCGATCACTGTGTTTTTTCAAAAACACAAACATGAGAGCCACTTTTTCAAAGTTCATTATTTTAAGCTAAAAAGAGATTCAAAGCTAAAGGACATGTCAACAATTTTATTGTAGGATCGATATTGGTATTTACTCAAAACATGTTTAAATCACCTTTGCATTCTTAAAAATCAATTAGGAACCTTGTTTTGGGTATTTAATAAAGGATTTAGATGTTTTTGGTGAATGTTTTCAAAGTTTGCAACTAAGACCAAGGGGTCAAATAAACACCACCAAATATTTTATTTTGGGTTTAAAATTGAACATACTTATCAATTTTTATTTTCAATAGTTGTTTAATCAAATTTTTGTTTGAAAAAAAGAGGAATGTTGTGTGTATGCTCTTCCATTTGTCCCTTATAGGGAACCATTGGAATCAAAAGTGCCATTCCTATTGTAAGTAGCCTAGTCCAAGGTTGAGAAAGAAAGTCATCTAAATCACTCCCCAAAAACTTGTCAAAGTTTGGGTGACCATGAAAATTACCCTAAAGTCTTTCTACTTTCATGCTTTATTTATTTATGCATCTTGGCTTGTGAGGGGGACTTCATCACCTCCCACAAGTTCTTTAGAGATGCTTTGACCTAGGGTTTCACCTCCTGGCATTGACTTCATTTGGCTCCTTTAGAGTTATACACGGGACATAGTGGCACTTTGGACATCACACTACACTAAGTGAATAGTAAGATGTAGTGGTTGCAAAAAAGACTAGACCTTTTTGCAACAAGCCAAGTGATACGGACCCAAAATCCATGCTTTTCTTTAGCATTGTTTGGCATGAAAGTCATTGTGCAATTGATTCTCCTAGATCATTTGGAAACTTGTTAGATCTTAGATAAATCTCTACATGTCACGGAAGTATTGTTGATTATCCTAGACCTTTACCAAAGTTGTTTAAGTCCTTCACTTATAATTTAAATTTGAAATTACACCTTCACAAGTTCATAGGGTTGATGTGTTAAGTGGGTTCGCCATTTGTATTAAAATTTATGTAACTTAGGTTTAATTTCCAATTTGGGTTGAAGGCTATTTAAGACTCATGATCATTGTCATCACTTAATATACTTAAGCCATTTTGTGTTAAACACTTTCACTTTGAGTCTATGCACCACAACATTTTGAGATAATGAAATTAGTGTTATGCTATCAAAATTATGGAAAAATGTCTTTGCCTTAGAGAGTTTTTGAGACAAACTTTTTTGTCACACATTTTGGGTAGTATAGTGCTGTTACATTGCCCAAAACATTTTAAATATTATTTCATAGACCCTCTTACATAGAATTCCAAATTTATTCCTACATTTTCAAACCAATTTGAGTGTACTTTTGTGATCCTTTGTCTAAAACACAGTTATATTGTTCACCTTTGTCCAGTTTGTTTGTCAAAAAGAACCAAGTATTATACCACTATTTATTAGAAAATAAACTATTGCTAAAAGTGCCTTTTGTTTCACACCTTATACCTAGTTGATCAAGTTTATGTCGAAGAATGAAATGTCTAGTGTTTGTTATAAGTGTTTCAAATCCGTTAGATTAAAACTTTCATCTATTTTTAAAGTCTAGATTTTGACATCATTTGGCCAAGAGTCCTAGCACATGCCTTGTTTGAGCCTAGCTTTTGACGCTGTGTTTGGCGAAAAGACCTAGCAACTTTTAAATTCCTAGATTAAACTGATTTGAAACACTTCAAACTTAGAGTTTAGCATTTTGATTTTCAGTCCATTTACTTTCTTACCTTTTTGTGAATATTTAAACGTTAGATACTTTATCCTAGTTTGTTTCCTCACAAATATTTGCATAAACCTTTTGATCCTTTTGACAAATCTAGACCAAGTTAAAACACCATCTATTTTAAATTATATCCTTTTTAGAGTTTGTAGAATGCTTTGACCTTTTATCACAAAAACATTGACTATGGATCCCAACATGAATTCCTACACTCATAGTGGACTCATGTACAATCTAGGGATTAGTAATGTAGTTGCACAAGAAGAAATGGTGCAAGACCCCTATGTGAATAATATTGCTTATGATATGGATTATTATCTCTCTTATAATACTCAATTAGGGGTACAAAGCCAAGATCCATTAGCTAACTATTTGGTTAACACACCACCTTATTTAGAGCATGACCACGACCAATTGCTTTCTCAAAGTGTACAACCTATGAGATTAGGTAATCAAAAAATGTCTAATGTCATGCCTTAATGATAGAATATGATGAATTATACTCCTCAATAAGTAACGAGTAGTATTCCACAACAATAGACACAACCTAGTATATCAATACAACAAAGGACAAATACATTATTGCCTCAATCAAGGGAAACTAATAATCCACCTCACCAGGTAATGATGAACATACCTTTTTAGTTGTAGAATAATATGCTAAGTCAAAACCAAGCAATGACTAGTCAATAATGTACAAATATTGGTCAATGACAGATGCCAAATCTATAACCTACTTTCACTGCCTCACAAGGATTCATGCAATAATTAGGTCCCCATGTTTCTCAAGTACCTATTAGATAACCGATGGTTCAAAATGTGTTATAAATTTATAGATAGGGTCTTGGTCCATAATTTCTCACTCAACATCAAGGTTTGATTAGTCAGTAGCATGTCCCTTTTCAACCACAATAGGTATAGTATAGTTATATCCCTTCATCCCAACCACAAAATCCTTGAAGTCAAACCTTTATCACCAACCCAAACTAGAATATTGTGTAACCAAATGTGTAATTTCATGTACATCCTAATCCACATATGTGTATTCTTGGTCCATTCCCCAACCAAGCCAATATACCTCAACAAGTGTCTCCATCATACCCTGGTCAAAGTGTCCCACTTGTGGCCTCTCAACCATCCACCTAAACTAATTTTCTCCCTTAAACCAATATTCCTTCTAGTTTCCTATCCAAAGAATTACAACAAATGAAGGATTCAATTTATGCTATTCAAGTGGGGAAGCAAACTAAAAAGTTTAAATTGGATGACATGTGTTCCTATCAATTCAACATGGAGTATTTGTAGATACCAATTCCTCTAGGATATGAACCACCCAAATTTGACAAATATAAATGGAAAGGTAACCCTAAGGCTTATTTGACTAAATTCTTTGTTACATGTCAATTAGTGGCATATATCAACATATACCTTTTGTTTTTCTTTCTAAGGAGCTTGATTGGACAAACCTTGGAGTGGTTCTTAAATTTTCCCAAGAATTTAGTAATAGACTTTGATGATCTTTTTGATAAATTTGTGTAGCACTTTTCCTATATTCTCGAGCATGAGATTTCATTAGTGGACCTGACACAAGCAAATAAAAAAGATGGGGAGAGTTTTGCAAGTTGTGTACAATGATGGAGAGCCCTTGCAAGTTGTTTCACCCATATTTTACTAGATAAACAATTAGCCATTGTGTCTACTAAAAATTTACATAGTGATATAGTTTACCATCTGGAACTACAATGTGCACATACATTCAAAGAGATCATTGATAAAGGTTTATTGATTAAGTGGGTACTCATCAATAAAGGAGTCATCAAACTTAATTCTACCAATCAAGGAAATGGCCAACAAAAACATCCTAATAAAATGCAAGCATCACAACCAGCACAGGCCAATAACCAAGAAAGACCAAAGCAAATCAATCGTAATAGGAATGTTGTGGGAATTGGAGTAACCAAATCTCATCATGTCCAAACTATGTAGACATCATTCGCACCACCTTTTCAACTTACTCCTACCTAGTAACCTCTCCAACCAATGTTGCAAGCACAACAACCAAAACCTACACAACAAATACAGTAGCCTTTACCGTTGCAAACCCCTCCTCTTAAGAGAGTCATGCCTGCATGTCAAGTCTTTAGTGACTTAGGAGAACCTATTGAATATTTATTTCTCTAGTTTTTTTCCACTAATATGATTAGTTGGCCTATACCAAATCATTATCTGCAAGGCATTCCTTATCCTAATTGGTACCATGAAAATGAATTTTGTGACTATCATCAAGTAAAGGGGCATAATTTATGAAGATGTGTCTAAATCAAGCATTTAATTGACAATATTTTTGAGAATGGGGAAATAGCATTGGATAATGGTGATTTCACTTCCAATCAGACTATTGGGATTTATCAAAACCCCTTTCCCTAATATAACAATCAACAACAACAAAATAATCAATAGAAACAACAATAACAACAACAACCAGTGTAGTAGCAAAATCAACAATATTAAAATCAAAGGCCGAACCAACAAAATCAATAAAATCAGCAACATAACCCACAATGAAAAAATAATGGATAAAACCAAGGTCAGAATGGTAACAACCAACAAACCTACCATGTAGTTGCACATGACTACAATAGGGTTGTAGGTCATATTACAAGGGGTAGCATTAATACCATCTCCATTAATCCTAGAGCAAACACTAATCATCCTAGACCATTTCTAAAAAATAATATTTAGCCAAATTACATGAATATTCATTATTTGACATGGGATTGCATACAAGTAAGCCAACAAACTAGGACTACCCCTTTCAGATCTTATAGTAATAACTCGATCTTGCCACATGACCACATGCAAGTGCACTGACAACCAAGACTTGTCATGTCTGGTCCCACACCATTTCCAACATTGATTAACAATAACGGTCCAATATTTAATCCTAATTGTTCAATCACAACTTGAAAATCAAAGATTACTATCCCAGGCCCGCAACCATCTACCACTTTACCTGTCATCTAACCCACTTTTTAGCCTCAGAATAAACCATTCACTATTGACCGAAATAAGAAGTTTGATATTGTGGAACAATTACAGAAGACACCAATGAAAATTTCTATTTTAGATTTGCTACAAATGTCAATAATCCACAAGAATATATTGAATGAGTTTTTGACCCAATCCACTGTTGCTAGTGACATGTCCCCTAATAAATTTTAAGGTTTGGTTGAACACCTAGCTCTAGACGAACAAGTCACATTCAACCAAAGTGATATGTCTTCCCTTGGCCTACTCCATAATAATCCATTATACATATAAGTTTATATAAGATGGCATAAATTAAAATGTGTCCTTATAGACAATATATCTAGCCTCAACATAGTGTCTCTAAAGCTCATCAAGCTTCTTGGGTACACCATGGCAGATCTCTAGCCAAAAACAATAACTATTAAAGTTTATGATAATCAGGAAAGAGAGTCACAAGGCACCATTAGTTTTCCAGTTATCATTGGGCCTTTGATCCATGACACACTTTGTCATGTGTTTGATATTGAGTTATCATACAGCATACTTCTAGGTAGGTCTTGGTTACATGAGATTCATGCAGTCTCATCAGCACTGCACCAATGTATCATGTTTTCCCACTCAGGGATGGAAGTGAATATTCTAGGAGATTTACACCTGAATGAACACTACAAGCATCTTGAGGCTAAATTTCAAAGCTATAATTATCAGTACAGTATGAATCCAAGTTCCAAATAGGATAAAGGAAAGGTTATACTTATTGATCTTTCATTGAATAATTGCATAGATCCTAATACCTTGGATTATATTTCCCACATACCACCTCCTGAAGCTTCTAATAATTTTACCATTTTAGATAATGGACCAAGAGAATATGTAACCCATGATACATTTCATATTGTCAATCTTCCTCAAAATCCAAAAAACCTTTGGGTGACCTAAAGTCACCTCGCATAGGCATTGGCAACAAAAGAACAAAGATAAAGGACTTGTCATGTTTGTACCAGCATCTATCCTAGAACCTGACCCTCTTGAAGAAGATGAATCATGGTTATACAATGACAACCAAGCTGATTGTTATAAAAATGCAAAGTATCCTATTCCCAATAGGATCATGGAGCGTCACAATTATGAAAGAAGAGGCCTCAGACCAAATCAGCAAGGAACCATTGAGCCAATTTCTATGACTAAGTATGAAAGACCTTATGGACTTAAATTTAAACTGCTTGGGGGTGACTCCACATATCTTATTCAAACTCCATCACCAATGACTAGTGATGATGATGATGATGATAATGAAGTAGAGTTCGATCATAGCCTCACCTTTGATGTCCTAGTTGAAACTAACCTATTTGATAACAATACTATTTGTATGCTTACCCTAGCCATTCATTGCAATCCTTTTCCATTATATTATTCCCAACTAATAGATTGGGACCAATAAGAATCTAGTCTTCTGATTGATGAGTTATAGAATGATGAGGCATTTTATGTTTTCTTAGGCTTTAGAGACAATGTTCCATTGGGATATAAAAAATTAGGGTTCTTAATCACGTTGGATCCTACAACCTATTTTAGAGAGCGAGTGAGCACCCTTAGCCAAAAAGAAATAAGTAAAACATTTAGGTCTCAAAGTGAAAACTTCTTTAACATGCTTTTTGACTAGGGGAAAAGTAAAGATAAAGGCCTAGTGAAAACCTATCTCAGGTGTTATTAGATGGGGGTGTTCATTCTTATTTGAATTTAGACCAGGAGACCACCAATGATGAACTTACCTATGGATTTGAGTTTAGCTTTGAGTGACATCAAGTATTTGATCAAATTCTTTAAAAATTTCTGACTATCTTTGTCACATGGCTAGATCTCCCATTAGGGGATTCAGATTTATCATGCCCAAGAGAAGTTGAAGAGCAAGTCCTAATAGAGGGCCTTGACATAATCCAATAGTTCAATTCATTGCCTACTATCCTGGAAGATGGTTTGACCCTTCTATTCAAAGATAAAATATAGGTAAACATTGGGACTCCATCAGACTTAAAATGTATAAAATTAGGTACATTCCTCATTGAGGAGGAATGTGACATCTTTACACTTCTATTGAGAGAATTTATAGATATCTTTACATGGGCTTATTCTGACATGCCAAGTTTAGACCTCGCCTTGGTTCTTTACCACCTTGTGGTTAATCTTGATGCCAAATTGGTAAAATAAAAGTTACATAAGATGCATCCTTGCATTACTGTAATGGTAAAAAAAGAGTTGGAAAAACTTTGAGAAGTAGGGTATATTCGATCCATTGACTACTCAAAATGGATCTCTAATGTGGTACCTATTAGCAAAAATCTTTAAGGGATTAGAATTTGTACTAATTTTTGAGACATCAATAAAGCTTATTATAAAGATGATTTTCCCTTGCCTAATATTGACATGATAATCGACTCCATGGCTGGTTATGAAATGCTTTCACTCATGGATGGCTTTTCAAGATACAACCAGATCAGAAACATGCCAAAATATCAGCATATGTTATCAGCATTTATTATCAGGTGATGTTATTTGGCCTTAATAATGTTGGATCTACATATCAAAGGGCCATGATTGTCATATTTTATTATATGATCCATGATATTGTTGAAGACGATGTCGATGACATATTAGGAAAATCCAAAACCAGGGTCGACCATCCAACCGTGTTGTATAAGATATTTGAAAGATTATGAGAGTAAAAAGTCAGACTCAATCTAAAGAAATGTGTCTTTAGTGTAACATTAGGTAAATTGCTTGGCTTCGTTATGTCTCATAGAGGTATTGAAGTTGATCTGACTAAAGTTCATATTATAACCAAAATGCTACCACTAACCAATTTAAAGCAACTTCATAATTTATAGGGTAAGATCTAGTCAATATGATACTTCATCTCTCAGTTAGCATACAAGTACCATCCATTCACACACCTTTTGAAGAAAGGAGTTGCATTTCACTAGGATGATCATTGCCAAATAGCTTTTCAATAACTTAAAGACTATCTTGTTAATCTGCTTGTTTTATTACCTCTTATGCCAGAAAATCCATTCTTATTATACCTATCAGCTACTGATCATGCTCTAGGGTCACTCTTGGATCAACATGATGATAATGGAAAGGAACATGTTATATACTACCTAATCTATAGCTTGGTTACATATGAACATAACTATTCACTTGTTGAAAAAGCTTGTCTAGCCATGGTTTTTGTAGCTCAAAAACTACATCATTACATGTTGAATAATAAAACCATGGTGATTTCAAAAGTATATCCACTCAAATATCTACTAGCTAAAATATATTTTCAAGGTATAATGGCTAAATGGATCATGATTCTCATAGAGTTTGACATAGAGTATGTTAATCAGAAGGCAATCGAAGGACAAGTTTTTGCAGATCAACTTGCTAAAACACCTCTCATAGACACACAACCACTCAAATTCCAATTTCCTAATGAATCTATCATGACCGTCATTGACACACCCCTTGAGAATATCCCTAAAAGTTATACTTTGATGGTTCATTCACCGCACATGGATCAGGGGCAAGCCTATTTTTTATTACACCATAGGGGGATTTAATCCCTAAATCATTAAAAAATATCTTTCCTTGTACAAACAACATGGTTGAGTATGAGCACTTATTGTAGGAATTCAAAAAGTAGTGCATTGGAATATATCTCATCTCCAAGTTTATAGTGATTCTCATATAATCATCAATCAGGTTATCGATCATTTTTAGACCAAAGATGACAAGTTGGTTCCATATAAATCCATGGTCAACACTCTTAAACAACAAATTTCCAACATTTAGTTTGATAACATACCAAGGGCTAGTAATAAAATGATAGATGCCATGGCTACTATTGGCTCTCTAATTCAACAAACAAATAAAGCTAGAGAGTATCAGTTCCTTATCAAGAATTTTTTAGCACCAGCTCATGTACCTTCAATCATTACCATGATTTGTGATATTATTGGTCCTAATTCTACCTATACTCAAACCTTTACAACTACCTTCATGACCAAGTTATGCCACCTAACATATCTCAAAAAAAAAACCAAAGAATTCATTCATCATTCTGCATATTATACTCTACTTGGATTCACCCTTTACCGTCGTAGTTTTGATGGAACTCTACTTTGTTATTTAACTTCAACAGAGTCTACAGTAGCATTAAGAGAAGTTCAAGAAGGAGTATGTGGAGCCCATTCTAGTAGGGTAGTCTTATCCAAAAATCTCTTGCATATTGATTACTATTGGCCCACAATGGATGCAAATGTTATTGCATATGTAAAAAAGTGTGAAAAATGTCAACGACATGCTAATCTGATTCATGACCCAATAAAATATCTGAAACTGATGTTGACACCATGGCCATTTTATACATGGGCACTTGACCTCATTGGGAAGATTAACCCCACTTCATCTGATGGCCATATATATATATATATATATATATCCTTACAACCACCAAATATTTCATTAAGTGGGTTGAAGCTATACCCCTCATGTGATTGAAAAGAAAATTTCCAAATTCATCTTCAACCATCTCATCTGCCACTACGGTATCCTTTCTGACATTATATCTGATAATGAAAGATCATTCAAGAACAAATATGTATACCATCTATGTACTAAATATAACATCACACAACATTTTTCTACAACATATTACCCTCAAGGTAATGATGAAGCTGAGGCATCCAACAAAACCATATCAATATTCTTAGAAAAATTGTCAATGATGTCAGTCATGATTGGAACCTCTAGATATTTCCTTCCCTTTGGGCACACCATACTAATAATCATAATCCCATAGGAGCCACTCCATACTCATTTATTTATGATGCTGAAGCCATCTTTCCCATTGAGGTTGAATTACCTCACTACGCATCTCTTTCAAGCATGTCCTGGATGATCATGACTATCAAGTATCTCTCCTGTAAGAGCTAGACCTACTTGATGATAAATGTACAACCGTGCTCAACAATCTTCAAGCATATCAAAATTGACTCAAAGGCCACTATCATTAGTGTGTTAAGTATAAAACATCTGAACTTGGTAATCTTGTTCTTAAAGAAAACCAAAAGAATACCATGATCAAGAAGAAACATAAAGGGAAATTCAAACCAAATTGGATAGAGCCTTTCATCATCACTGTAAATTATAGATCAGGGGCATACATGCTTTCCAAACTAGACGGAGAATAAATTTTAGATCTAATGAATATTATTCACCTCAAATGATACTATGCTTGAGTTTTAAGGTGTATTATTTTTAAGGACCATTTCACTTAGGCCATTTTATCACTATCCTTCTTTGTACATAATACCACCCTTATCCTTCCTCTTCACCATTTCCACTTTCCATTTCCAACCTACCAACCCAGTTTGTTCTAAAGCCTAGCCCATTTAACCTTGGTTTTTTCTATTCGTTACATAGTTTTAGCATAAAGGTATCTGATCAGTTTCATCAGTTGGTTCAAGTACTTCAGATATAGGTCATATTTTGGGATAGTGTGATAAAAATTTTGGCAGTTACATCCTTCATTTGTTATTCCTTTCTTACCATTGGTCTTGCTACTAATTATAACAGCCTTTGGGCAAATTAGCACCTTTGATCTATGTTGTTGTGTCCTAATTATAACTACCTATGGGCAAACTAGGGGCAACATTAAACTTTGACATACTAACTTGCCACTTCTTATGTCGTACTATGCCTTTCTACCAATTGTGCCTATTTTACTTGAATTCACTATTGTACTAGTCAAATTCCTCTGTTGTAAAGGTGGAACTACAGTGACTTGAGGTCCTACTCTAAGACTATGTAGGTAGTGATCAATACTTATTGAGGTCAGCTCAGTCACCTTTTTCCCCATGCTCTCACCATTTTATGAGTAACCTAAGACCATGCTCTCACCATTTTGTGAGCAACTTAAGACCACGCTCTCACCATTTTGTGAGCAACCTAAGCCATGCTCTCATCATTTTACGAGCAACCTAAGTTTGAATGCTCTCATTATTTTATGAGAAACTTAAGCCATGCTCTCACTATTTTTCTAGATTGAACCATTTAGTGTCTCGTTATTCTCAATTGAGTTGAGACACTCCAAAACACTTCCAAAAACATTTAAAAAATTGTTAGAAAAGAACAAAAACATTGACCACTTCTTTGCCTTAAGGATTCTGGGAACCCTTACTAAGTTACAAGTAAATCACTTGTCATTTAGTTTTCTCATCCTTTTTGGCCTTTTTCTCTCACGCACTTTTTGTTTTGCAAGACCATTCCTCTTCTTATCTCACATCTATTCTATTTTTTTCATCAGTTATCATATTCTTCTCATTCCCTGAACTAAATTTGGCCTAAAGGGTTTTATTAGATATTATTTTAATGGAACTATGTAGTCAACATCCACTTGCCTAGTGCATATGAAGATAGCTCAACCACCCCCTTCCTTTTCTTCTATTCCCCCATTTTGTTCATTTGTTAAGTTGTTGCCTATTTTCTAGGGGCAATGTTCATAGAGTTTTTATTTCATTATTTGTTTTTTTATTTCTACTTATTTTGTTTGTTTATCTACCTGTTTGTTTGCTTTCAGCACTATTGCCTTGATTCAATTTATGTGTGTTCATTGGGTAATTCATTTCCCACACTTACACTTGAATCCATCCATATTCATATGTTTACATTGTCATCATGGTTTCTATCATTGGGCATTATTTTTTATTGAGTATTGGATTACAAGAGTCAATCCTCATGCATATTTCAACCAAGTCCTCATGATGTTCTATCATGAAGCCAATCATCACATGATATAAAAAACCTTAGCATTAAGAAGTCTATTCATCAATGGTGGCATCTCTTCAACACTGACATCCTGATTCACTCCCAATCATATCCCAAACAGAGTAATTAAACATGAAATAATTTCAATCTTTATTAGTTCAGATGAGCATCTCCCTACTAGTAGGTTGTTTCAATTCATCATTAACCTCTGTGTTAATTTATCATCATCATCATCCAAGTTTATCATGTTTGCCATAATTGGGGTCTATTGATTATAATTATCGCAAGTCATTACACACCGTCCCACTTGCATTTCTCAATGATTATAGCCACATTTGGGCAAATCATTATGTTATCACCACTTTAATTTTTCTACCTATACAAGGGCATGTTATTCTCTTGTTTGTATATCCTAACTAGGGTAGCTCCATATTCTCAATGATTATAACCACCTTTGGGCAAATCATTGTGTTATCATTCCACGTTTCCAATATCAGGGTATAATGTTTATAACCACCTTTGGGAAAACCATTGTACACCATTCCACTTGCATTTTCAATTATTTTGACTACTTTTTCAATATCATTATGTCTTCACCCCATCATCATTCCTTTCTTTGGTCCCCTCGTTTCACTTCTTTCTTTTTGAGGGATCATTTATCGACCTACTTATGCCAACCATTCCCTCGAGGGGGCATCATATAGTTAGTTTATCATCATTACAGTTGTAGTCATACAATACCTTTTAATTCTTTGAAAAGATGTTACTATTCTTGTAGCTTATAATGCCTTCCCAAATAGGGTCAAACTGTAGACACATAAATCTAGCCAGCAATAACCTCCAATCAAGGTTTTGGCCAATTTCCACCCAAAAAGTACAATTTGGCCGAAAAACACTAAAACATGCTAAAGGATGTGAAACTAACATATTCAAGTTTTTATTTTGGCTAGGGTATACCTAAATGGGGTAATGTAATTTATGGGCTAACTAACTTTGATTAGATCATTTCGAGTCAAAATGCCAAATTTGCACTTAGGTGCTTTGAATTGCTCTTTCTTATCAAATCTTTTGCACAAGTGTGTACTTTTGTTATTTGTTTTTGGAAACATCCTAAATGGGAATGCACATCCAATGCTCTAATGTCACCTTCCAATTCTAATCCAGTCAAAATTTTGACCAATAACAAGGCATTCTGATCAATTTGAGTAATTTGTGCATAAAGTGCTTAATCATGCTTGAGAGCTAATTAACCCAAATCAAGGCATAATTAATAATTCCATGGAAACTTGTTGAATACTTGTTTTTAAAAATGAATATTGAATATCTGCATCATCAATTGACCTCATTTCTTGGGAAGACATCCCTATGCCATAAATGTCATAAATATTAGGATTCATACCTCCCATGCCTCATCAATGCCTTCTATGATGCCCTCCATGCCTCTTAATTTCCCCTTTTTTAATGTCATGATGATTATAATTACAAACATAATTCCAAAAATCAAATTAATCCTCAACCACACATCTCAATCTTGAGATGGACGGTTTAGGTTAATTCTGATCAAATCTAAAAATCTATAAATAGGAGGCCTCACAACATCATTTTTAAGCTATTTTTAGTGTAAAGTTATAATGCCAAATTGTTTCCAAAAGATTCAAACAATTAGTGTTACCATTCCAAATTGAAGCCAAGCCAAGCCAAGCCATAAGCCAAAGGTGCCAAGGAGAGATGGAGGTAGCCAAGCTTCCGTTGCCAAGGACTTCATGAGCACAAGTTGAGCAAACCACTACAAAAATCATTTTGGAGCATCCAAGGAAGGTAAAAAGAGTTTTTTTTTTTGCATTTTAGTGGTGTGTTTCATTCTTTTGTTGTTAACTAAGCTCTCCCTAGTGTTTAGGCCTAGAGATCTTATTCTATTATTGTGTTTATTTCATTTTGTTTGTCATTTTGGAACTAACATCATACTAACCATCCTCTCTTGAGTTAGATTCCTAGATCACAGGTGATTTTGAATTCAAAATTTATAATATTGGCACACATGTCAACTTCCTATGGGTAGAAATGGGAAAAATGAGAAGGGACTAGCATGCCTATTTGGAAAAAAGGGGAGAGGAGAAACCACTATCTAGAATTATATTATACGGTTCAAAAAGTGGGAGAAAGGGGGGTAAATGTGGAATAGAGGGTAATACAAAGATAAAAAAAGTGGATTTCAAGGTTCTAAAGTTGACAAGAATATAAATATCACTTGATTTATAAGAAATTAATATATTTGTAAACATTTTGTGCAAACCTAATTGGGGCCATTTTAGGATACTAAATTAGCATATATACAATCGACATGTAGGTTGGCCTTATATTTAAATATTTTACTTGAGATTCAAATATACTACCTCATTTATGGATGAAACATACATTCACCATCATGTCCAATTAAGTTGTACTAACTATATATAACACTTTATGTGGGGAATATTTAAGCGCCAAATAGCCGAGTACATGATGTCATTAAAATTGTGAACTCAAAACCTTTAAGGTTTTTTACAATAAAGTGTTCATGCTAATTATGATGTCAAGCACAAGGGAATTATGAATTTAATCCCACTCTATACCACTGATGAATTTATAAATTATACTTAGATAATATAATGATACTAATGTTCGTGTAAGGAAAAAATTGGCCCATAGGTATGAAAATGCACAATGTAAAATAAGGAATAAGGAGTGAAATTAAAACCCCAACCAACCCAAAAATAAAAAAGAACATGTGAAAATAAACTATATCTTTGAATGCCTCACTCATCTCACCAAATCTACAACCCTATCATAAGGTTGCTTCCTACTCAATCTTGAAGAAGAAACAAGGTGAACAAAATAAGCACTCATTTAGGTGTAGAGCATCACATAAGTAAAGTCTCCAGCCATAGGTTACTGAGGATCAAACATATCTTGAAATAGAAATGACAACCATATTTTATCATCATAAACCATGAAGGTCAAGAGAGAGTATACAAGTCTCTAAATAGAAAAAAATATCACCTCCTAATCTCATAGTAGGGAGAACATATAAATATAAAATGGTCATTAGTTTTAGGATACATATAATAAATATAAAAAATGTGATGTACTTGAAGAATATGGTGATTTGTCTCTATGCAAAGGCAGTGTGAACAAATTTTTTATTATGGAAATAAAACCCTCAAACTACAAGATAATTTGAGTTGGGTTTAGCCTAGAGGTTAGATGATCCCATCCTCAATGTGAATATATATAATGTAGTAAAATAGAAAATTTGAGGAAATAAGCTCCTTGGGATCTAATAATATAGACTGAAGGTAGGATTTATAGATCTCATCATTGATACCCTTTTTTATCTCTCATATGGATACATCAAGTGTATTATTTGAAAACTTATGTGGATGGATTCTATCTATTTCAATATCTACAATTCCTAGTAGAGCATGAGCCACCGTCAAAATTTTATCCCACATTGTGCCAACTACATACATAATTTGAATGATTGAGAAGGGTACCTAAATAGATCAACCAAAGAGTTGGCTATCCATATAAATTTATTTATTGTAGTCACAATTTGAAGTATCACAATAGTGATGAGTGAAGTTGCACTGAATTTAGTGAAAATAATGTCAAGAGGGGTAGATCTTTTAGCATGGAGATAATTGCATAATATAGTGGTAAGCACTTATTCAGTCAATATTAGTTCAAATTTATGAAGGTAATGCCCCACATTTCAAACTCATATAAAAGATTAAGTATAACAGGTGAATAAAAGAGGTGAATATTTATCTAGATATCCTCAAATTGAATCCAAAAATAGTATTTCTCAAGAGTGGTGATGGAAATGTACTATTTACTTAAAAATTTGGGTATATTGTGTAATACACTATGGAAATTTGCAAATTTTCATTTATATATAATCATCTTTAAATTTCACAAAATCCATCATTTTTAAGGTGATTTTCACTATATTATCATCATTTTTGAAACATGTGTATATACAAATGTGTTTTATCCATAATTTTACTAGAATCAGGATGTTTCTAAATATATATATTTTAATCAATCAATTTGTTTTATCTATATTGATTTCTATGTAAGAACAAATTATCCTCACTAATATGGATCATGGGTTAATACCACATGTAAGGCTTCATGAACATGTTCCTTGCCAACAAGGCTAAGAATTACCAATATTGACATGATAAGAACCCCTTCATAATAAGCACATAGATCCTCACTAGTATGGATCATGGGTTAATGCCACATATGATCACTTTATGAGGTGTAGAAACTATTTATAAATTATATAACACCACATCCTTGTACACTTTGTAAACTCAAACCTTGTATGTTCCTCTTAGTTTTAGACATATCCTACTTTTGCAAGTTTTGCATCTACTCTCTTTTGTGCCCCTTAGCCTATCTCTTGTCTGAACAGTCTTATATTTATGACCTAGGCCTTATATCTTGTCCAAAATGATTAAAACCTACTTATCTTCCACCTCTACAATTTTTGAGCTCATACCTATTTTCCTACTCCTTGGACACTTATTTCCCAGATAAACACCTACATCGATGCACATGTCTTGCTTTGATGTGTCTAGTGCCTTAAAATTCATCTAAGTTACAAATGAAACATATCCTAATGGTTGGCATAATTTATTTAATGTGAGACATTCTCCAAAGGATTGCTATAAATACAATATCAACCCTCATTCATTCCTCACCTAGAAAGTTCTTACCCACTCACCAAGAAACTTACCAAAAGCATTCACTCCAACATTCAAGTGAGTGAAAATTCCCTATTTTATCTTATTTCCATATCAATCATAGAGATAACATATCTACAAGTCTGAAGTACTGAAGGAGTATCCAAAGAGCTATATTTTCTAATTTACAAGATAGGTCAATGATATACTTGATTTCCACATATTGAATAATTCACACACAAGCCAACATGTAGGAGAGAGCTACATAACTTTGAGGCCCTCTTCAGAATATTTTATATATAATCAACACTCATTAACAAAGGGTTTTTTTGGGAATCTCAACATCGTGCCCATGAACCCATTTTTCCACACAACCACTTTGAGGATGTAGAATTAGGGTTTGATCATTTTATAAGAATCGATAGTCCATGACCCAGATTTGAATGCACCATAGTGAAGGAAATGAAAAATTAGAAGAATCTAATTGGGCACTTCCTATTTCAAAAAAGTGTTCCATATAGGACACTTGTGTCCAACCTAGACACTAGTACCAACAATTTTTTTCCAAGTTAATATAAGTGTATGAGGCTATAGAGGCACTTAATCCAAAACTCAGTGACTATTATAAAATACTCTTCTAGTATGCTTCCTACTTATTATAGATCCATATTTTTATTAGCATAATAACCATATAATTATCTTATTTATTTTTCACTACCATAGTTAACATAGCTATACTTTCCATTTTTAAAATATCTCAGCATAATAAAGTCAGTATATGTCTATCTAATTTTTATAATTGGCCTATTATATATTTTTTTATCACCCTTTTTCTTATTCATTTCTATATTCTTGACCCTATATATTCCAATAGGATCCATATCAAATTTAGGGTCAAACATTTGGTGAACCTAATATTTGAGCTCAAAACCCTAGGTGCTTTAGTGTTTTGTATTTCCTATTTCTCTATTTTCTATACTTTGTTACAAATTTTTCATTTGTCAAAGCAATGGAAAATGTTAGTCTAAAAACCTAATTTTAAATAGAAGATAAAGAAGCATTGATCACTCATCTCAACAATAACAAGAGATTAATGGATGGATTTTTGTATGTTACAAGATACGAAATAAGTAATAATGATAAAGCTAAGGCTTCTTCACCTAGTGGTGGTGAGTCCTTAGAATGTATTACAACTTATTCCGTACCTATCAATATACCTACATTTAGTGGAGGCATGGATTATGTCTCCCAACCTTTGTTTCTTGAAAACACTACTACTACATCTACCATGAAATTACTAATTGTTTCAATTCAAATAACATTTTCAATGCCTATTACTACTAAAACCATGTTCACTTCTCCATTGGTGACTACTCAACTTGTTAATTTAAACCCCAATGTATCTATAGTTCAAACACTCCTTCAAGTTATAAAGACCTTGGAGGACAAGGTTAAAAACATTGAACAAAAGCCTCTAAAGTCTCTTCATTCTATTAATTCCCAAGATGTGTTGTATAATCCTCTTGTACTTAAGATATATTTTCACCCTTTTCCAATTGGTTTTGTTGCACCTAAATTCCTATTTTACGATGGCAAGGGTGATCTTGAGAAGCATCTTCAATCTTTTTATGTGGTATTCCTTGATTATGCCTCCAATGATAAACTTTTGACCCAATTATTTCCAAGGAGCCTCAAGGATTATGCTTTGAGATGGTTCTATGATTTACCTCTCAAATTTTTGAAAGCATGCAACCCTCTTAAAAATTATTTTTTGGCGCACCACTCTATCAACATCACCAAAAAGGTTTCCTATGCCCAAATTGAAAAAATTAAATAAGGAACCAATGAACCTATCAATGAACAATGTTGGTTAAAATGACCAATCTTATGGAAGATAAATAACTTCAAGACATCTTAAAGATAGTTTTTCTTGTTCCTTTACATGAATCCATCATTTTCAAAAACTTTAAATCATTTGATGACTTGTGCCATGTTGTTTGGGATCATGAAATGAAACTTATCTCATTGAATAAACTTAAGTATGCAGCAAACACACCAACTACATCTACATCCAATTCCAAGTTTACAATCAAACCAAGTTATAAGGTAAAACCTCATGAGCCTAAAAATGAAACAACCACCATGGTTAATGAAGTTTCACAATAGCCTAATAATTTTTTCTTATTGAATGCATCAAGGAGATAATTTACATGCTTACATGATACTCCTGCTTCATTATTCTCATGGATAGTATAGTGTCACTTTATATCTCTCCCTCATCCTATAAAGGTTGATATGAGTCAGCCTTTACTCAAATGATATGATGTGAATGCTTATTATGATTCTCACCAGTCACCAAGGCATTATATAAACATATGTTTTACTTTCAAGCATAATATCCAAGACCTTATCGATGACTAAAATATTACGTTTGATGAACCTGGTGATCACCAATAACAATCCTTTGCAAGACCATTCTAAGAAAGAACCATAAGTGAACATGGAATATAATGCACCTCCTCCTCCATCACATTATGGGCAACCATTAGATGGGATTATTGGTACTTATATATGACATATACATCATATGGTTTAGAGACCTTGTATTACCTTCAATGACAATGAGATTAAAGATGATGAATTCAATCTTCATTCTTTATTCATTTGAGCATACCTTGATAAACACCCTATATGCAGTGATATGATTGATGAAAGTGCAAAAAAAAAAATTTATGCCATGTTATTACTTACACACTTGGGTCATACTCATCATAATTTACACCCTTATATTAGATCATTTATCACATTCGATGGAACCTCATAATATATTTTTGGTGAGATTGACTTAACTTTACAGGTGGGTCTCGCACATGTGGTTACTACCTTTTTAGTTACACCATCCACAGGTGTCTTTGATATGTTATTGGGAGGCCCTTGGATACATACTCTTTGATCGGACCTTCTATAATGCAAGGGTGTGTTAAATACATTCATGCCAATCGGGTGATTATAGTTTCTAGAGTTCTATATGATCATCTTCTTGAATAAGAAAAAATTTACACCTATGTAGTTAAACATCAATCTTACTAAGGTTAATCCACCATAAAAAGGTAAGAAACAAGAAATCCCCTTTACCAAGTGGTTAGTACTTGAGATACCATTACATCAAAAATACACAGTGGGTTCCCTAAAATCCTCATCTGTTATGCACCATAGTCAAATATCTACAACACCTGTACATGTTCTTGTTATTATTATTCCAAATAAACCATATAACACTCAAAAATGGGTTCCATGAAACCCTACTCCTATTACCCATATTATTTCTTCATGACCACAGAGTCCCATTATACATATGCATAGCATCTCAGATACTATAGTGATAAATTTTGCACCTATACATGCGCTTTGGTAGTGTCATCAGTTTATTACACTAGGTTCACAATGTAGAGATATTTAAGAGAATCTTTTAGATGAGATCATAAGGTAGTCTCTTCACATATTAAAAAAATACCAAAAAGTTAAAAATATTAAAAAATCAAAAATATTTTTGGCATCTACATATTCTATTAGCTCCTTGGCATCAATGTGTTAGTTCCATGTTGATGGATAGCATACCAGCTACTTATACATACACATGCATTTCATGCTTCTATTTGAGTGTGATACAAACACACACAAATACATGATTTATGCACTCTTGGATGTTGGAAGTTCCCTCTACTCATGTCACTAGGGCATTGGGGGCATCCACCTTCTTTGATCATGATACTTCTAGGGTATATCATTCTATGGTCACTTTACATTATCATGTTTGAGCTAATATGTACTTACACATGCCTTTATCCATGCTTATATCTTATATAATATACTTGATATGATATGTATTTTACATTTTATGCTAACACATTTGATCCATGAGCTACTATGATATGTTTATGTTGATTGCTTATGTTTTCATTTATGCACTTCCTTGAGTGCCTTGCCTTCCTATTGTCTTGTTTGTTGAGCATTTGAATATGATCCATTATTTATGGCCCCCATGCCTTTATTTGATTCATTGACATTTTAATATGTCATTATTTCCTTTGTGTATAATTTACTAAGTCATGTCCCTTTGATTTTGTGACATTTGAACATACCCCTTATTTGCAGTCTCCTTAGACCATTGCCTTTTAACTTGATGTTGAGTACTCTTATGTGTGATTAATTTACTTGTTGAGCTTGTAATGTTACTATCTAGAAATTTCCATGATATTTATCATATATATTAGGCCTTGATGTGATCATATTATATGTAATTCAATGATACATTTACTTAGACATATTATCCTATATGTTACATGGTTAATTCATAGTTATATGATTATCTTATCCTTTTGAGGTGAGGTAATTACCAGTTTCTATTTTTCACCCTAAAATGGTGGCATATCATTGGATTCATGCCATAGAACCATAGATTCCACACATTTAGATTTAAAAATTAAGTGGGGGCATGTCATATAGACATGGATTCCACACATTCACAGTCTTAGATTTAATGGGGGCATGTTTTGGAAACATGTTCTCCACACTTTTCATTATGCAACATCCCCAAATTATAGTGCAGATGTGTTTTGGAAATATGTTCTCCACGTTAGCACTTATAATAGTTTTTAGATTTATCCATCTAGAGTGTGGGCATGTTATGGCAACATGTCACCCACACTTGTTTAAATTTACAAATTGGCCAAAGCACATAGTTATATGATTCAGATACACATTTATGGTAGAATTCTATACATTAGTACCATTGCTACACATAGTTTTAACATGAGTCATACCTAAGGTGAATATGCTATGCAATGTGCACCTAATATTGTAAAATAAAAATCAATTTTAGATTTTATAACACTTTCAAGAACTATCACCACCCACCAAGTAAGATTTTTATGAACCATGTTGAGCCAATCTACTATAATAGTTTGTTCAATTTTTGGTATGGTTGAGATGATTAAATCACTCAATATTGAAAATTTTTTAGGTTGGACTTGATTGAATCATCTATCCTCACTATTTTGATAGTGTGAAGTAACTTGGTTTGCTCACACTCACCAGGTTATGAGTATGATTGGGTTATAGGGTTGAGTTAGTCTCAACTAACACGGGGTAATTCATCTTTGTTCCAAGGTTGGGGCATGGGCCCTCCTTTCTCTATATCTATATATCATTAGATATATGCCTTTTATATATTTATATTTGTCTTAATATCAATTTTAGTGATTCATAATCAAACACATTTCAAATCATGTTGCTAATAGGAAATATGGTTGCATTGATACACAGGGGTACTCCAAAGCCTTTCTCTATTTCAATTTCAATAATTTCAATGCCTTCAATTTGAGATTATATGCATTAATTTTATACTGTAACATTCTCTTGGTTTTAGTTGAGTCACTATAAAAGCACTAATTTGGACTCAAGAAAAGACAAGGTATGTTATATACACCCAAGTATGCATTACTTTCCTTTAAACTAGTAATTTATTTACTAGATTAAGGGGGGAAGTAGACACTATTTCTAAATTATATATCACCTTAATATTTTACACTTGGAAAAATTCAATCTTGGATGTTCCTCTTAGTTTTAGACCTTTCCTACTTCCACACATCTCGCATTTAATTTGTCTTGTTCTCTTTAGTGTATATCTTAGTCCTACCAATCTTATATTAATTATTCATGCCTTTAATCTTTTCCAGGATGTTTAAAACCCATTTATCTTCCACCTCTATAATCATTGAGCATATACATATTTTATTACTCCATGGACTCTTGCATCTCAAATAGACACCTACATTGATGCAAGTGTCCTACTATGACACAAGTGTCTAGTGCCCTAAAAGTCATATAATTTTCAAATGAAACATATCCTAATAGTTAGCCTAAGTGATCTAATGTGAGATATTTTATGAAGATATTGGTATAAATACAAGATCAACCCTCATTCATTTCTCACCTAGAAACTTCTTACCTACTCACTAGGCAACTTACCAAAAGTATTCAATCAAGTATTAAAGTGATCAAAGCTTCCCTATTTTTGATTATTTCCATATCAGTCATAGGGACAACACATGTATAGTTATAAATTACTAAAGGATCAACCCAAGTACTATATTTTCCAAGTTACAAGATAGGACATTATTGTAATTTCTTTCCATATATTACATGATTAACACACAAGCTAACACATAAGGGATAACTACATAAGTCTAAGGCCCTCTTCAGAGTATTGGATATGTAGTTATCACTCATTGATAAAGGGGTATTCAGGGTAGCTTGACATCATATTCCTACCAACCCATTTTTTCTCATAGCCACTATGAATATGAAGACCTAGGGTTTGATCATTTAACAAAGAGCAAAGTCCATGGCCTATATCTGAATGCACTAGAGCAAAGGTAACAAAAAACCCAAAAGCATCCTGGCTGTTGCATCCTATTTCAATAGGTATTCCATATAAGACACATACATCTAACCTAGACACAACATCGATGCAATTGTCCCAGTTTGATGCAAGTATCTTTGGTTATAGAGGCACTTAATCTAGAATTTGGTGACTATTCTAGAATACTCTTCCAATTTACTTCCTATCTATTTTAGGTCTAGAATTGTATTAGTATTATAACTAGTTAAGTATCTTATTTATTTGTCATTTTCATAAATAGTATAGTTATACTTTCTATTTTTAGCATATCTTAGCATAATAAATTCAGTATATGTCTATCTAAGTTTTGTAATTAATTGGCCTCAAACATATCTATTTATCACCCTTGTGCTTATTCCTTTCTATATTCTTTACCTATCTATCCCAATAGCATCCATATCAAATTTAGAGTTAAACACGAGGCCTCATAAACATTACCCTTACTAACAAGTGCAAGAATTATCAATACCCAAATGATAAGAACATCTTGATAATAAAATTTTAAATCATTAGTGGGATCAAATAATCCTCTAATAACCTCAAAAATATTATCAAATCTTAGATGACATTAGTTTTGATGAGTGTGATTTTAATATATTTATTTTGGAAAAATTATTGGGAAAAAAGAAGGCACTCCTTATCGAGGCATTCCTATCTCACTACATAAGATGTAGTTTTCATCGATGACTGTAGTCAAAATGCATCGTTTATAGTTGCTTTTCTTTCATGTGATATTTTATTTAATCATATTTAGTGGAGAGGATATAATAGTCATTCACCTTAAATTGGTCACCTAATAAGTAAATCATATGAATACAAATTCATATATGAAAAAAATGCTAATTTTAAATTTTAAGTAGAGGAAAAGTCACATTTTTCATTTGGCATGTTTAAGTGGAGGGAAAGTCAATAATTGAATTGATTAAAAAATAAAAAAATGAAATACACTATAAAATAAGTGTTATCAAATGCACTTGTGCATTGAGAATATTATTCTTGTGAGGGTGATGCCTCATCATATGATTGGCTATTTTGCACTACTATTTTGTCAAAATTGTACAATCACATGCAAATTATACTACTTTTCAATAAATTTAAAAAATTGTTGGCTCTTTTGCTCCCAAGCACTATCTCAAGTAGTATTACTTGCTAAAATATTGGGTCCTCTCATGTCAAATTTAATTTGACTTTGTGCCAATTTTGTGTCACCATAGTTGATATAAAATTATCGAATCTTATAAAAAAACTCAAAATTATTGAAATGTAATGGCATATTTACCTACATGAAATGTTGTAGTAACCTCGTTAGGTTCAAATAGAAATAAATGATTTTTTTTAATTAAACACATATACCAGAAATACATTACATCACCATAATATACAGAGACTATAATAAATACACAAGGTGATAATAGTAACAAGCATAATACATCACACAATACGGATCTTTATTATCTTGAGAGTACATGTCTTAATGTGAAATGTATAGAAAGTAAATACAACAACTCAACCACAACTGATACAAGTACAGTCACCACTATCAACATGCAATAAACAATAATTACAACTCTTCATGACAATTTTCAATTATAAGTACAACATATTATAATGTACAAATAAGATAGATGGCTTCTCCAGAGCACAGTTCCCAAACTTCAAGTATATGTGGTAATCTCAAGCATCATCTCGATAAGTAGTACTACTATGGGTAGAGAGAGCATCATCCGAGCGCTTTTCCACACCAACCATGGAAAAACTATCCCCCACATTAATCTCATCAAGAAATGGCCCTTCCTTCATGGATGAGTAGATAGTGATGGTACATGAATCTAGAGAGACAAACAAGTACCCATGTGTTGTATAATTCTAAACTAAACATGTAGTGTATTATATAAATCCATTTTATTGAAAGATATCACACAAACATGTGAATCATGATCATGAAATGATAATGTCTCACTAAACATACTTTATTACAAAGTTTTACAAATAATAAATAGTAATGATCTAGATCAATCAAATTCATACACACCACTTGATTGGACTGCGTTCATTTGTCACTGTGAGACTAGTAAGCCAGTGAAGTCCATCTAACTCCTTACTCTATATCTATAATACATATTGGTCAAATATAATTCAACCACAAGATTCATTTAATTTACATCCTACTTAGTAAATACATCATATAATATGCAATACTTAGGAGTAACCAAATCATATATTTATTTCATCTATCACATGAATGAATCTTACATTAATTTCTATCCCACACTAGAAATGATGACTACAGTCTATACCACCTAGGTAAAATATACATAACTATAGATTTCAATTACCACAATTTATTTCCAAACATACGACACCTATGATAAATCATACTACCATAGTCTAGTATTTTAAGACATAATTACTAGTTTTCCCAAAAATAGTCATATAAAGTAGTCTTCAAATCATGGAAACATAAGCATTAATACATGTAACTATATATAACAAAACAAGTCATAGTTCCCATGGAACACAATAACATACAAACACAACATTCGTTAAACTATCAAAGATTGGATGCATGCATACACAAAGTCTCACCAATTGTTACAAAACATGCTATCCATAGTAATAATCAGCTTGTATACAGTAAATCAATCAAATGTAGATATGAATTTAAGAATAATAATTATAGTATGTACCATCTGGGTACATAATTTTATACTATAGTACCCTATGATATCCCATACTATCATAGGTTCCCAACTTCATAAATACACATAAACAAACATATGTTTTCAATATTATAATGATCCAAATAGATAACAACAAGAAAGTAAGTATGGGGGGTTATACCACCCAGATATACCCTGAGTTTAGACTACAAATTGGCATTCAAAGAAACATAATTATAAACATGCATCATGATGTACCATTATATACTAGTTATAACCAAGCATTTATCTTGTTGACAATTTTTTGGTCATTTAGATTAAAAAATGGGACCCCCTCTTTTGTGCATAAGTCTTAAATCCATGTTTTGGCTAAAGTCATTCATCAAGGTTCCCTTTCAGACCTATTCTATGAAAAAACCAAGTGTTTACCTCATTTTATTTAACCAAGTGTATTTCAGGTTTGTCAAGGGGAACTACTTTAGGCTTTCCAAATGCAATTACTTGGTCCCCATAGTGCATTCTGGGTTTTGTAAACGACTTTACTTGTGAAAATTTTATAAGTAAAGTCACTTGCAAAACCTGCTTTGGTCTTGTGAGACCAAATCGAGTTCTCCAAATTTTATTTATTTTGTCTTATAAGTAGACATAATCCAAAACCCGAATGGGTCAAGACAGTTGCAATCGGGTTTGCTGAGGGGTCTTCCTCATGAAATTTCATAAGTTAGAGTAGGTCCAAAGTCCAAATCAAGAGGCATTGGAAAACCTGAAAGGGTCTATAAGAAATTTTTGGGTTTTTCAAGAGGCCTTACTTAAGGAACTTTATGATTAAGTTCTTTCCAAGGGCCCGATTTAGCCTAAGCGGATCCCAAAGGCAAGGAATTTCCTTAGAGGGCACTTTGACTACATGTAGGGCAATTGCAAAAGTTTTTAAGGGTGTCTTTGTGGAGGGTACTTAGTCAAGAAAGATGACTCTTTTCACTTTTATAAAGGGTCATTTTTAGAGTTTTTAAAGGTCACCTGCCCTTGCGAAGGGTACTTTTGGTTGGGAGAAGCCTTTGTGGATGGAACTTGAAGAAAGAGAGGATGAAGACAAAAGGCCCAAAGGGCACATGCCCTTTAGGAAAAGAAACAATCAAAGGAAATAATTCCTTCAAACAAAATGTCTGAAGGAATTCCTTCAAACATTTTATTTGAAGAAAAACATAACACAAAGACCCACCAAAAGAAAGGAGCAAAGGAAAGCCAAAAAGAGAATTCCTTCAGACAAAATGTTCGAAGGAATTCCTTCAAACATTTTGTCTAAATAAATTTGACATTACCAAAACCCTGAAGGCTAACAAAGGAAAAGACAAGGAAAAAGGGAAGAAGCGAGCAAAGAAATGCAAAGACCTGAGAGCCCAGATAAGTGCAAAAAATGGAAAATATCAATAAGAAGACCTAAGAAATAGCAAGCGCTCAAGAACCTGAATGGTTAAAGACAAAAGGGAAAAAGCCAAGGCAAAGGGAAATAACAAAGTAAAAGAAAATAAGGTGGATAACCAAGAACACGGCCATGCAACATAATAAAATAAAAGCTTAAAACATTCCAAGTGGTGTGACAAGTCAAAAACACAGACCCAAGGACCAACCAGACCAAGTAAAGTGGCACAAGTGTTGTCAACAAGAAGAGTAAATGCACTTAGGTGAATAGTATCTACTAAAAACAAATAAAAGGATTGGTTTTCAAATGATAGAAGGTGAAGTCATGTTTTCATGCCAAGCTTTTAATGTGTAGCCAAGTCACACCTAGGCATTGAACAAAACACAATCCAGCCACAACAACTTTAGAATGGCTTTCTCAGTTGTTGGAAGGAGTATCACATACTTTCATAATCCATGAACAATAAAGGTAGCAGTTTGGATAGCCTACATCAATGTTTCCATATGCAAACGTAGAAAACATATTAGCAACATGGCCTCTTGTCTCAGTAGATGTTTGACTCAGCATGGGTCTCCTTTCCTAGGGAGTTTTTAGCTTCTGGTTTAAACACTCTATATATTGTAATTTATCATTTGAGGAAGGGATCTCTCAGCTTGTCTGGTGAAGCACTAAAAAATTTTACCTTGAATCTAAGACAAATATTTTACATTATTTTGAGTGTTGCACTAAGCACACATTTGGGTGTTAGTTTTGTGAAAGTGTGGTCTCTTTCTATACCTTCATGTGCTAACCCCAACAGTGTCTAGTGTTTGTTTTTTATTCTCTTGCAGGTCAGAGGAAGTCTCTGAAGAAGTATAATCAAGTGAATAGGTTGTGTATTAGTGTGTCTCAGAACACCTTTTGTGCTAGTTTTTTCCTTACTTATCTCTCCACAGGACCCTTTGTTGAAACATTATTGCAAGGAAGGTCTCATTTTGAGTGAAGTGTGGGATATCTTGTCTTGATTTAAAGTGTATGTCAAAGACGAGTAGATCATCCATTTGGTGTATCAATACATAGTTTAAGTTCTGATTTCAGTATTTTCATCTCCCTTTTCATCCCACCAAGTAGTTAGTAATAAGAAATCCAAGGCCTCAAGGTGCATCAAGGGGAGATAGCCCCTAATCTAAAGATTCATCCCTCATATTTTCCACCCACAATAAGAGGGATGTAACCATTATGTTGCGTGGATGAAGAGAGTTGAGCTTCCATTTAGAGGGTGTAATCTACCACATCAACAGTTTTTGGCACACTTGATGGGACCAATTTTTGTGTTTTGCAAGTTTCAAGATTGGTGTTGGTCTTGATATTGTTAAAAAATACTAAAAAGGAGCTATATTTAGCACCTAGAAACTCCATTCAAGAACCAAGTCTCTGGTTAATGACTGGCCTGGCATCTCATGCCAAAGGTCACTATAAGATCTTCTTCTATGGGTATTCCTTTTGAATTTGTTGAGTTACCTTTGAACTCAGGAAAGAGACTGAGATTTGTAAATATCCACCCTTACATAAGAATCCATTTTCCTAAGCCAACCATAAAATATACCTACTCAAGGAGACCCTTGTTGAATCCTTTCATAGCCATGGTAGCGCCTAGAGTTTTTCCTTTTGTGGCCTTTAATGGTCAAAGTCCCTTGGACATTCAGAAGTATGACCCAATTCTAGGGATGACTCTCAAAAATGTTCCTCCCTTTAGTGGAGAGGGCCTAATCACTACTATTGAGCATATTAGAAACATATCAAACCTATATAACATCTATAATATCACTGAAGAAAATGTAGCCATTAGATTGCTAACCTTATCCTTCAAAGGGAAAGTTTTGGATTGGTATAGGACCTTGCTTGTGAACTCAGTTGGATCATGGGATGAGTTAGGGACCCTCTTGACCAATAGGTTTAGGGAAAAAAGTGATCAGTTGTCTCTATTTTATTATTTAACCACCATGAAGAGAGCCCCACATGATTTTATGTGGGATTTTAACACTAGGTTCCAAAAGACTTGGAACAGGATCCCAATTCTTGTCAGGGAAACCCCAAGCTATGCTTTCCTTTACTACTTGAAGGCCCTGAATAGTGATATTACTGTCATGATATAGTCCATGGGTGGAAAAACTCTACCCATTACTTATGAGATAGTCATAGCTAATGAAAATTGCCTTGTTCAAGCAAGAAAGATAGATCCTAGACCTCCTATGCCACTCTTTCCTGATTTATAGCCCTCAGTCCAACCTAATTTGGCCACTCTAGCTCCTCTACCTAATCAAGAGAAGCCAACTGCTATGCCTACAAATGACATCCATGAAGTTAAGATCCTTTTATAGAGTGTTACCAATGAGTTACTTTCCCTCAAAAGACAACAAGCTTAAAGTTATAAGCCAAATCAAGGATACCATTAGTTTGGGCAAGCAAATAGGTCTCCCTTCTAGAATTATAATCAAGGGCAAGGTCAAATTACACATGTCAAGACTTATCAAAGAAATAATCCAAATGCCCCTTCATCTTCCAAGGCTCTTGTCCCCACTAAAAATAATTCAATGCAGAAGCAACCCAACTATCCACCCTTGGAACATGGACAAGAACAGGTTGCTTATGCTAGTGAGCTACCAAATCAAATCATGACTATACAAGGTGATAACGTAGCCCAATTCTTAAATTTTAAGATGTCAGCACAACTTCGGATAGATAATAGGTAGGCTCAATATGATTCCACTCTCATGAATCACTTGGAAGGATAGTTCTATGCAATCAACTATGTGGTGAACATAAGTAATCAAAATATTGGTGTTGCATCCAACACCAGGTCCAAAAGGAGAGCCATTGATGAAGCTAAAATAGCCACTCAAGCACCTACTATGTCTCCTTCACCCAATCAAGTAGGAATTGTACCTAAAACAACCCTAAGAGCATAAGCAAATCAAAATTTTCCTAATTTTAGGCTAATGATTACAACTTCAGCGCCTCAAGTTACACCATAGGTTACAAATGTTCTGAAGGAGAACTCTAAAGGGGGAAATCCTTTAATAAATGTGGTGGACCAAATGAAGAATCTGAACATGAACATATCATTGTGGGATTATTTAGCACTACTAGGATAAAAAGATATACTCGAAAAGGAATTTTATAGGTTGGTGAGCAAGCTATCCCACCAAGAAATGATAACATGTTAGTAATAAATGGGAACCCCCCCATGGATGGTCAATCAAAGAAAGGTGAGAAGGTCCCCCCTTATATTTGTCCCTAATTATTAGTGAGTTATGGGTCCATCATTGATACTGGATCAAGCACCTCATTTATGCCCAAATACATAGTTGATAAGCTGGGCCTCAAGTATGGGCAAATGACCAAAGGAGTTCTACAGTTGGATGGATCACCAGCTGAGACCTTGGGAGTCAAAAGAGGATTGAATCTAACTCTCCATGCATATTCAACCTTTTTAATTCCTCATGATGTGGTAGTGGTATTGTTCTTCCCACAAAGATCACCTAGATCTATACTCACCCAAAGTGGTAAATGTGAACTACGTAATCATTGATGAAGAAGAGATCTAGGTGGATCAATCTCCATCATCTTCGCTTGTTGGAGTTTTTGACCTACTCCTAGATGAATGGGGAAATGACAACTTTGAGCATGATCCTTACAATTTTATTGAAGAAGCTAGTCTTGGATTCTATTGCATGCATGAGAAAGATGATTTCATGCCAAAATTGATGAAGATAGACAAAGAGGGCTATGGTTTGTGGCGACTGTTATTTGATGGATCTAGAAGCAAGTTAGGAGTTAATGGTGGGGAAATGTTGGTTTCACCTTCAAAGGAAAAATACTTCTCAACTTTTAGGTTTCATTTCTCCCATACCTACAATGTAGCAAAGTATGAGGCCCTTTTTCATGGCCTAGAATGGGCCAAGAAGAGAGGAATCAAAGAATTGTAGGTATTTGGAGATAGTGAGCTAATTGTGAACCAAGTGAGAGGTCAAAACTTGACCAATAACTCCTTACTCAAGTCTTACAAGCACAGAGTGTGGGACCTTGTATAGAACTTCATTAATTTCAATATCACTTCTATTCCAAGAGAGGAGAACAAGCATGCTGATAGACAAGCAACAATTGGTGCTTAGTTTGACATCCTAAAGGGGATAAGACAAAGCAAAAATGAACATTATTTAAAGGTGATTGTGAGGCCCTCCATATCAGACAATGTCAAAAATTGTTAGGAGTTTGAAAGTGACCAACAAATAGCAATTTTCTTACAAGAAGAAGCTAAGTTTGCTTCCAAAAATTAGTCTAAGCTACATCAGCAGTATGATGGGCAGATTTTTCAACTAAAGACCAACAGGCTTCCCAAAGGTTTGGTAACTCTTGAGAGCATTTTTAACGAAGATGATCGACTCAAGAGAGACAAAGAAAGCATGTAAACCAAGAAGTAAAATTATGAAAGGGTAGAGATATACAAGGATAAGCTTATTGCACTTGGGAAGGTGTGTACCAATGAGTAAAATCATGCTTTCATTATGTTATACCAAGAGTTTGATGATGTCTTCTCTTGGGAGTGTTGGGTGAATATTTTTTAATCAACTAACTGAGGACAAAATGGGTATATCAACCACAACATAGGGAGATTTATGCCACAAAAAGTGTGGCTTTACCAGATCTGGACGAGGTAAATCTCTCCTCTGATCAAGGGGAGGTTCCCTATTAATATTTATACGCTGGATATATATGTATAGTTAAGTAGAAAATAACACATGGGGTGGTATAACAACATCTACCTCTCTTTTTTCAGAGGTAATGTATAAAGAACAAAAGAGGGAAATCCTGGTCCTTAGCTAACAACATTCCTCTTCTTTCAGGAATGGTATTCACTGCGAAGTAGAAAATTACCTGAAGTAACAAAGTCTGCAAGAAAACTCACATAAGCACAAAGCCTTTCGTAGCCTCCTTCACCGATTTAGAACAAACGTAATCGTAGAATGAAACAAAGCATAAAGTCTTCGCCTAAAAATACAAAAGATAAAAGGATCGCAAAGGTAAAAGTAGCCCAAAGTCTCTCTTTTACCTTTTAGAAATGCCCTTAGATAATACTAACACATCCACTTTGCTTATTAAATCAGATAAGCAAGATATTACCAGGAAAAAGGATAAAAGAACCATTTCCTGAATAACACAGATAACTTCAACACAAAGTCTGAAATAACCCTGCTTCTCATTCATTCAACAAAATATGATTTACAAGTTTGAGCACAAAGTCTCAAAAATTGCTTCAATTTCGGCAGAGTATTTGCTCTTAATTTTTCCAAGATCATTTACAAAAGAGGTCTCCACTATATATAGGAAGAAACTCTCAAAATTTAGAAAATAATAAAATACATAAATATCTTGGTCAAAGATGACTCATCTTTGACTTTGAGATATTTTTCCAAACTTTTTACATGTAATTACACATTACAAAATTGCATGTGAAAATGTCCTAAGACAATTACAAAGTGCATTTTGCAAAAAGCGCGAAAGAACAACTTCAATCTTTTTTTCATTCTTCTTCATGGTCTTCAACTTCTTCAGAGAAACTTCAGTGATCTGGAAGAACTTTTGTTGAAAAGACGTCAATGAAGAGGGATCTTTTAGAGAAACTGTAGTGAGAATCGTGATTGTGCAATTAGGAGAAAAAAAAGCAATCTGGGAAAACTGCACATTTGATAATCACAATTAGGGAAATGCGCTTGAAAGGGATGAGGCGTGAGCAGGTTAGAAAGTGGAAAAAAAAGGGGAGCGGGCACGAAAAATAGGAAAAATGAAAATTTCTCAGAGTTAAGAAAATCGGGGAGAAGGTATGTAGGGGCAGCAAAAATTTCCGCCCTTGCATATTGGAGAAGGTGAGCATGTAAGGGCGGCAAAAATTGCCACTCTTGCACCTGGAGGAGAGGAAACGGAGATGCATGGGTGGCAAAAATTTCTGCTCCTGCATAGAAGGATGCAAGGGCGGCAAAAATTGCAGCTCTTGCATCCTTCTATGCAGGAGCGGCAATTTTTGCCGCCCATGCATCTCTGTTTCCTCTCCTCCAGGTGCAAGAGCGGCAATTTTTGCCACCCTTACACGTTCACCTTCTCCATCATGCATGAGCGGCAATTTTTGCCGCCCTTGCATCCTTTTATGCAGGAGCGGTAATTTTTACCACCCATGCATCTCCGTTTCCTCTCCTCCAGGTGCAAGAGCAGCAATTTTTGCCGCCCCTACATACCTTCTCCCTGATTTTTTTAACTCTGAGAAATTTTCATTTTTCCTATTTTTTGTGCCCACTCCCCTTTTTCTTCTACTTTTTGACCTACTCACGCCTCATCCCTTTCAAGTGTATTTCCCTAATCGCGATTATCAAATGTGCAGTTTTCCCAAATTGCTTTTTTTTCCCCTTGATTGCACAATCAGGATTCTCACTACAGTTTCTCTAAAGGATCCCTCTTCATTGACGTCTTTTCAAAAAAAGTTCTTCCAGATCACTGAAGTTTCTCTGAAGAAGTCGAAGACCATGAAGAAGACTGAAAATAAAGATTGAAGCTATTCTTCCGTGCTTTTTTCAAAATTCACTTTGTAATTGTCTTGGGGCATTTTCACATGCAATTTTGTAATGTGTAATTACATGTAAAAAGTTCAAAAAAATATCTCAAAGTCAAAGATGAGTCATCTTTGACCAGGATATTTATGTATTTTATTATTTTCTAAATTTTGAGAGTTTCTCCCTATATATAGTGGAGACCTCTTTTGTAAATGATCTTGGAAAAATTAAGAGCAAACACTGCCGAAATTGAAGCAATTTTTGAGACTTTGTGCTCAAACTTGTAAATCATATTTTGTTGAATGAATGAGAAGCAGGTTTATTTCAGACTTTGTGTTGAAGTTATCTGTGTTATTTAGGAAACGGTTCTTATGTCCTTTTTCCTGGTAATATCTTGTTTGTCTGATTTAATAAGCAAAGTGGATGTGTTAGTATTATCTAAGGGCATTTCTAAAAGGTAGAAGAGAGACTTTGGGATACTTTTACCTTTGTGATCCTTTTATCTTTTGTAGTTTCAGGTGAAGACTTTGTGCTTCATTTCATTCTATGGTTACGTTTGTTCCGAATCGGTGAAGGAGGCTACGGAAGACTTTGTGCTTACGTGAGTTTTCTTGTGGACTTTGTTACTTCAAGTGATTTTCTACTTCTCTTTTGAATGCCATTCCTGAAAGAAGAGGAATGTTGTTAGCTAAGGACCAGGGTTTCTCTCTTTTGTTCTTTATACATTACCTCTGAAAAAAGAGAGGTAGATGCTGTTATATCACCCCAGGTGTTATTTTTTGCTTAATTATATATTAAATATCCAACGTCATAAATATTAATAGGGAACCTCCCCTTGATGAGAGGAGAGATTTACCTCATCCAAATCTGGTAAACCCACACTTTTTATGGCGCAAATCTCCCTATGTTGTGGTTGATATACCCATTTTGTCCTCAGTTAGTTGATGAAAAAATATTCACCCAACAGTTTTTTGGCGACTCCACTGGGGACACAGTTATTTTGTGCAATTTGGAACCTCATGTTTCAGATTGAAACATCACCTTTGTCTTACCCACTATCATTATAACCCTTATCCATTACATAGTCTGGCGACTCTATTCCATGTCTTACCCATTATCATTATAGCCTTACCATCTTCTTCCATCTCCGTTATATTATCTGGTCTGCAAAACCAGAGCCGCTAGGGAAGAGCGCGTAGTTTGAAGTCCCAAACTTCAAATTGAAGTAGAACCTGCTCTTTTCCATTTTTATTTTGAAATCTAGCAACTCCATGCTACACGAGAAGCTAGAGATCCAAGGGTGTTTTTGACCCCGTGTTTGAGTTGGTGCAGCAGAGCAATTTTGATCTATTTCCTCCACCGCCTTTCCTCCAGAGATCTAGGAGTCTTCCTCTTGACCTGATTGGGTCACCAACGTAAGGTAGATCTTCTTTTTATGTTGTTAATCATTCCCTACCTATAAATACTCCACCAAAGTTTATTGTCCCACCATTTAATCGTCCTATCATAATGGCTCAAGGCCTGTGGGGCAATTCCTTTGGTCCTCTTAATTTAACTGCACCTTTGCATGAACTACCTCGTAGTTTTTAAAAAAAAATTCCTAAGTTTTTTGGTGACGGAAAGGTTCATCCTGATGAGCATATTGCCACTTTCTCCATAGCATGTGGTGTAATTGGTGTCAAATTTGAGGATGTAGTAGTAAGACTTTTTGTAGAAACCCTGTAAGGAGCTGTCGCGGATTAGTTCTATCACTTGCAGGCCAGGTCAGTAACTGACTGGGATATGCTCAAATCCAAATTCAAAGCCAGGTTTAAACCTGCTAAAGATGCACATGCTTTGTTAGCTCAGCTAACACAGATAAAAAAAGAATCCCAGGAACCTATGAGGGATTTCATAGCTAAATTCAATAAGTTGAGAAACCAGATCCCAACTGTTGCTCAGCCTACACCAGAGAATCTCAAATGCTTTTTCATCAACTCACAGCTTCCTGAAGTAAGTTTCCTATTGAGGAGAGATGGCCCTATGAATTTAGCATTGGCTCAAAATTTGGCTACTAAGATCAAAGATGATCTTATTCTAGGAGGTAAGATTAGAAAAGACCCTAGTAAAAATAAATTCTCTTCATCTGCTAAAAGTTCTTCTTCAGGCACTACAGATCCGATGGTGCAGAAATTGACAAATGAGCTAATAGCTTTGAAAAGGCAAATGGACCAAGGTACGTCTACCCCTACCTATCAGGATATGCCCAAGAGGACATTTTAGAATCAAGCGTACCAAGGCAATGCTGCTAGGAATCAAGGGTAGCCAAATCATCTTCCTCCCCCACAGAAGAACCTAGCCCTTGAAGCACCTCCAACCAACTCAGCGGTTGGATATTTGGAAATAGAACACACTTCCCCTTTCCAACCTGAGTTGGACCAACAATATGATGCTAATCTCTTTGAAGAGCAGGAAGAAGAATTAGTTGGCGACTCCGTCATTGGTTACCTGAATTATCAGGATGAACCTAGAAGCGAGGGGAATGCAGCTGAGGGATCATATGTCATATTCACCTAGTCCCAAGATTAGTCAGCCTGATAAGATGATAAAGAGAAGATAGAGGAGCAACCTCGGCCATTAGTTTCAATTGCCAAGCGGGGAACCACTCTACCCTTCCAACCAAAGGACCTAGTGACTATTGAAAAGGTACGTACCCCAAGCATCTCTGCACCCTCTATTTCAACTTCGCAAACTAGCCCTCCCCATCCCAAAAACCAAAAGAGTGAACTCCCATCCTCTGTCCCTAGTCCAATTCAAACATTTGACATAATTGAGCATGTCAAAAAGACTAAAATTCAAATGTCTAAATTTGAATTTCTACAAGCCCATCCTGAATAGTTGGACAGGTTGGCAGAATGTGTGAAAGGTACAGTCGTCCCTATAGGACAAGAAATTTTGAGGGTAACTCATGATCCCCCAAAGAATGTATCTACCTAGAATAATCTTGTCGTGACTCCTACAGTTGCTCCTGGGAAAATAGAACCTTTCTATGTTTCCCTGTTAATAAATGGTCACAAGCTAAGCAATTGCATCATCGATTCTGGTGCATTTGACAATGTCATGCCTGCTAAAGTGGCAAAATCTCTTGGTCTCACATTGACTAAAATTTTTGAGAGATGTTTCTCCATGGAGAACAAAAAGTACAACTATTGGGGCAAATCAAAGATGCCCAATTTGCATTTGCAATGTTCCCTGACAAGAGGATCAAGATGACAATTCTGGTAGTTGACGTCCCAGCCTCATATGGCATTCTGCTTGGATGGGACTTTTGCAAGGATGTCGGTGGAGAATTGAGCATGGAATTGTCCCAGGCAAGAATCCTTGTGAAAGGCGTGATGCAGAGGTTGCTTCTTGAGGGAAAGGCAAAGTACGTGGTCACCCAAACGTCAGCCCCTGTGGCTCAAATTTTGCTTGAGTCCTCAGGCAGGGGTAATTATTTTCTGACCACATAAGAGGTTCATAAAGAGCCTGTTAAATCCCTTGAGAATGCCAACCAAAAAATTGGTTCAAATGAAACAACGACAAGTGGACCTGATAGTGCCAATCAGTGGTAGGTGTCAAATGAGGACAATCAAATCAGGTGCTGGATGGAACCATAAGAGCAACCAATTATGGTAGCTGACCATGCTGCTATGCATCATGATCAGGAAAAGGAGCTCTTCTCCAAGAAAACAAAGATTCATGGTTTTCAGATCAAAAGACAAGTCTTGTTGTGGGGCAAGAGGAGAAAACAAAAGGGAAGGCACAGGAAATTGTTTTTTTGGTGGAGAGTTCCATTCACACATCATCAATTGTGGGGAGAAAATGGCCTCTTGTTGGTTTATCAGGATAGAGCATTATCATCACTACCTCTAAAGGGGCAGCAACTGAGGTGCTTTAATTCTTGAAGTATCAAATAAATTCACCTGTATATTTGTATAGTCTTTAGCTTTGTTTTGTTCGTTTCATTTTCACTTTTGGAGCCTTTCTTTTTGGGTAGCATGACTCTGTAGCCCAATGGCACACTTCAAGGCACTGGAGATTTTGGATTCTACTCCCTTCAATCGAGTTTTGCAACTGAAGGTAGTTCCCCAACTGGAGCCAGCTGTTGTCCTCGAAAAATGCAACTCATTTTTGGGATAACCCACAGACCAAAATTTCTCTCTTCCCTTCTCAAAATTTGTTCTGAGCTTTCAAATTCCTCATTTTTAATCTTTTTTCGTAAAGGGGATTCACTGGTTCAACAAAGGTTAAAAAGCTTCCACAGGTGGGTACAATCAAAAGAATCAGTTTCTAACATTTGGTTATCTTCAAAATTGGTTCATCACCTTGGTTCGAATAGGAATTTCCATCGGCAAGCATCAACAACTCGATTCAACCAAGCGATTCAACACTTTATTTCACTTGGGTGGTTCATTCCCTTTTGTTTTGACATTTTGGTTCAATGTCAATAGTTCAATGGCTCGATTCAACCAAGCGATTCAACGCTTTATTTCACTTGGGTGGTTTTTTCCCTTTTGTTTCGATGTTTTGGTTCAAAGACATGGTTCGAAGTTTAAAGGGGTGGTTCAATGCAAAAAAAAGATAGCCCGATGGAAAAAGACATAGTGCAATGAATGTGACAAGTGTTTGCGCCCGTACTCCCCTTTTGAGTTGCTCAGGCAAAACGTGTCATGGACTCTATTTTTTGTAAGTTTCTGCTGAGTTTCATAATAGTAGAACTTGCCACTTGTCAAAAACACCAAAGGGAAGAACCACTGAGAGAAAGAACGTGAAGAACCAAGTGATTGGCTGGGAATGCAGACCGATAGCTCAAAATGCAGCAGGAAGAGGCATCTGGAAAAAGACACTATGCATCCATCATGTAGGAGCGGCAATTTTTGCCGCCCTTGCATCCTTCTATGCAGGAGCATCAATTTTTGCTGCCCATGCAGCTCCATTTCCTCTCCTCCAGGTGCAAGAGCGGCAATTTTTGCTGCCCTTACACGTTCACCTTCTCCATCATGCATGAGCGGTAATTTTTGCCGCCCTTGCATCTTTCTATGCAGGAGCGGCAATTTTTTCCACCCATGCATCTCCGTTTCCTCTCCTCCAGGTGCAAGAGTAGCAATTTTTGCCGCCCTTACATGCTCACCTTCTCCAATATGCAAGGGCGGCAATTTTTGCTGCCCTTACATACCTTCTCCCCAGTTTTCTTAACTCTGAGAAATTTTCATTTTTCCTACTTTTCATGCCTGCTCCCCTTTTTCTTCCACTTTTTGACCTGCTCACGCCTCATCCCTTTCAAGTGCATTTCCCTAATCATGATTATCAAATGTGCAGTTTTCCTAGATTGCTTTTTTTCCCCTGATTGCACAATCACGATTCTCACTATAGTTTCTCTAAAGGATCCCTCTTCATCGACATATTTTCAAAAAAAGTTCTTCTAGATCACTGAAGTTTCTCTGAAGAAGTCGAAGACCATGAAGAAGACTGAAAATAAAGATTAAAGCTGTTCTTCCGTGCTTTTTTCAAAATTCACTTTGTAATTGTCTTGGGGCATTTTCACATGCAATTTTGTAATGTGTAATTACATGTAAAAAGTTCAGAAAAATATCTCAAAGTCAAAGATGAGTCATCTTTGACCAGGATATTTATGTATTTTATTATTTTCTAAATTTTGAGAGTTTTTCCCTATATATAGTGGAGACCTCTTTTGTAAATGATCTTGGAAAAATTTAGAGCAAACACTCTGCTGAAATTGAAGCAATTTTTGAGACTTTGTGCTCAAACTTGTAAATCATATTTTGTTGAATGAATGAGAAGCAGGTTTATTTCAGACTTTGTGTTGAAGTTATTTGTGTTATTTAGGAAACGGTTCTTATGTCCTTTTTCCTGGTAATATCTTGTTTGTCTGATTTAATAAGCAAAGTGGATGTGTTAGTATTATCTAAGGGCATTTCTAAAAGGTAGAAGAGAGACTTTGGGCTACTTTTACCTTTGTGATCCTTTTATCTTTTGTAGTTTTAGGCAAAGACTTTGTGCTTCATTTTATTCTATGGATACGTTTGTTTCGAATCGGTGAAGGAGGCTACGAAAGAATTTGTGCTTACGTGAGTTTTCTTGCAGACTTTGTTACTTCAGGTAATTTTCTACTTTACAGTGAATACCATTACTGAAAGAAGAGGAATGTTGTTAGCTAAGGACCAAGATTTCCCTCTTTTGTTCTTTATACATTACCTCTGAAAAAAGAGAGGTAGATGCTGTTATACCACCCCATGTGTTATTTTCTGCTTAACTATACATATATATCCAGTGTATAAATATTAATAGGGAACCTCCCCTTGATGAGAGGAGAGATTTACCTCGTCCAGATCTGGTAAACCCACACTTTTCATGGCGCAAATCTCCCTATGCTATGGTTGATATACCCATTTTGTCCTTAGTTAGTTGACGACAAAATATTCACCCAACAGGGAGTATGGTGATTTGAAGGGCTTTGATCCAATCTTGGCCCAACACACCATTGAGCTAAAGGAAGGTGCCAAACCCATCAAGCAAAAACAAAGGCAAATCAATCCAAAGATTGAGCCTTTCATGAAAAAGGAGCTCACCAAACTAATCGAGTCTAGGATCATTTTCCCTATCAAACACTCTTTTTAGCTGGCCAATTTGGTCCCTGTTAGGAAAAAGAATAGAGAAGTCAGACTGCGTGTGGATTTTAGAGACCTAAATAGAGTCTCAATGAGAGATCACTATCCCCTTCAAAGTATGGAGTGAATTCCTCAGATGGTGATAGGTAATGAAAGGTTCTCTCTCCTAGATGGCTACTCTAAGTACAATCAAATCCTGGTGCAAGAATGTGATCAAAACAAGATATCCTTCACCACCAAGTGGGGAACATATGCCTACAAGAAGATTCCATTTGGATTTTCAAATGTTGGAGCTACCTTCTAACATGTTATGGATAGGGATTTACAATGTTTGATCAATGAAATTATGCTGGTTTATCTTGATGATGTGACAGTCTTCTCCAAGGAGGAAAGTGAACACTTGAAGCACTTGAGGCAAATCTTTGAAAGGTGTAGAGAGTTTGGCATCTCTCTCAACCTAAAGAAATGCATGTTTGTCATCCATGAAGGCAAGCTCTTGGGCCATGTCATTTCAAAGGAAGGCCTTTCCATTGATCTAAAGAGGGTGAATGCCATCTTAACATTATCCTTGCCTAAGCACATAAAGGGCCTACAAAGTTTCTTTGGTAATATAAATTTCATTAGGAGATTCATTCCTAAATTTAATGAGCTTGTCCCACTAACTTCTATGCTAAGAAACAATGAGACCTCAAGTAAGCTATTGCATCCAAACTTCTCCAAGGACTTCAATCTATACACCTTTGGGAATGAAAAATTAGTCTATGCTATGCTAACTCAAGCAAATGGTGATAATTTATAAGAGCCTCTTGCTTTTTTCAGCTAAGGTTTAGAAGGCTATGAGGTTAGATACACGTATGTTGAGAAGTAGGTGCTTGTAGTCATACAAAGTTTGAAGAAGTTTAGACATATGCTGTCTAGTAGCAAATTTCACATCATGGTGCCACATCATAGTGTAAAAGACTTCTTGTTGAACCAAGACATGAATGAGAAAAGGGCAGGTTGGATCACCAAAGTAATGGATTATGACATAGATATCAAGGTGACCAGGATGGTAAGAGGAAGAGGGATGTGTGAATACATTGTTATATACTTAAAAGAGCCAAAGGAGGAAATTTTGGTACTTCATGATGAACCTACAATAGTTATACCTACAGTTATGAAGAGCTGGGCACAAGACATGGTTCATTTCCTTCGAACTAGTGAGTGTCCACAGGGTCTTGATAGGACCAAGAGGAGGTATTTTAGAATCTAATCTCTTACTTATGTCCTAGGTGATGGAGTGTTGTTCAAAAAAGATTTTTCAGGGGTGCTCTTGAGATGCATTGATTTAGACCAAGTTGACAAGGTATTGTTTGAGTTCCATGATGGACCAACTGGTGGCCACTTTGCTCCCAAGGCCACAACTACAAGGATTATGAGGGATGGTTAATTTTAGCCCAGTTTGTTTAAATATACTCATGCTTAGGTGAGGAAATGTCAAAAATGTGCCTTCTTTGATGGGAAACAATAACTAGCTACCATGCCTCTTCATCCTATTTAGGTGGAATAACCATTCATGTAATGGGGGTTGGACTTCATAGGGCTGATCAATCCTCCTTCTAGTGTTGGCCACAAGTGGGTTTGACTACCACAGATTATTTCATAAGGTGGGTAGAGGTTATATATTTGAAATAGGCTAATGAGAGTGCATTCCTAGACTTCTATAAAGGCATAGTGATAATATTTGGGGTCCCAACCATAATCATTTTAGGCAATGCATTGGCTTTCTTCGGAACAAAGACAAGTGAGTGGGCATTGAAGTATAGCATCTATCTCAACACTTATTCCAACTACTATCCATAAGGAAATGGGCTGGCCGAGTCCACAAATAAGAATTTTATTAGGATCATAAAGAGGATAATGGAGGAAAATCAAAGGACTTGGCGTGCCAAGTTGAAAATAGCTCTTTGGGCAGATAGGATCACTCCAAATAGGTCAATAGGAAATTAACCACACACACTTTTGTATAGAAGGGAAGCTCGACTTCCTATCTCACTTGAGTTACTAGCCTTGGATCTTTCCCATCAGTTGTAATTGATGGAGAGTGACAGCGTGAAAGTCAGGTATTATGAGTTAATGGAGCTTCAAGAAGTGAGAGACCAAGCCATGGATGCCATGACCAACCACCAACAACAAACAAAGAAGTATTTTGATGAAGGGTCTATGCCAAGGAGCTTATCATAAGGTGACATTATCTTGAAGTGGGATGAGGACAGAGCCAAGCCTAGAAGGCACACAAAGTTTGATGCTTTGTGGAGTGGCCCATATGTCATCACCCAATGCAAGCAACACAATGCTTTCCAACTCTACAAGTTGGATGGTGAAAAGCTACATTTCTTAGTCAATGGGATATACCTCAGGCATTGTTACTAAGTTTATTTTATCATGTACATTTTTTTCCTTATTTTTCCTCATTTTCCCTAAGTGATGTTGTACAAGTTTGTTGTGTTTTACCTTTGTTACTTGTTATTTTCCCTTATTATTTGAGGTAAAGATTTGCTAGCTCAAGGGTCTTTACAAGGATATTTAAACATGCTCAGGATGCATTCTGACTCCATGCCCAATGGAATTTGAGGCTACCAGTCTTCCCAAGCATAACATGCATGCTTTCCCTATGAGTTGCTAGTTTGTTAACCATTTTTTGGTCATTTAGAGTAAAAAATGGGCACCCCCTCTTTTGTGCATAAGTATTCAATCCATGTTTTAGCTAAAATCATTCATCAAGGTTCCCTATCAGACCTGTTCCATGAAAAACCAAGTGTTTACTTCATTTCATTTAACCAAGTGTATTTCAGGTTTGTCAAGGGGAACTACTTCGAGCTTTCCAAATGTAATTACTTGGTCCCCATAGTGTATTTCAGGTTTTGTAAACAACTTTACTTATGAAAAGTTCATAAGTAAAGTCACTTGAAAAACCTGATTTGGTCTTACTAGACTAAATTAGGTTCTCCAAATGACTTTACTTATTTTGTCTTATAAGCAGAAGCAATCCAAAAACCTGAATGGGTCAAGATAGTTGTAATAGGGTTTATTGAGGGGTCTTACTCATGAAATTTCATAAGTTAGAGTAGGTCCAAAGTCCAAATTAGGACGCATTGGAGAACCTGAAAGGTCTTGAAGATATATATAGGTTTGTCAAGAGGCCTTACTTAAGGAACTTTATGAGTAATTTATTTCCAAGGACCCGATTTAGTCTAAGCGGCTCACAAAGGCAAGGAATTTCCTCAGAGGACACTTTGACTGTGTGTAGGGTAATTACAAAAGTCTTGAAGGGTATCTTTGCGAAGGGCACCTGGTCAATAAAGATGACTCTTTTCACTTTTCTGAAGGGTCATTTTTAGAGTTTTCAAAGGGTACCTGCCCTTACAGAGGGAAATTTTGGATGGGAGAAGCCTTTCAGGAAGGAACTTTAATAAAGAGAGGATGAAGACAAAAGGCCCAAAGGGCACATGCCCTTCAGGAAAAGAATTAAACAAAGGAAAGAATTACTTTGGATAAAATGTTTGAAGGAATTCCTTCGAACATTTTGTCTGAAGGAAAGCACAGCACAAAGGCCCACCAAAAGAAAAGAGTAAAGGCAAGCCCAAAAGAGAATTCCTTCAAAAAAAATGTTTGAAGGAATTTCTTTGAAAAAGCTCGAAGGCTGATGAAGGAAAAGACAAGGAAAAAGAGAAGAAGTGAGTAAAGAAATGTGAAGACTCAAGAGCCTGGATAAGTTTAGAAAATAGAAAAGATCAATACAAAGGCTTGAGAAATAACAAGCACCCGAGAACTTGAATGGCTAAAGACAAAAGGGTAAAATCCAAGGTAAAGGGAAATAATAAAGTAAAAGAAAACAAGGTGGATAACCTATAACGTGGCCATGCAACATAATAAAGTAAAATCTCAAAACATTTCAAGTGGCATGACAAGTCAAAAGTGTAGACCCAAGGACCAACCAGACCAAGGCAAGTGGCATATGTGTGGTTATCAAGAAGAGTAAATGCACTTAGGTGAAATAGTCTTTACTAAAAACTAATAAAGGATTGGTTTTCAAACGATAGAAGGTGCAGCTATGTTTTCATTCCAAGCTTTTAATGTGCAGCCAAGTCATGCCTAGGCATTGAAGAAAACACAGTCCAACCATAATAACTCAAAATGGCTTTGTCAGTTGTTGGAAGGAGTACCACATACTTTCATAATTCAAGGACAACAAAGGTAGTGGTTTAGGTAGCCTATATCATGGTTTCTATATGCAAATCTAAAAAATATGGTAGCAGCATGGCCTCTTGTCTCAACAGATGTTTGACTCAGCATGGGTCTTCTTTCTTAAGGATTTTTTAGCTTCTAGTTCTAGCACTCTATATATTGTAATTTCTCATTTGAGGAAGGGATCTCTTAGCTTGTATGGTGAAGCCCTGCAAAATTTTACCTTGAATCTAAGAAAAAGCTTTTACATTCTTTTGAGTGTTGCATTGAGCACACATTTGGGTGTTATTTTTGTGAAAGTGTGGTCCCTTTATCTACCTTCAAGTGCTAACCCCAAAAATGTCTAGTGTTTGTGTTTTGTTCTCGTGCAGGTCACAGGAAGTGTCTGAAGAAGTATAGGCAAGTTAATAGGTTGTATAGTAGTGTGTCTTATAACACCTTTTGTGCTAGTTTTTTCCTCTCTTATCTCTCCACATGACCCCCTACTGAAACATTGTTGCAAGGAAGGTCTCATTTTGAGTGAAGTGTAGACTAACTTGTCTTGATTTAAAGTGTATGTCAAAGCTGAGTAGACCATCTATTTGGTGCATCACCACATAGTTTAAGTTCTAATTTTAGTATTTTTTCCTCCCTTTTTATCCCCTCAAATAGTTAGTAATAGGAAATCCAGGGCCTCAAGGTATATCAAGGGGAGATAGCCCCTGATTTAGAGATTCATCCCTCATGTTTTCCACCCAAAAGCAAGAGGGATGTCTCCATTGTGTCACATGGATGAAGTGAGTTGAGACTCCCTTTAGAGGGTGAAATCTACCGTGTCAACACATATTTTATAGGTACAAACTCTATGTATGAGTGTTACACACCACAATTAGTTATTCCAAAGTTATGCAGATATTGAACCACTATTCATTTGTACTTTAAACCAAAAGCTCCCAAAAGGCATTTATAACTCTATTTGAGGATCTTAAATTGGATACTTATCTCTAGATAATGAAGACCCATGCCAAGTTATAAATATGCATCTATTGTTACATGTTAAATTAGGAGCCTAAGACTTATTTGGTGCAATTTCACAACTCTCAGTTCCCATGACCAATTCTTATATTTTACATTTTCCTAATACCCAAAAAAATTTCAAGTGACAATGCCACCAGAACTATAAATACATACAATTATAGTTCATGAATGTCAGTTATCTCATAATCTTTGTGACACATTGAAAGGATGTGATCTTATTAACCATCTGAGTCAAAACATATGATCAAGATCCTTTTTAGTCGTGTTATTATGCACATAAAACACAAGTCTCTCTTAAGCATAGTTCTATAATTTACACTCACCCATGGTACTATAGAAACACACCCTTTCACTAAAGTATAAGCATAAATATACGTATACTCTTATAGTGTTCTATATAGTGATAACAAATATATGTTTTTAAATTTATATTCTATGTATGCGATAATAAATATTCCACTATCTACTCCCGAGGATAGTTAGAATATTTCATTATCTAAAGCACCATGACTAGAAATCATTATACAATATTAACAACTACTTTATAATCTTGCTAAAGTGGCATAAAAACTATTTGCTCTAAAATTTCCCATGCAAATCTATATAAATATATGTGCTCATGGGTGGATATCTTCTGACATTGATATATATATTGTATAGTTTATAAGATATACAAGGTAGTTAATGTATAGGGGTATACAATATAATGTTTTTCCTGCGCTAATACCTTATATAGTATACATGGAATACCCATCCATAGTATAATAGCAATGGGTGGATATATATAAAATCAGTAGTTATATAGATACATGTACAAATCTATATAATTATATTAAGCGCTAATAATTACAATATCACTGGAGGTTATAAATATGAAATCATTGGACTAAGTATTTTATTAATGTTTACAGATAAACCCCTAACAACCTTTTCATTAATTCACTTGGCTAAACTTAGATCGATGTAATAGTAGTTTTTTAAAATAAAGGCACATGATTATAAGTACTACTGGCTATAGAACTATAAATAGATCACAGGCAGGCAATTGACTTAGATTTATAAGCATGCTAATAGAATAACCAAAGTAAAAGACTACAACACATTATTTCCATTATACAGCTGGGTGATAATCACACATTTCATTCTATTACATAGGGTTTAACACAAGACAACCCTGCAAACAACGATGTCAATAGGGGGTTTCTTATTCTCCCTAACTATGGTGATTTTAGATTTAGAATGGAAATCTGGAATTATGGCAATGCCATAGTCTAGTAAAAACTATTAAAACAACCATGTAAATATGGTGCCTATGTATAATGCTTCACATGATTTTCAAATACTTATATGTATTATACAACCAATTAGAACAAGGGTAGCGACTTCAACACCTTCAACAGATTCCTTTATTGTTTTTATCTTTTTCACAAAGAAAACAATGATTTCAATAGGTTTCTTTAATGTTTTAATGTTTTTATATCATATAGCAACTTCAGCAGGTTTATTCCTTCATGGGATACAGTGAATATGGTATACAAATTATGAATTTTCAGCGATTTAAAACTTTATAAAATATTACCTAAACGCCACTATAGATAACAACCAGAGCTGACATAATACCTTATAATCATAAAATGTTTGCTTAGCTATATAAAGTACATTTATTTGTACACAAAATCTATATTCAAATCTACTACTAGTATGATATTCACTCACTTTGGTATTATATTTATTCCAATTAAAAACATGCAGTATTCGTACATGTATTCTACCAAGTATTCCAACTGTCAAATTATTTAATATGATTTATAATTTAAGAGTTGTACTTTGATGCCACTACTCTAGTTTTATTTTACAAGCTATCTAGCATGCATAAACTAACTATATTTATCATATATTTTGATTTTAATATCATACGATTAATTTATCAAGTATATATTTTCCATACAAGGGTGTAGCTTTTAAAAGGTTTTCCTTATTTTTTTTATTTTTTTTGTTTTTATTATTATTATTATTTTATATATTTGATTTTTTCTTAAATACCAAAATTTCACAATTTTATTAAATTAAATTAGCATCCATAATATTATAGAAATTTAAATGATAATATCCTTAATTATCGATAATCTAGATGCTGATAATATTTTTACAAGTATTAATGACCAATGTACCAATTACGCTACACAATTCATTAATCTATTTATCTATACTAGCATATGTATAGAAATTAACTTTCTAATACAAGTAAAAAAAAACACACCAAGTGCAATCATTTTTAATGCATTTTATGTGTGCTAACTATTGTAGTGTGTGTAGGGTTCTTACCAGTATTCTATCATCCTCCAACATTTCAATCTATGTCACCCTCTTTGATGATGCTCTCCCTTTGTCATATTCTGAGGGCTGAGTTATCCTTCATCAACCTCACACAAAATAAGTAGTTAGACCATAACAGTCATGATAACTATACAACATAAAATATAACTATAATGATAAATCAACATGACCATAAAGTAAACATGTACTTACAACTAACTCATAGTAGCAAGATCATGTGACCTAAGTAGTACTCTACTGTCCCATAAAAGTATATATCCAAAATTAGTTAAAAATAGCCAAATATAAATTTGTCAACCATATATATTTACGGATACTCTAGCAAGTTTGTCTGGCAAAGAATCAAGATGTAACAAATGCAAAAAGTGTAGTTGTGTGATTTGGAGGTTATACAAGGTTGTAATAAAGGGGATTACAGGCTTCTATTAATTTAGTCATTTAGATGTGTATCTTGGTTACTTGGCCAAAAAATAACGGTGACCTTAAAAAATGAAATTTTATTTTTTCCACACAAATCAGTATTTTCAATCATGGCTACCCCTCTCAAAAAAACCCAACACAAAACCAAACATTATATGGAACACACATAAAATATTTGACATAAAAAAATCATTATTGTCTAGAGGATATTTATAGAGGAGTATGCATTGGAGGTCTTATTTTTCTCATAACAATGTGTATGATTATTCACTGCTTGACCTTGTGAGACCATTTTTTGCCTTTCATGGTCAAACACCAACTTGACCATGTGAGGAGATTTTTGGCTTACATGGTCAAACATGCACTTGAACATGAGAGACATCTCAATTTTGTTTAAATAGTTGCTTGACCATGTAACGCTATTTTTAGCCTCTCATAGCAAAACAAGATATTTGACCATGTAAACTAAAAAAATAATATATTTTTTTAAAAATATCCCACATTTTTTAAGTGCTTGCTTGAATCTCATAATGTAGTATGATCTTGACCATGAGAATCCTAATTCATTATTTTATAAATATACAAATAGTGCAATTCATTTATATCTAGAGATTACATAATATAATTTTAGCATTATATTGAGGACTTATAATAAATCTACATAGATCAAATAATCATTAGCATGTGTGTGTGTGTGTGTGTGTGTATGTGGCCTCGCATGGCCAAACAGACTCTTGAGTATGAGAGACCAAAAATTATGTTATCATGATCAAGTGACGAATAATTTTTGTATTAATTAGAATTTTTATAACTAATACATGTTTTAATTATAAATTTCATCATCTGCCAAGAATGTGTCCACTTAAATCTTGTTAAAACATTGAAACTTCCACACAATACTTTTAATGTGTTGGATATTTTGAAATATTACTTTGATTGTGATACCATCTAAGATGATTTTTTTTTAAAAATCAATATGATCATTTAATTTTTATACAGTCTTAATTGAATTATTTTACAATTAATTTTTCCTAATAGTTTAATTGGATGAGGGCCTCACTATTCATAACAATGTTATCAGTTTTAACCCTTTATTGGGATAGTTAGATCCCTCCTCTGTAAGAATTACAGAACACTTGTTCATAAGGGAACCCCTTGGAAAGTACCCATGTCCACTAAGAGGTAGTTAATTCAAGAAATAAAAATATATAGAACAAAAAAAAAACTCTACAAGCCCATCAAATTCTAGCATAGATCATTCCAACTCATTTTGAGTTATAATCCTTTTTTTTATATTAAAAAGTTATTAATATTGTTGACATAGACAAGAGAATAAAGGGTTATTAATATAAAGACACACACTACTCAATGATGGTTATAATATTCTACTTGAACTTGATTATTTGGGGATGGTTAAACATGCTTTGAGTTGGAGGTAAGTCTTGATTCTTGTTGTAATTCATTTAGTGTTGATAAATTCATTTATAATAGGACCATGAATTATCTTTTATAAGTACACACACTAGTTAATGATAGTTATAAGATTTTACTTGAACTTGATTATTTGAGGATGGTTAAACATGCCTTTGAGTTGGAGGCAGGTCCGGATTCTCATTATAATTCATTTAGTGTTGATAAATTCATTTATAAGAGGAATATTACTTATATTTTATAAGTCCATTCACCAAATTTTAAACATATTTGGGAAATTTTAAATTATTTATCAACCTATAGATGTTCCCATGTCACATAGTTAGAACTTATTTTATTTTTTATGTATTGAGTCTACTTTTTTCATTTATAATGGGAGGGTTATATTTTTTAATTAACAAAATTATCCATTATTTTAGAATAAGCATTTTAATATTCTTATTTTAAAAAGTGGTTGAAATTAATCATATCTCAAAATTAAAGTCACATCGAATATTTAATTTTAATTTTAATTTAAAAGTATTTGTATACCTAAAAATCAAAGTCACAACAAACCTTTAATTTTAACTTGAGAATGTGTACACAATAATCAAAATCATTAAAAAAAATAATATTTAATGATTTTAAAAAATATGGTACATGAAAGATACACAACTATAAATGTATGCACCAAAACAAAATCAGAAGAAATTATTCAAACTTGACATATATGTTTTAAAGCGCATCCATGTTGTCAAAAAAATATGTTGAGGTAGAATTAGTTTAACAAGACCCTATAATGTGAAACTAATCATTAAATATAAATTTTAATGAGAATTTTTTTAAAAAAAATATCCTTACAAATGATTCTAAGAATTAATAAAACATTCATTAATTGAGAAAATGTTTTGCTCTGCCAACATACCACAATTAAAGATTTTCAAAATCCTTTATACCCTTGTAATATATTGGACCAAGTAAACAATGGAGTGGTAAAATAATGATGATGATGGTGATTTGAATCAAAACCCCAAAAATTATTTATCATATTAAATTTGTGTATTCTCTCCTCCATGTATGAGGGCATGATAAGGGGTCCTTCCTTTTCCTTCATTCATTCAATCATATAGAAATCACCGCAAAGAGTACAATTGGTGTGTATAAGCTTATCCATGAACCACTAAAAAATAACAAAGGGTTAATAAATGTTTATTAATATTATTGACATAAGCAAGAGAATAAAAGGTTATTAATATAAAGACACACATTACTTAATGATGGTTATAAAATTCTACTTGAACTTGATTATTTGGGGATGGTTAAACATACCTCAAGTTGGAGGTAAGTCTTGATTATCTTTGTAATTTATTTAGTTTTGATAAATTCTTTTACAAGAGAATCATTACTTATTTTTTATGAGTCCATATCTTAGTTAATGATGGTTATAAAATTCTACATGATTATTTGGAGATGGTTAAACATGCCTTGAGTTGGAGGTATGTCTTGATTCTCTTTGTAATTCATTTAATATTTATAAATTCATTTATAAGTTTAATATTGATAAATTCATTTATAAGAGGATCATTACTTACCTTTTATAAATCCATTCACCAAATTTTATAACATATTTGGGGATATTAAATTACTTACCATTGCTCCCATGTCACATAGTTAAAATTTATTTTATTTTTTATGAATTGAATTTACTTTTTTCATTTATAAATGGAGGGTTATATTTTTTATTAAAAAAAAGTATTTATTATTTTAACATAAGTATTGTAATATTCTTATTTAAAAATTGGTCAAAAGTAATCATATTTCAAAGTGAAAGTCACATCAAATCTTTAACTTTAACTTTAAAATATTTATATACCTCAAAATCAAAGCCACGTTAAACCTTTAGCTTTAGTTTGAGAATGTGTACACAACAATCAAAATCATTACTAATATATATATTTTAATTATTTTACAAAATATAGTACATGAAAAGCACACATAACTATAAATGTATACACCCAAAAAAAGTCAAAAGAAATTATTCAAACCTAACATATATGGTTTAAAGTGCACTCATGTTGTAAATGTGTAGTGTTAAGGTAGAATTGGTTTATGAAGATCCTAAAGCATGGAGCTAACCATTCCATGTAAATGTTAATGATAAAATAGTAATAAAAATATCGTTATAAAAGATTCTAAGAAGTTAAAAAACACTCGATAAATGAGAAAATGTTCTACTCTACCAACATACCATAGTCAAGTAATTTCAAAATCCTTTATGACCCTTGTAATAAATTGGACCAAGTGAACAATAGAGTGGGCAAAGAATGATGATGATGGTGATTTGACTCAAAACCCCAAAATTTATTTCTCATATAATTATTTTTTACTTTCTCTTCTATGCACGAGGCCCTGATAAGGAGTCCTTCCTTATCCTCAATTCATTCAATTATATATAAATCACCATAAATAGTCCAATTGGTGTCTATAAACTTATCCGTGAACCACTACAAAATAATTGACCATTCCACTAAAATGTTGAAGGCATAAATTTTGACAAGCCCAAGGGCATGCCTATCAAAATAAAACACTATCCAAATATCCTAGTTGATAGGTTCAACACCCAAATCTAACATAAAAGATTTCTTTTTTGAGAATTTAGATGATAATGACACCACAACCAGCTTCATGGTGCAATAAATGATTAACGACATAAAATCAAATGGTCTTAATTTATATCTAATATATAAAAGTTGGTAATTTTAAATCAGTACATGTAAAATGCATTCATATATATTAACATATTAGAGTTAGCCGTAACCATGTATTTATGGGATGAGACAATTAAACTCAAAATTTATAATAATAATATATAAAGAAAAAATGACTTTATGTTATTATTTATAAAGTCACTTATTTGGAATGGTCATCACTTTCTATGCACGTATACTCTTTACTCCACCTTTAAGTGAGGAGAATGAGAGTAATGAGTAAAATGATGTCAAGGGAGAGAGAAACCTCAATGTTCAGGGGTTTGATGCCAAGTTTCTCTCATCAAAAAGAGGTTTTAAACCCAAAACAAATTAGATAGCTTGAGATGATATTTTCAATCTATGGAGTGATTGAAATTATTAATTGAGTGGTTACTTGCGATGCAGAGTGAGCATAAAGTAGCTTGAGTGTAGTGGATATCCTTGGAGATGTGATTTTTACCTTACATCTCAATTGTTGCAAGTGTTATAGTTGAAATTTTTAATGTTGATGGATTTAAATTAGTCCTAAGAATTCAGACCCATCTTATTAGTCAATATGGTGGGTTTGATATTAGATCTATTATAGTCTATTAAAGATCATCTTGTAACTTATGCTTAGCATATTGGCAACACACACACACACACACACACACACAAATTAACATATGATACTTGTTGGGTGTGTTGTTTATCTCCAATTTTGATGTTAGTGGATGATTCTTAAATCTTGATGAGACAATAAATTTTAATGACAACACATTTATAGGTCTTAACAAGTCTATGAATTGTGACATAAATCTCCAATTTTACTTGTCTAGTGTTTGCCTTATGTCCTAGATTTGTTCCTAAACTCTTATTTTTTTTAAATAAAAAATTCAACAATCTAAAATTGGTAAGGGGAGATTTGAAGGTTTATGAAGTCAAGTTAATTGTTATCATGAATTGGTTAACCTTTTAATTTTTCATATCCCTTATAGATAACATAGAAATCAATAAATATAAATTACATAACATAAATAAATCTAATTAGTGTTATAAAAGATCTCCATAATTGAATGTTAGTTGAGAATCAATAAATGTTCAATCATACTTGAAAATGAAATGAATTATAATAATTATTTATTTATAAATGAAATGAATTAGAACTTTAGCATAATTTACATGTCTGCTGACTTTTAACATCAAAAATTGAGAAAGGTACAAAAATGAACGAATGAGATTATCTATTCAAAAGGATAGCACAAATATCAGGGCCAGGGCCATAAAAACAATCTTCATAGAGTATTATTATTGAATTAACATTTATGATTTGAATTCATAATAACTTGATAATATACTCCAAATTAATATGATTTAATAGTATAATTATCCTCTAAAAACTAATAAAATTAGAGATTTTCTTTTTAATTGGTTTTTAATATTTTTAAAATAATTTAATGATTGAAGTCGATAAAGATTCTTGTTCCATCATTTTCTTTTTTTTGGAACATATTGTTATAAAAATAATCGTTGCCAACCGTTTTGTTATTTAAATATATTATTATTACTCCACTAGTAGTCAATGGCATCATATAATTCCAATCTTATAAATCCGTTGGCAATGATAATATAAATATATCTACTTTTAAGGCTTGGTAAAGCAAAAATCATTACCATTTTGATTTGATGTAACTTTTATATTTAAAGCTTACATTTGTGATTGATGCAACTTTTATATTTAAAGCTTACATTTGTTTTTAGAATGTTTCTATGTAATTCATTGTGGTAATCATCTAATCTAAAATGTCCTCTTTAGATATGCTATTTTTCATTTTAAATTTTGCATCACAAACTCTAGGCATTGTTGATTCGATATCCATGCAATATTTTTCAAAAGGACACACTTACTTTTTTGGGATTGTGATAGCATGGACCACCTTATCTCATTTAAGCTTTGGGAGGGATGGTAGCCATTACTACCTTATGGATGAACGGAATAAGTGATACATGAAAGCCTTTGAGATTCAACATTTTGACAATGTGTGTTACTAAGGAGAGTTAAGAATTTGTCCTTACTAATTTAAGCTTTATTTTTATTGTATGTAAATTCGACTCATGTCATTACATGATTTTGAAAGATAAAATATATTATTGTATATTTAATTATATAATATTTATAAAATATAATATTATTAATAATATAATATATTGATCAAATAATAATAATAATAATAATAATAATAATAATAATAATATATTCTTATAATATATTATAGTAGTCATTAATATTTTAATAATATATTATTAAATAATATAATATTATAAATTATTATAAAATATATCTTATTATAATTATAAATATATATTAAAATATTAATATCTATTTTTAATTATTATAATAAAAACATACTATATAATAACAATAATAATATTGGGTTGTGTGCTCCCATTAAAACCCTCACATTTACCCATATATACATATATTATTAATAATATACATTATTGTATATAAAAGTAATACATATATTATTAGTAGTACATTATATATTCAGTAACATTTAATAATATTTATATTTATAAATATATAATATATTTATTTATATGATTTATTATATATTATTATAGTATACTATATTTATAATTAATTTATATAAATATAGATTCTATAATTTTAATGTTTTTATCTATCTTTGACAATAACAAATGATTAATGAAAGATGTTGACTCCTTGTAAGTTGTAGGCCTTTTTGTAATGGGTGTAAGGTACGCAAATTTATTGTTTGTCTTGAATCTAGGTTTGGTGTACGATATCCCCTAAACCACCATGTCATTGCCCTTCACCATCACCACTCAACTCATCTTAAAATCTTTTAATATATCCTCCTTACAAAATATGACTTTGCTTTTCCTATTACTTTGATGTTGCTCAAACTCAACGTGAAACGAAATATATCCTCCCTACATAATACATTGCTATATTATATGAAGAAAGACAACCTCATTTTGTATTGTTGACTCTATCTATAATATAAAAATATGTTTCTTAACTCTCATATACCAAAAATGGAATCAACACTCATACCGATTTACATTCTCATTTCCAAAACCTTACTTTATAAAAACAAAATATTACATCCATTTAACGTAACTTACACCTTCAAAACTACTACCAATATATTTTTCTATGATTAATAAATATCTTGAAAAGTTCCATTAAAAAAAATAATAATAATTTATAAAAACTTAACAATAATTCAATAATTGAAATCGATAAAGAATCGTGTTCCATCATTTATTTTCGAACATAAAAAATTATTCCACTAACGAGTAATTATGTATTATAAAGAAAAAAAACATTGCCAACCGTTTTATTATTTATAACATATAATTCCAACCTTATAAAACCGTTCCCAATGATAACATAAATATATCTACTTTTAAGGCTTGGTAAAGCATAAATCATTACCATGTTGATTTAAATGACTTTTAAAGATAAATGTAGAAGAATGTGATTTAGATGTAGACATTAAACTTTTCTTTCCATCAACCATTAATTGTTAACTTGAGTACCAAACTTTTTTTCTCTGTCTACCACCTTTTGGCGTTTTTAAATTTGAATGTAATTATAATAAATGGATTATAATAGAATAAGTATTAAAATATAATATTAACTATATTTAATTAATAAAAAATATGTTTAATTAATAAATTAAAAAATTATTTATATAGTTTAATTAGTGAGGATGATGGTTACTTATATCCATTCACCAAAGTATAAATTTCTTTAGGTTCTTGATACAAAATCAAACAGTTAAGGTTAAGATCGCAACCTTCTAGGCATCCGACACAGAGAGAAACAATTAAGGTCAAGATCGTGCCTTGAGTGATTTTAATGACGTGGATGTCCCTTACTTATAGTTGCTTAATCGAAGGAAGTCACTAATTCAAATGTATACTTACTCATCATTGTAGTCTGCAATATGTTTATTTTTGAAATATGGGTTGAGATACCGACATTCTATATAATTTAGTGATTCCAACCTATTGTGACACACAAAATAAAATAATAAAAATAAAAATTATATATATATATATATATAATTTTTATTTTTATTATTTTATTTTGTGTGTCACAATAGGTTGGAATAAAATAAAATAATAAAATATATATATATATATATATATATATATATATATATATATATATATATATATATATGAATGATTTGGAGAGATAGACATGATATAATGGAATAATCATTAATCCTCGCCCAAAAGAATTAAAACATTTTTTTTTATATATCGATCATTTTGACTTCTCAATTCATAATATTGACACACGTGTTAATTTCTAATGGCTAGAAACAGGGAAAGTGAGATGGGGCAAGCAGATTTATTTGGAAAAAGAGGAGAGGGAAATCCACTTTCCAAGATCGTAGCATACAGTTTGAAAAATAGGACCAAAGGGATAAAAAGGTAGAATGGAAGGTGCTCTAGGGATACAAAAAGGGAATTTCATGATTTGAAACTCAATAAGAATACCAATATCACTTGATGTAGATCAGATTAACTATACATAAACAACTTTGCAAAATTAGTAAAAAAGAGGTCATGGGACCATGTTAAGATACTACATTATAACATATGTACAATTGACATGTATGTTGGCATTCTATTTAAATAATTACTTACATTAAAAGGCCATTGTTAAGGTGAGACACCCTATGATATTAGAACATGTAACCTCTTTTATGGAGGACACATAGCTTCACCATCAAGCCCTCTCTCTCTCTCTCTCTCTCTCTCTCTCTCTCTCTCTCTCTCTCTCTCTCTCTCTCTCTCTCTCTCTCTCTCTCTTTCTCTCTCTCTCTCTCTCTCTCTCTCTCTCTCTCTCTCTCTCTCTCTCTCTCTCTCTCTCTCTCTCTGTGTGTGTGTGTGTGTGTGTGTGTGTGTGTGTGTGTGTGTGTGTGTGTGTGTGTGTGTGTGTGTGTGTGTGTGTGTGTGTGTGTGTGTGTGTGTGTGTGCGCGCGCGGCGCACGCACGCACACACACACACACACACACACACACACACACACACACACACACACACACACACACACACACACACACACACACACACACACACACACGTGATCTCATTTATGGAGGACACATACCTTCACCATAAAGCCCACTCAAGTTATACTAACTATATATGTATGTATATGTGTATGTACACACACACACACACACATACATAATATACATATATGTACACACACACACACACACACACACACACACACACACACACACACATGTATGTATGTGTGTGTGTACACACATATATGCATGAGAGATTTAAGTGCCAACTAACAAAGTACAAAATGTGAGAAAGCTAAAACATTGAATTTTCAATTTTTATCACCAATGTGAACACACAACATTTATTATTGTTTAGAACAGAATGTTTAGAGTAGCGATGATGTCAAGGATAAGGGAACTATGCATTTAATCCCTATAATTACCACTGATAAAGTTGTAAAACAACGACAACATTCATAGGTGCTAATAAAAGGTCAACAAGCATAAGTTAATAGATATAATTTAATAAAAATATATAAACAAATTACATACTTCCAAAGTTTTGTTAATTTGAAGATACATAAATTTATTTATCTTATAAATCAATTTAATAATTATTTTATCTTATATATTTAGAACATTTAATATGTATAATTTTATAATAAACATGCCTAAATATATTATATTATTATTTTTAATTGTGTCAAACTTCTTTCCAAACTTGAGATTTTTCAATGCAAATGAATTTCCTTCCACTCCAACTAAAAATTGACTCAACATCAAAGATTACACCTAATATTCACTCCATCTATATCATCAAGGAGTGTACCCTATCATCTTCTTGTTATGGTAGTTGCAGAGGCTAAACCATCTTTTATCTAATAATGAGAGTGGTCTATTTATGTAAAAAATAATGAGATTATGTGAAATATAAATAAATACAAATACACTATGGCAAAAAAGAATACAATAAATTAAGATTTGAAACCTGCAATGTTAATACATTACATCTTTTAGTTCTTATTTTAAATACTAAAAACTTTCACAAAGGCCATTTATTCAGACAATTTATTTATGTTACTTTTTATTATAAAAGAAATTGTACGTAATATATGAGAGACTAAAATAAAAATGTCCATTCTTTTTATTTTAGGTTTAAAAATAAATGAACAAATAGTATTAAATAAAAAATCATGGGAATACCTTTAGATAGATGGAGTGAAATACTTTTTCTTTTGTGATAAAATTATTTATAGTAGCTACTTAAAAATCATTATTTTTAATGTAAATAGAATATCAAAAAATAAAAAATCATGTTTTAATGTGTTTGTTGAGTCTTTAACACCTAAATTAACAAGAATTATTTTAACTACAACTACAAACTTTGATCCACTAACTTTGATCCACTAGTAAATAGTAGGGTATCAAATTTTTATCTTGATGATCAGATATGGCTAACATTTTTATGACTCCATCTTTTAACTTTGTAATTTCATCTAAATGTTCCTATGGATGGTAAATGTGGTCAATGGCTCCCTATATTTGATCTAATTTTGAAGGTCTTCCTTGCACAACACATAACTACTACTCTAAGTTTCTCATGTAAATGCTAAACATTGTTCAAACTTACAATAAAAAATTCTCAAATTTTGAAGATGGCGAGGGGTGATTATCAAAATAATATATAAAAATTAATATTTAAATATTTTAACTTTATCAAATGAAATTTATGTATTTAAAATTTATTGCAAGTTTTTCAAAGTACTTTTGGAGTTAAGATTCAATGTTTTTGTAAAAAAATAACATTTTTTTTGGAGTGGGGCGGGGGTGTGAGCAGATGGGGGATGGGGATAGATCAAAAAGGGTGTCTATTTTAAATTAGAAACATCATAAAAATTAAAATTTGATGATTTAAAAAATAAAAAAGTAAAAGACACTTCATCGAAGGCCATCAACTTTGAAATGTCTAAGATGCCACCAAAATCTATAAGACAAATTCTTATATAATATTGATAATTAGTGACAATAATTAAGATATTTCTTTTACATAAATCAGTAATTATTCAAAAAAATATTGTTTGCTTACATGCATTCACATCTCTCTCTAATATGCATATTTTTCAAACACCAATATAATGATTTAAAAAAAGAAAATAATATTAGAATCTAAAAAAATACTATATTAACATATCCATTTGTGTTCATAAAAATAAAAGTAAAAATATTTAGCATACACAAATAAATAACAATTTAACTATTGATAGTAATTTTTTTACTCTCTTATTCTCTTCACTTATCTAATTAAACTTTACTAAAAAAATCTTATATGAGAATAAAATAATTGCCTCAAGCTATATTCATTTATTCAACAAGATTATATTTGTTTTATCCTCATGAAGATACATGTATTATTACATGTAACAAACACAAAATATAGTTGAAATATATCAAACATAAATAAGTTTGATTTTATAAAATGTCTCAATCTTCTTCTCATTCAAGGGTAATTCACATAGTAACAACATGTTTTGAAAATAACAAATTAATTTGTAAATCAACACAATACAAAACTTAACATCATAATTCATGATGTCTATAGTATTAAAAAAAAAAAAAAACTTAATAAAGAATATGCTCACTCTTACTAAATGTAACTTGCGTATCTTTAAAAACAAAGTTTGCATTAATTTGGTAAAATTCCAAAGCCTTGTGCTAGTGATGGGATTGATAAGAAATCTAATGGTAAAGAACACTGCACACCCTCCCTTTTAGACTTGGAAACTTGTTTGAGATTATGGAGTAGAGAATTGATAGAATTATCCATTTTAAGAAAATTTAAAGGAATAACAACATGATAATGTTTCCTTATTGCTTGAGATGCTTCAACATGTAAGTGCAATTATGATAATTAAAAAGTAAGAGATCTAAAAAATGTGAGAGATAATTTGTTATTTTTTATTCAACATAAATTTAGGTCCAAGTATGATCTCATTTACAAAGGAGTAATTGTTAATGAGAGAATGGACAAGTTCAATGTGAAATTTTTTTTATTATGATTCTTTATTTCGATAAAGATGAGCCATGTGTTTTCCCATCTAGAAAATATGTTTCCCTACCATAAATTGGAAAAAGTACTCAACTTCGGAAGGAAGTGACAAGTTTGGTGAAGCTATGATTACTCCATAGAATGACATGTAACTCTAATTCTCAATTGTTTTAGAAGGATGCTCGTCGATTTTGCAAATGTGGTACTCATGGTGGTTTGTATTGGGAGATTCATGGCTCCATATGTTTTATAATCTCTTTATTGGAAATGGTTAAAGATGTTTCTCTACATAGGTTTAATTTTCTTATGGACTTTAATAGTAATAATTATGGCATTATTGAATTTTAGTAAAAATTTGTAGTTTTTGTAATGTTGAGATCCTTAATAGGGTCATTTAAATTCACATTAGGACCAATATTATATTAGCCATTGATATTCGAAAAGCCAAGAGACCAACACCTTTGATTTTTCCTATAGTGTGTAATTTCCTATTTCTTAATATGGCTTATTTTGATTTGATGAAAAAAAATTTAAAAATATCTAATAAGGTTTCACGCATTAAATCAATAAAGTGGAATAAAGTGTCAACTTTTACTAAAACTAATTCATCACTTTTAAAATATATTGTGTGAATGTATGGATTAGATCACATTTAGTGAAAAAAATAAAAGGCTTTCATAATATTATTAAAATGCAAGTGGGTGTATCGTAAAATATTGATTACAATTGTATATAATAAAATATGGTATCAGTTAGTTGATAATAAAAAACTTGACATAATTTACCATGTATGACTGACGAGCAAAAATATGGTCCTAACTTGCCACTCTTGTACACCTACATGCTACCTTATGAGTTTCTCTTTCATTCCATTATTACACACCAGTAGGAACTTCACTGTTTGTTTCAAACCTACATACTATCCTACACAGGCATACCTATACCTTAAGTTCATTCCTCCCATGCATGGATCACTATCATCCAACTAGGTCAATATTTCTAGTCGATACCAACCTGTGTTTTTTGATAGTGACCCTATCCCAACAATGACTAATTTTTAAAATCAAACATTTCCTTAAGGTCAACCCATCTGCCTAGGTGGGATAAATACATGTAGATTGATTTCACCCTTTAGAGTACCAAATACATAACAAATCATCAATCATATAAAAATTTGATTAGGTTCAACTCAACCCATTACACTTTCCTTTGTTTTGCAAGTTTCTATCCCTCACAAGCATAAATAGGATTTCAAGGTGAAGGACACTGATTGTTGGAGTTTTAAGCATCATCAGGGTTTGATATTCACATATAGATATTTCATGGGTAGGTCAAGGTAACTGCATGGTAATAGACTCATCATTTAGCATTGGTCACTACCGACCTCTACGAGTTAATATTGACGGTCGATACTGACCCATGTTTGATGGAACCAACCTGCACATATAAAAATATAGTTTTCAAACTAGAAATATACACATATGCTTCACTTTATTTTACACTATTAGAACATAATTTCAATTAGACTATATGTTAAAAAAGCTAAGTACTCATCCTTTGTATTTACTATATTTAGCATATGCCACTTGTCAAATCAATACAATTAGTTTCAGTATTTTACATTCAAATGTATGCTTGAATGCCATATCCATCTATTTGAAATTATTTACTAGTTTCTATTCTATTAGGGTTTATAAAACCAAATTAGAGTAATTTTTTTTGGTGAACCCATTTACTAATCAAACTTTGTTAAACACTAGGTCTCCCAAAGGGTTTCATATTTATATGGAGTCATTTTTTTAATCTCAGGGTTTTAGTTCTAATTTCTAATTTCCTAAAAAAAAATACAGTAAATTATTTTCACCTTTTGGCCCTAGTCTACTACATACTTGCATGATTCCTTTCTATGTCGTCTAAGAAGGATAGTTCCTTTGTCCTTTTAAGGTGCAATACTAGATTAAGTGGAACCCATATAGAGCATAATTAGATTCTTTTTAATTCATCTAAAATGGATAAAATGAATGTTTCTTCTTATTTTGATGCTACAATTATTCATGAATATGTGCAAGCAAATGATTATGTTTACATGCCTCCATTATAACATGATAATCAAGATAACCAAAATTAACATGAACACAAGGGCCTATATATATACAATTGATCCCAATGAATTTAATGGGGTAGATCCTAACCAAGTTAGAGCCTTTTGTAATTTTATTCAAGGACTCCATCAATATTCTAAAGACGTGGATATAGTAGTCAAATTGACTCTAACATTTAAAGCTACACACCAAAGTAAGCTTACTATATCTTAGGCATAAAAGTATGTGTTTAGACATCTACTATTGGTAATATTCCTAAATTTACACCTCTAGTGACATATGTGACATCCACACAAAGTGTGGGAGAAAAAAAAAACTTCCAAAAAATTTCCATACCCATTCCTACATAAGAAACCTTTACCCCTCCTATGATGACTATGAATGTTACATTACCAACCTCACCAACTGCATGTTCCCTTGAGTAGATTGTTATAGCTCTAAATTCTAAGGTGTTGCATTTACAAAAAGGTGCATCTAGATCTAGTCATTCAATCAATTTTCATGCCTTTATTCATAATACCTTATCCTGAAAGATATCAGTTTATCCTTTACCTACAACTTTTTTAGCTCCTAAGCGTCCACTATATAAAGGTAAAGGTGATCCAGAAAAACACATTTGATCATTCCACGCAACATGTTTGGATTATGCAAATATGATAATTTTTTAACACAGCTATTCCAAATAAGTATCAAGGAATATGCTTTACGATGGTTTATGAACTTCCCCTCTTATCAATTAAAGCATTAAACCATTTGGAAGACTATTTTATAGCACATTTCATTATCAGCATTGATGAGAAACTATCTTATGTTCAAATTCATAAACTTAATAAAGGATGCAGCTAATGATAAGTGATTATTTACTTTAGTATAAGACTATGCTAGTTAATATGACTATTTTCATGGTAAAATATGAGCTACAAGACATAGCCAAGAAAATCTTGCTTACACCACTCCATGAGTCAATAATTTTTAAGAGATTTAAATATTTTAATGAGTTATGCCACATAGTAAGGGAGAAAGAAGTTAAGCTCATAGCTTTGAATAAAATCAAGTATAAACATACTCTTATAGCTTCTTCAAAAATAAAATTTCAAAGTAAACTAAACTAAAAGGTCAAAACAACTGACAAAAAAATGAGTTAAATATTACAATTAATGTAGTATCATAATCTTCTAATTAATTTCAATTGTCGATTTCACCAAGGCAAAGATTTTATATATTACCATCACCTCCTCATTTATTGTTTAGAAGCTACTTGAGTGCACCCTTATCACTCTCCCTCTTCCAAAAGAGATTGATCTAAATAAGCATATACCAAATAACTATGATAACAACACATAATCTAACTATTATCAAATTAAAGGACAATCTATGAGAGAATGCTTCAAATTAAGATATAAAATACAATATATTGTTAGTGATAATGTTATTGAGCTAGGTACACCTACAAAGGAATCTAAACCATATAAAAATGGAAATCATAAGCTAAAAATATTCCATTATTCATTTCCCAAACATGAGATAGTAGATACCAAGGATAATTAAGAAGTACACTATGCATCCTCCACATATGACATATGATCACCCAATAGATGTGATTATTGATACACTTATCAACACTTCACCACTACATTCTATGATCAAATTTGACGTCAGTGATATTCTTGACGATGAATAATATTTTCATGCTCTATTCATATGAACTTATGTCAACAAACAACCCATACATAGTTTCATGATCAATAATGGGTCAATTGAAAGCAAGTACATAATGAAACTTTTTCACTCCCTAGGATACACACAACAAGATATATAAGATACATGAAGAGTAATTAAGGGGTTCTATAGACATAAAATGAATACCCTCAAACACGTAGTGCTACCACTTTAGAAGGGTTATGCCATACTAGCCACACCATTATTAGTTATATAAAGTAACAAGGTATTTTCCATGTTGTTAGGATTCCCTTGGGTGAAAAATATTCATGCAGTACCATCTCTAGTAAATTGATGTCTCAAGTACGTACACTATAATAAGGTAGTCATAGTTATAAGTGTATGATATGAGTGTCTTCTATAGCTAGTGGTATCTCCTCCTCCATCCCCATCACCACTAAAATTGGTTGATATACCCATATAGGATCATCATATAGAGCTAGTGGTTACACATATGTAACATATTTCTATACACCTAGTTCAGAGGAAAGTAGTTGGGTCTACTAAATAATGAACTATTTAACACCCATCACATCATAAAGTTATTGAAGAATCACAAAGGTCATCATCTCCTATAGCATGTATTCAGCTAGTACCACAAACAGTTTAACATGTTCTAAAATGAACATAGGAAATGATACATTCTTGTAATAAATAACAAACCCCACAGAGTCCTTGGCCTTCTAGAGTTACCCATCATATGTGGGATTCTATGAGCAATGATCATGATAGTTATTATAAAATTCATGATTTATTATCATATTATGATACACCTACATATGTTACCTTTTGTTCATGATAGATGACCCTTACTCTATGCGATATAGACACTGACCATGGTCCTCCCATTGATTATGTCATCAATTATCATTTTTTAGATTTAAAATATTTCAAAAATATAAAAAATAAAATAATTTAAAAAATACAAAAACTTTCAAAATATTCAAAAATCAAAATCAAACTCAAGCATGACATGATTACTAGATTACAATATTAATAGATGTTATTTTTCACATGTTTGTTAGATTCCATATTATTTTCATACACGTGTGGTATATGAGTGTGACATAAGACATTCAGGTTACACATGGACATATAGATTCTAAACTTTCCTCTACTCAATGGTCATGCCAATACTGGGGGCATCCTATTTGATAGGTTTCACTATCATAGGTTATATATTTGTTTGAACTCTCTACCATGTTGAGTTATTTAAATTGCTTAAAAATGTTTTGCTAGTTACTCATATATTATATAGTGGTACTGTTTAACCCTTTTTAGAAAATACGTGGTTAAGGGATAAGGGGATAGAATAATTTATGCAAAAGGATGCATAAAAATATTTTATACCTTGATAATTAATTGAAAACTCAAATAAATTAATATTATGAATGAAAATACTAAGATGTGCTAAATATATGAAGTACTAGATTTAAAAGATGTTCCATTGATTACAATGCCAAGGATAAATGATACTTAGCTAGTTTTATAATGCATAGGCAGATATGAGTTGTATATAGGTATAAGTGTGCATAATCAAGATTTTGAGATAGTTGTTAGATTTTGGAAATGATGTTTTTGGAGCCATAGACACTACCATCAACCTTAGGACAATATTATTCATTTTTTGATGCTAATATCTAGTACATAATATGTGCTAGATTGCAATGCAACCAACATCATTATTCTAGTTTTTTGTCATATTTCTATTAATGTGTTCAGATTTGGAACATAGGTTATATATACCTACTTATGGATCAAACCTTATCTCTTCATCTTTCTTCACCCTTGGGATGTGTTTTGATAAAAATGGGTTAATGGGCTCACAATTTTGAGCTAACCTCAAAGAACCCTCTATAAATGAGCATTGATTACATAGCCAATACTCCAAATAGGGACTTAGAATTTTGTAATTATAGCATATATGTGGGAGTGTGTGTGAATAATAGTGTAATATGCTAAATGTATATGCATGCAATGATCTATCTTGTCACTCAAAAAATACAACTCATGGGCTTCTCTTTGAATGCTTTAGAACTTTTATATGACTGCTCCTATGACTGATAAGTAAATAGGGATGAGTAGGGAAAAATAACTTAGTTGTGTGAATAATTGTATGAGCCTTGGTAGATGTTTGATTGGTATTTTCTAGATGAATAATGATAAGGATTAGAATTATATTTATACCACACCTTTTGAAAATATCTCATGGTAGGGTTCAATAAGATAAATAGGTTGACCCCTAGGTTTCAAATAGGTTTCAATTTGGATGACTTTTGAGTGCTAGAAACTAAATAAGGATCTAAACACTAGCATCAACACTAGTGTCCCTATGTGACCAGTAGTGTTTGGAAGCTAGAAAATAAATATGGATATGTAACTAACAATGAAGAATATGTATCAAGTTTTAATCTTTATGTAGTGTATATGTGGTTTGGGTCATCAAAATGATAAGGGTCAGAATATAAGATAATCATTTAGGCATAGTGATATGGTGAATGTAAGACTTTTGGAAACATTAAGGTCCATAAGTGAGGGGTAGATCCCTAATTCGTGTTTGTCAAATGTAAAAGATTGAGACATTATAAATATTTAGTTTTAGTATCTACATCCTCCCCATTTAAATCTAGTAATACATAAGGATGAAATTACTAGGTTAAAGGAAAGAAATACACACCTATGTGTGTACAACACACCTTGACTTTGTTTGATCCCACTTTGAGTGTTTTGATGGTGTATGAACTATAACCAAGAGCATGCTACAATATAAATAAGTGTATATAATCTAAAATTTGAAATAATTGAAAATAAATATAGCAAGAAAGGAGTACACATGTGTTATTGTAACCATGTTGTCCCTTAGTACTTTACTTAAGTAAAGATGCTTCCTTATGAAGAATTAGAGTTGAGATAACTTATAACCTGAACCTTATAGATTTGAAGAGGGATATTAGAATGTATTATGCTCCAAATCCAATGTAAGGATGAGTTGTGACATGACCATTGAGATCGCTAAATCTCAATTACACAACTCAAGTACGAATATATAATTTGGTTAGGGTGTGTGATTTAATCAAATCATCCTATAACTCTAGTGAGATTGGGTGATATAATCAACCCAAACTATAGAGAGAATCAATATTGCAAATAGATAAGGTTCGATAACAATACTTCCTAGTGTAATTGGTGCTTTTTGGTGATAGTAATTTCGAGAGTTAATTAGTAAATTTTATAATTTTTCATGCACTAGCATGGCGTATGTACCTCTAATGTTTAGATTAATCATTATATTTTATTATTTTGGATATTTCAAATTCAATATCATACTCTTGAATTTTAAATATCTATTTAGCTAACCTACTATAAATAGTGGACTTATTTAGTAGTTAATCCAAACCAAGTACATTAAGGCATAAAATTATTTTATTTCCCATAAAAATATATTTAATTTTTTCTAATATAGAAAATAAGGAAGGGATACTTGTTTTAATTAATGGATACATGATTTTAGTATTTTTGAGCACTTGGTTCATATATCCAATGAATTTTTATTCATAATTTTGATCATATTGAGTGACAACACCTATTGCCTTATCAGTCATATTAATGTATAGAATGAAAGGTTCATTCATATGAGGTTTCACAAGCACAAGAACAATCGATATTGAATTTTTTGTTTCATCAAATACTATATCAAAACCTACATCCCATAAATAGTTATGATCTTTTTAAAGTAGGATCTATAATGGATTAACCTTATCAACAAAATCAAAAACAAATTTATTCACAATGCTAATTTTTATAAATAAATAAATTAAACTATATTGATCTTTAGGAGAAGGAAGTTTTTTAATAGTTTAATATGATATGGATCTATATCAATTCCATCTTTGGAAATAACATGTCCTAAAAGTTTACTTTCAGCTATGCTAAAAACTGATATCTTTTGATTTAAATGAATGTCATATCTCCTAAACTTAATAAAAGTTTCACATAAGTGATTTAAGTGTTTCTTTCTTTTATTAGAATGGATAGTTAGATCATCCAAGTAAACTTGAATAATGATTTCAATCAAGTCATTAAAAGTCATGCGTAAGTAAGTGATAACTAGACATATTTGAGGTTGAATGGTTGTGTAATAATACTTGAGAGTTTTTCAAATGACTTGCTTTATGATAACCTTATTCCATTTAAGAAACCTTGCTTAAATATTAAAAAAATATTGATTGGTAAACATATTATATTAATTATAAATAAGAAGTGCCACTTAAGTTGTTATCTTAGGAGTCATAAAAGTAGGATGTGCAAGGATAACCATAGATATCTAAGGAATAAACTATGTTGTTCCCATACTAATTGTTGGTATCACATGTGTAGCCATAGGTGTAGACACATGGGTTGAATAATATGTATTATAAATAACTTAACCTCCAAAAACTAGATTAGTATCATCAAAAATTCCATCATGTTGTTCCTCATATGTCATTTTCTTACCATTATTTTCATTCTTAACCTATAAGATAAAATTCAATATGGTATCTATGTCTTTTCCTTGCTTACTAATTATTTTCCAAAAATTAGAAAATGCATATACTTTTTAAAGATCTATGCCATTAAGCTCATTGGAATATATTTTAACATGACATTCAAAATTATATTCACTATCATCTTCATAAGTATTTTCAATATCAGGGATAACATCATCAACAACACTCTCATCTGTATACTTGTGTTTCTTATTAATGTTTGAATCCATAGAAGAGAAAACAAGTACATCAATAATTTCCACCATTTTAATTATCACAAAAACATGGGTTGAGTAAAATTAATATGAATATGGTCAATTACAATACCATTCAATCCATCACCTTTGTGTATAGGTGAAGGAGACCTAACCTTCTTAGATGGCATATGATGTATGCATGAAAGTACTAAGAAAGCCTAGGGAAAAAGATAAAACTTAATATTTTTATATGTGACAAGGGAAAATCAAAAATCATAATTGAAAATCAAACCCTAATAGAGGATAAATCTAAAACCCTAAGAAAGATTGAAACCCTAATACAGGGATAAACCTATTGATTTACATGCTTTACATAATGACCTGGTTCACCAAAATATTTTAATTATTTTGCATTTCAGTGTCCTAAAATAGCGTAAAACTATAGCTAATAAGATCATGTAAAATATATAAATAATACCATAATCTGAAGTATAAAGAATATTCTAAATATTGCACTTAGAATATTTGGAAATGACAAAGCAAGAGGGTATAAGTGTACTTATCTTATTCTGATATTATATCACTTACAAAAGATGCCCCTATGTCTATAAATATTTTGTACCTATATCTTTAACCATTCAAACCTTAAATAAAGGCTTAAATCTTGCTTGGATTTTAACGATAAAGACCCATGCCTAGTGTAATTGGTATTGTATAGGATCTATTTTATGTGTCCTTGTATACTATGGGAGTCTATAAATTATGGGAATGTTGTAGCTATACTAGCAAATGGTTCCTATGTATACAAACACCTTCAATATTGTGCATTTATCTATGTTTTATTTCTCCTTCCATCCCAACCCTAGTTACAATTTTGACCACAAAATGATCCCTAAAAAATGGGTTAATATTTTAGGTTGGACAACCCCAACCACTCCCCATTGAATTGTTGAGCATTTCCTACATTTTAATACATCAAATAGGGGTCAAACCACATGTAATTCTCCAATATATATGTGTGTGCAACATTGTGATCAATTACAATGCAATGCAATATTTGGCTTTTGACACTTGGAACCATGTAACTTTGACTTTCATGTGTATTTAGACTTGGCTATAGGGTTGTAACTTTAAGTGTTTTTTAGATGTGTATGTTTTCTTAAAATTGTCTCAAGAGAGTGCTAGTGGATTTATCAAGTTTTTTTGGATTTTGCAAGATTATTTTAGCTGAATATAACCTTAGGTTTGATTTATATTTATAGCTAACTCTTTGATATTTCTCGCTATGATTGACCTATGTAATTTGTTTAGGGTGACCTAGTGGAGATTTCCCAATTTGAAAAATATATGTTAAGTGTTCCAATACGCTACCAATAGAGGCAAACACTTTTATGCAAAAGCATCCAAGGCATACGAGTAATCTTGCATCATAAAAAATAGGTAGGAGTTTTGGGTAGTATTTAATAAAGGATCTTTGGGAAAATTGTAAGTCTAATGGAATCTGTAAGATCAAGTGTTGCCAATATGGTTTGTAATGACTCTTTTGGCGAGTTGTCTCTCATTTTTTAACCTTTGTATTTGAACACTTTGTCTCCATTATTCATTCCTGATCATTGGCTCACTCATAGGCTATCAAACTATAATATGCTTACATCATTAATCTGCTCTTACACTGTCAATTTTTGGTCTACTACATCTAATTTGTGCACTCATTATTGATGACATCCGATTCGTAATCATCACTAATCCATGGTTCTTTATAATTCTCTCTAGGTTTTATGTGCATTGGATTAGAAACAAATTTTGTCGAGAAATTGCATATTCACCTATTCTAGGGTGTAGACCCTTAATCCTTTCCTCCTCAATTGGACACATTTGGATCACAAATTGGTATATTTGAGAAACTTTTTAATAAGGTAAAACTTTTGCTCTTAACTTTAATATATTGCTAGGGTTAGATTTGTTTACTAGGTTAGATTTCATTTACAAATCAAATATTTTATGTTCTGAAGCAATATCTACTTCTTTGAATCACACAAGTTTCATTTTGAAACCACATGCATATACTTTTGAATCACAATTTTCAATTTTGAAATCGTATACTTTACTTTGTAAATCACATCTCCTTTCCACAATAACAAGCATTTTTTTACCGAATTCTCATTTCCAGTTAGCATTTAATTTTAATTTTATGGGTAAAATAATATACATATTGACTTCAATAAATTAGTTATTTTTATTGTTTCTAACATGGGTCTTGTTAATCTATCCTTTAGTTTATGCAAACCAACAAACTAAATAACTACTTTAGACTCCTAACTCTTTTCCAAGTCGCAAGGTTTTTTTCCCCACCTAACCAACCACTTGTCAAACCCTTGTGACATATATATTTTTTTTGACCATTGCTTTACGTGGTGATCTTAAGATAAGAGCCAAATACTGAGGGGTATCTATTTTACTAAAGTCACCCGAAATACAATCTCAACCTCATCTTTTTTATCGTGTTAAGTTTTGCTAACGACAAAAATTGATCCCTAATATACTCTTTGTGAATCAAATAACTTTTAACATATTTAAATTATTATAAATATAAATATATTTAAGATATATATAACATTTTAATACAATCATAAATCGAGCCTTGTAGTAAGTTAATGTTTTTAATTTAAAAATATAAAATGATAACTAATAAAAAAAAGTTGGATATCATTTTTCTTTTTTAATTGATTTATTAAAACTTAAAAATAACACAATGATTTGAAATCGTTAAAGATTCTTCTTCGATCATATGTTTGCATGAATGAGTAATTTAGTCCGATTAAGAGGAACCTCCTCTAAAGAGCATGTTGATATTTAAATATAATTAAATATTAAAAAATTGCAACATCTTTGTCATCATCATATAACTCCGATAAAATGGTTGGCAATTGGTCATAATAATATAAATATAATATTCTGATTTAAATTTAGATGTTGAACTTTTTCTTTAGTATGGGATAAATAATTGAGTACCACTTTGTTTCTTTCCATCAACCATTGATGAATTATTGGGTCCAAAGCTTTTTGCTTTTGGTGTTTATATGTTTTGCTTAGAGATGTTTTAGTTGTGACTTTATATTAAATATATTGCTTGCTCAAATGAGGTGATTTTAGAGGTGGTTCAAATGAGTTCGTTAGGTGAGCTAAAGGAAATAAGAAGCCCCAGGGTTAATCCTCAAGTCGACTCAGGTAAGATCCCAAGATTTTTAATCTCATACATTTTTTTAGGGTCGTTTGGCAATAAGGGGTCCTCAAATATTGAAACATGTTTTTTATGGTGGTAAGCCAATCCTACAAGTTGTGTTAAGTTCTTTGGGTTTTGTCCTTGACATAAAGTATCTTAAAAGAGTTATAAGTTTAGAATCCACCAACAAAGTGTTGAATTCCATAGGTTTGGCAAGCCTAGGGTAGTTTTTTCAATTAGGACTATGCTAACAATGTCAAGCCCAAACCTAGGGCCAAAAACTTGATAAGAATTAGGAGCCTAGAGTTGGATGCATGCAGGATAATTTGAGCAGGGAAAAAGCAATGAGATATCAATGAGTTAGATAACCACCTAGATGGGATGTTAAGTCAGTTACGAGTTGCTGACCATACACCAATGGAGTTAGGAGGGAATCGACAATCCAATGAGATGCAAGGATGGTATGTTAAACTTGGGCTAAAAAAATCCCTAAAGGTTGGTGTGATAAGAGGCAAGACATGCAAGGCTCAATGAGTAGGAATAACCCTAAGCTCGAAGGAACCTAGGCAATAATGTTTAGTGTCAACAGATTAGGTTTGTGGGTACTTGGGGGACTGAGGTAAGTCATGAGTTAGGGGATATTAATAGATTGAGTGTCATCCAGTTGGAAGAGACTTGGTCAAGCATGTCTTGAAATCCTAGGCATGTTAGTGGGAACTTGGGCTTGGGGACTTGGGTTCAATGAATATAGGAGGATTTGTTGACATTGAGTCAGGGTTTGGGCCCAACCCAAGCTCAGGGAGCCTTGGGTTACTTTGTGATCCGATTGGGTTGGGTTCATTAAGTCAATAGGGGACCGACTTGAGTAGCCTGGAACCATGTTTTTATAATAGCATAAGGGGGTTTCTAGGTCATGGTCCCTCGTTGGCCATGAAACCATGAATCTTGGGGATGAAGTTAGAGGGGTTGAAACTTAAGACCCTCCACACTTCATGGCAAACCTGTTATACATAAAAGCTTGCAACACCACAAAAAAACAATGTTAACATCCTATTATCAAGCCTTGAAGGCATGAGGAATGATGGAAAACAAATGTGAATTAAATGAACCCTAGTTAAACATGGCCTTGTGTGGAGCCATGAAGGCTTGTTAAAAACCTTGATGAACTAGGGACGAATTAGAAGAGAAGGCCATGGAATGTGTCCTCCTCTCTCCTGTTTGTCTTATTCATCTCATATCCTTTTATGCAAATGAAGACCATATGCTCAGAGAGACTTTTTTACGATGGGTCCCTATCTAGACTCAATCTACTTCTATATATAGGGTGCCACTATATCCATATAGAATATATATTGTGTTGTGTTAGGCTAATAAGGACATTTAGTGTTAGGTAACGATTTGATATATTTAGATAGTGAAGATTGATCCAATCCAAGGGTGGAGATTGAAGCCTCCACATTTTGGAAATAATTATAAGTTTGAACTTAAGTGCTTTTTAATTTTTATAATTAATATTTAATGTATATATATATATATATATAATTAATTAATTATAAAGTGATTTTGAGATAAATGAGATGTCACTTAAGTAACATCCCAAGGTTTTGCACTTTACAACTGAGGCTTCAATCTTAAATTTTAATTAAACTTCCACACAACTTTATGACTCTTTGTTATAATTTCCACCTTGATCGATAGTGTTTCACATGCAAGCTTATATGTTGCTTTCCTTCCAACTTATAAATGACCTTGTGATCATTTTAATAACAAAAAAATTACCCTTTTAGGTTGTTTTTTGCTATGAAAATTATGTCACATTCTATTTTTTTTATAAACCTAACTTATATTTAACACTGGGATTTTCAACAATATTTATTTTATTTTTATTAGGCCTAACACTTCATCTATTTGGAATCTCAAATTTTTTCAATTTATGTGGCATAAAAATAAAAATAAATATGCAAGAAAACATGTTACATAAATCCAAGCATAATAGGGTTTTAATAAAAAAAAACTAAATACTAACAATAATTAGGTTTTGGGATCAAGCACAATTAACCTTAAAATATTCAAAAATTTACACATAATATAGAAATAATTAGGTTTTGGGATCAAACACAATTAACCTTAAAATATTAAAAAATTTACACATAATAACATTTACAAAGTGAGTTTATCTAAGGATGAAACCCTTGGAGGTGTAGGCTAATCGAAGTTTACCAAAATGTATGCATATAAATATGCTACCTCAAACTAAGCATCATAAATACATAAAATAAAATAAAAAATACCTAATTAAATGCTCTATCAAACATATAAGGAAATAAAGGAGGATAAAAGACTTTTAGCTTGTTTAGAAATCACTAAATTTTTTGCCATAACCTAGAAATCTATAAATGTAAGTCTAAAGTTTTCTAGCATTAGCCTCTGAAATATGAACCTTAAGAGAGAAGGATATCGTGATCATATGAACTTTTAGGTGGCAAAGCTTTTATGATCCTATTAATACTGTAGGTTCTAACAAGTCTTTGAATTGTGGCATAAATCTCTAATTTTTCTTTCCTAGTCTTCAAGCCTTATGCCCTATATTTGTACCTCAACTCTTATTCTTTTCAAATCAACAAATATTTAATATAAAATAGATAAGGAGAGATTTGAAGGTCTACAAAGTCAAGTTAATTGAATTGTTATTATGTACTAGTTAACCCTCTAATGTTTTATATCCCTCAAAGATAACATACATATCAATAAACATAAATAACATAACATAAATAGATCTAGCAAGAGCTCTAAGAGTTTTCCACAATAGAATGTTAGCTAAGAATTAATAAATGCTCATTCTACTTGATGATCAAATGAACTAAAATAATTATCTATTTATAAATGATATGAATTTAAAACTTTGGCAAAATTTGGACACATGTTGACTTCTAACATCAAGAATTGAGAAAGGTATAAAAGGGGTGAATATGCTCATTCCTTCAAAAGGATAGCACAAGTAATAGGGTCAAGACGTTAGAGAGAGTCTTGATAGGAGATTATTATTATCAAGTCAACGTTTATAATTTGAAATCAGAGTAGCTTACTAGTAAAACCCAAATTCTTATGAGTGAAGCATATATCTGCCATCTAAAAACTAATAAAAATATGAATATATTTTTTTAATTTTTTTTATTTTGGTAATAGGAGTGGTTTTAGAGGGGCTTTTCCATCTTACAAAAAATACTAAAAGATAGACCAAGATGAGCAAACAAGGAACAATGGGCTAAAAGATAGCCAAAACAACCAAAATAAAAAAAGGGCTATCAACAAACATCAAACTAACAACCAAGATGAGAAACACTGCTACAAAATAAAAGGAACATCACAATCACAATAATAAAGTTAGTTTTTCATAGTAGCTAGAATTCCCTTCTAGCTATCCTCCATGTTTGTCATGAGTTTTTCTAGTGCCACAGCTTCATAAGACTTAACATTTGACTTTCTTGCCTTGTCGTGGCTTTTAATCATTTTGTTGGAATTTAAGTCGGTGATTTCCTCTTTTTTGGCTAGATCTTCCTTGAGAACTTTGGTGCTCTCAATACAATTTTAATACTCCTTGCTTATCTAGATCAAATGAAAACAACCTTGATTGTTTTTCTCCTTCTCCATTTCTAGTTGATTAACCTTACTCTCCATTTGAGTCATTCGATTTTTGAGGTTTTGAGCATCAGATTGTTCCTCGGTATCCTCAAAGTTATTCTTACCATGATTGGTCTTATCCTTCAACAGATTCTTAATGAAAGCAACATAATTTTTGTTATTGTCATTTTCTTTCATAAACCAATTCATTAGGCTTTTATGCAACTCCACGTCCTTAGTCAGGGATTCAAATCTATTTTGGAAATTGTCATTATTATCAAAGATACGCTTGTTACTTTTAGATCAACCAAGCATTGGTCTCCTTTCTACTCCTTAAGAGACGTCTCCTCCTCTCTGTTGCTCTATTTTCTATATTCGCTGAGTTATCCTCGCTATTAACACTCTGGATGTCACCTTTCTACTCCAAAGAATATGAAGAGATCAATATTTTTACAGAGTTAACACTTAAGGATTCTTCGACCACCTAAAATTTACACTTATTATCTTGCAGAGAATCTAAAGGAGGCACCTTAATGGCAATGGTTTGAGTTTTATAAAACTGTTTAATTTATCTAAAGGAAGCAGCTTAATGGTAATGGTTTTAGTTTTACAAAAAATATTAAATTTTAGTGTTTTTTTTCAAATGAATTTATTTTTTAGATTAATTTATAAAAAAAATTAAAATAATTTTAATAACTGAAATCGATAAAAATCCCTATTCCATCATTTATTTTCAAACAAAAAAAATTGTCAATAATATACATTTAGTTTTGCACTAATGAAGTAATTACATATTATATAGAAAATAATCATTGCCAACCGTTTTGTTATCAAAATATAAATTTATCACTCTACTATTAGCATCATATAGTTACAAACCTTATAAAACTCTTGGCAATGATAATATAAATATATCTACATTAACATTAACATATATATATATATATATATAACATTAACATTTTGACTTAAATAAATTTTTTAAGGATAAAGTAGAAGATCGTGATTTAGACGTCAGACTTTTTCTTTCCCTATGTGTACGAGTGATAAATCATTGAGTATATTAATGTGAATATAATTATGTGGGTTTGTGGGACAATAAATGATTATAATAAATTAAGTGTCTAGTTAATGAATGGAATAAAAACTTATTAAATTTAGAAAGATAGAAATGATATGTTAAAATAAATTATGTTTTATTGATTTTATCATATTTACAATTTTATTATAAAATTATTTTTTATTTAATATTAAAAGAGAAATAAGGTGAACAAAAGAAACATTCATCCATTCTAGAGTATTGTAAAAATAAAGTCTTTAATCATATGTTGGCGAGGATCAAACATCTCTTTTAAAAAAGAGTTAATCGTCTTTGATCACCATAAACCATGAAGGTCGAGAAAGAGAGTTATATGAGTCTCTAAAGAAAGAAAATAATCATTCCATGATCTCATAGTAAGGAGAACATCTAAATACAAAATGCACCTTAGTTTTAGATTCCATATAATAAATCTGACAAATATGATATACTTGAAGAATATGGTGATTTGTCTCTATGCAGAGGTGGTATGAACAAATTTTGAATTGTGCCAATAGAACTCTAAAACTACAAAGTATTTGGAGTCAGGTGTAGCCTAGAAATTAGATGATTTGATGCTCAAAGTGAACATATATAATGTAGTAATATTGAAGCTTTAAAGAAAGAGGTTTCCAAAGCTCTAACCATTTGGATTGAAGATAGGTTAGATATAGATCTCATCTCTGATATCTTTATTTATCTATCTTTTAGATATATCTAGTGTATTAGTTGAAAAATTATTGGAGGGAGTCTATCCATGTCAATATCCACAAGGCTTAGTAGAGAAAAAGCCTTGACATACTAACGAAATTTTATCTATATTATACTAATTGCATTAAATATTTGAATGCTTCAAATAAATTTATGAAGAAATTATCTATAGAATTTTCTATCCATCTAAATTTGTGTCATAATCACCACTTTAAAGATTGTAATAATAATGAAAAGAATCATATCAAAATTACTAAGAATAATGTCTTAAAGAACTTTTATTTTAATATAAAGATACTTTCATAATATAAAGGTGAGTACTCTTTCACTCAAATATTGATCAGTTTTTTTAATATAAAGTTTCCATATCTCAAACTCATTAAGAAATTAAGTATAACAAATGAATGAAAAAAATAAATCTTCATTTAGATATTTTGAAACCAAAAAAAATCGAAAATATTGTGTTTTAAAAATGGTAATCGTAACATAATATTTGTTTAGAAAGTTGGGGATATGACTTTCTCCAATATCAATTTGTACGAAATCAATTATTTTAAAAGATGATTTTCACATCTTTTCACCATTTTTGAAACATATGTATAGAAAAAAAAGTGTTTTATCCACAATTTTATGAGAACAAGGATGTTTCCGAATATATATTTCAATCAATCATTTTGTTCATAACATATCCTCACTAGTATGGATCATAACATATGACCTCTTTATGAGGCTTGATAACATGACCCTTGCCAACAAGTATAAGAGATATTTGATTAGCACTTTTGTTATATTTTTTTTAGCATCAATAATATATAAATCTTTCTCAAAATGATTTCATAATTTATATGGTTTATAATTATTCACAATCGTTCACGCTATATAAGCAAGACGATTATCTATACCACAAGTATTAATAATAACTATGGATAAAGATTATCTTTTACTAATTAAATACTTGAGAGGGATAAAATCATAATAAAAATAAATTAAAAAAATAATAACCGAACATTTTACAATTTATTAAATTGATTGCTTAAGTTTATTGAGAAATATTTAATTTGTAATAAAATAAGGCTAAGGAAGTGATATCAGAGAGCTTGCCAATTAGATATTGATGGTAAAAGGTGAGGCCCTCACATCACAATTGGTATGAGCATAAATCATATTTGCTGTTGACTTAGATTAAGCCTACATAATATAAAAATAAGATTCCGACTTTTGACTATAATACCACCATCAAATTCAGTTCTTCAGCAAGCAAAAGTATTGGGGGCAAAGAAGAAAAAGGTTCTCAATAGATTTAAGAATGTCTCACTTTGTAAGTTTAATTGTTACTTTAGGATTACTATTTGTCGACATAATATTGGTCGAGTCTTTTGTCTATAGATCATTGCATGAGTCAGTGTTCTTGGCTACCAAGGTGGATAATCAATGAGCAATGTCATTGGTTTCTATCTTGTCTTTTATGTTTAAGACTATATGAAAATAATATTTAAACAAGAAGTAGAAGTGGTTCCTCCTAGCACTACATAAAATTGTTTGAGCTTATTAAGGTGACATTAATTTGATCTACTTTTCAACCACACAAGATCTATAGAATGGGAATAAATTTTCTTGCCATTAGAAAAATAAAATAAAATGGAGAAACCCCACTAATGATTTGATTTGGAGTTTAAAGTTAAAATATGTACCTATGTTAAGAAATTTTTATAAGTAGATCTTGTGTTATACTTAGCAAATAATATAAAATTATAAATTAAAGGTAGAGGAGGGGTAAAATTACAAGCCTAGTAAAGTAAATGTACCATTAACATCTCATGACAACTATATTATTAAAGAGACCCAATGGCTCTAATCAAAAGATAGATTGATAGATCCTTCAATGGGGAGTTAAATACATCAACAATAAAAAAATCAAATGAAACACTTTATAGCATTTAATAATCCCATTTTCTGTAAAATAATTTATATTTCATTTGAGTTATGGTAAATTTTATTATATATTAAATAAATTTTATTTTATTGATATCTATTAAAATTTAAAATGATGTGGTATAAACAATTGAGACTCATCCCAAACTATTTGGAATCAATCTACACCATAGGACATGATGTAGATTTAATATTTCCCTAATTTAGTTATCAACCATGTTGAAATGTTGTAGTATTGTATTGATCTTTACTGCCACACAGTTGAGTGATCTATGGCATTACAATGCCCTGCCTAAGTCATTATGATGGGCATAGTTCAACTAGTAAATTGACCCCATTTCTTTATCCCTGTACATAATAACTTCTAAAATGTTGAATCACATCAATGGGTACTAGCTTATGTATGGGTTGTCCAACAAAAATTGTGAAGGGTGGAAATGTAAGCTTTGATTGCTTTAGTCATCAAGACAATGAACAACCACATAAAGCTTAACACATCCATCAGGGCTTGCCACATTTTTATCAATCATCATGAACATGATGTTAAAAATATTCTTACTAGCACAATCTATTATTTACTTCGTGACAAAGGATTGAATGTGTTTTTTGATAAAAGCTTAGAATTGGATTCAAAAAAAATCAACGGATAAGAATTTATAGCCCTTATTCATCATTAGATATTCACGCTCTAAAGAAATGAGTTTTGTTTTTAATTGAAACATCAACAATGAAGGAAAGCTCACAAACAATATTCTTGGTCAGGTGATGGAGCATTCTAGAAATCTACAGAAGAAACCTATGGATGCACTCAATGACACAATCGAGGATTTCATGTACTTTCTCTCTGAGTCCACAAAAGAGAATGAGAATGCTCTGATTGTAGGCATTATTAGAAACACTAGGTTAGGTAAAACAACTATGGCCGAAGAGTTATGTTACCATCAACTGGGATATTTTGACAAATTGAGTTTCTTGTTAAGTGTAAGAAATGCACCCAAACAAAATGGAGTACAAACATTGAAAATTTAGCTCTTAAAATATTTAACCGGTGACGAAGTTAAAATCAACAATATAAATAATGGAAACATATTCTATAAGATCAATTGGATTGCTTAACTCACTAGACATTGTTGAAGTTTATCATCATTATTGATGATGTTGACAAGATCAAATAGATGAACTATTTCCCCATAATGGTCTTTTGGGGTTAGTGAGTTGGGTTATAGTCACATACCATGATAGAGGCATCCTTAAACTTTCAAAAAAATCCCTGCATTACAAAATCAAATTTCTTGATGTGGGACAACGCTCGAGAGCTCTTGTGTAAAGATCCATTAGAGGATTTGTTTGAAATAGTGTTGAGAAAGTGTAGTGGTAACCCTTTGAATGATCCTTGTACTTTTCAGGTAAGGCCTTGTATTGTCTTATTTATTAGCTGTCATTTTCTTGTACTCACTAGGCAATTTTAAATATATTTGTATAGTTTTTAAATTAAATGCATAGAAGGAATATGTTGTAATAACACCCCTAGGAATATGCTTTTATTTATATTTAAAACTTTACATGTTTTTTGTGATATATTCTTCTAGACATTTGATTGGTGGAAAAAAATTAAGCTAATTAAAAAGTGAAACCTATAGTTACCTGCTAGGCAAGAACTAATAATGTCCTTACATTTACTATGCAATGTATCAAAAATTGAAAAAAAAACTTTCTACTATTGTGTATGTAATATGATTTATGTAACATAGCATTGTATGTCAAATCTATGTAAGTATGAATATCACATGTTTGTATATTCGTGTTGACTTTCTGTTAATTTTTCTCTAAATTTGCACTGATTTTGTGTTTCCATAGTCAATAAAAAAAATCAAATCCTCCAAAAAACTTTAAATTGTTGAAATTTATTGGTAAAAAAATGAAGTGAAATACATAAAATGTAGTAGTGTGATTTGGGAGTCGTGCAAGGATACTCTAAAGGGGGTTCAATGCTTCTATTGATTGACTTGATCAGATGTGTAATTGGGGCACTTGGAAAAAAAACTATGACCTTACAAAATCAAATTTTGTTCCTCTCACACAAATCATTATTTTCAATCATAGCTCCTCCAAAAAACATATCCCAACATAACCCTGAACATTACATCTTTAATATTTGGGAAATATTTATAGAAGAATATGCATTGGAGGTCTTATCTTCCTCATAACAATATGCATGATTTGCACTACTTAACCTTGTGAGACCATTTTTAGCCTCTCATGGTCAAGCCCTAACCTGACCACATGAGGCTTTTTTTAGGACTACATGGTCAACTAAGAACTTGACCATGAGAGGCAATTTTTTCCCACCATTGGTCAAATTTCCACTTGAACATGTGAGGCCTTTTTTTTCCTCTCATGGCAAAGCAAGTTGTTTGACCATGTAAGCCGAAAATTCAATTATTTTTATTTTTAAAATAGCCTATATTGCCAAGTGTTCACTTCACTATATAAACCTATTGGTTGAAAAATTATTAGAGGGACAAATGTGGACTTTCAGTCAACATCATGGGGACAGATTCCTTACATTAGTCAACAATGTGGGGACAAAGTCCCTCTGTTATTAGTTGGTGGAACTACCTTTTTTGAAAACTAAAAAGGGTGTAGCAAAGGGAAACCATTCACAATAAAAATGGTTTTTAGTAGGGTAGTAATTTTAACCATAAAGAATGAAGAGGTGGTAGAAAGGAAATATGAAAGAAGAATGATAGACGGAATCAATACACATAGAAAGGTAGAAGAATAACAAATCCAGTGGCCAAACTTAGATAGTTACTAGAAGAGTCAAAAAGGATGGTGACTTTACTAGAAGGAAACCGTTCTCATTTAATGGGTAGGGAAGATATTATATGTCCATAAGAACATACAACATAAACCAAAATAATTGTATACTATTGATAACAAGTACATGACAACCATCTTGTATTTCCTTGTAAAAAATTTTAAATTACTATTTTCACCCCACCAATGTTTCACTATTTGTATAAATTAAGAATGTAGATTCAAATAAGAATTTTTATAGTCAAATTCCTATGTTTTTGACTAATTAACCATAATCTTATAAATGTTTCGAAAGAAAAGAATCAAATTATATGAATGTACACACATACATTTTCCATGAAGAGATTCTAAACATAAAGTTTGCAAAAATTCTCCTTATATTGGTTCTTATGAGTTGTAGATACAATCTTCTCTTTCTCTATTTTTCTAGAAAAGTGTAACTATCAAGAACCCCTAAAAATGAGACATAAACTTTTATTTATAGGTTGAACTAGGTGGTTATATTGCATAATCACCTTTTATGCCTTTATTATCTTAAAAAAGTACAATATCAATTTTGCATAACTTGAAAACTTGTAAAAACACATTGAGCAATTTGCACAACTTTCAAATTGTGTTTACAAATTCACACAACTTGTAAAAGTGTGATGCGATATTTGCATATCTTTCAAAAGTGTGTTGACAACTTTGCACGACTTGAAAAAGTGCAATGACCAATTTGCATAACTTTTAAAAGTGCAATGACAAATTTGTATGACTTTTAAAAGTTCAATGACAAATTTGCATGACTTGCAAAAGTGCATTAGTGTTTTTGCACATCTTGAAAAATGCAAACTTTGTCCTAGTATGGATCATGGGTAATGCCACATATGAACTCTTTATGAGGCTTCATAACATGACCCTTGCCAACAATTTCAAGAGTTACCAATACCCAAATGATAAGAACACCTTATTCAGATGACATTAGTTGCGTGGAATGAGGGTTTAATATATTTGTGTAAGAGAAATTATTAGGAGAAAAGAAGGCACTCCTCATCAAGGCATTTCTATCTCACTACATAAGATGTATTTTTCCTTGATGGCACTGATTAAATTGCATGTATCCTTTATAGTAGTTTTTATTTTGGGTTAGGTTTTAGTTAATTATATTTAAAGGCGCGAGCCAATACTCATGCACACTAAGTTGGTATTTATTAAGTACGTCATATAAATATTAATTAATTATATAGATAATATTTATTTCAAAGTTTTAGTGGAGGGAAAATTACATTTTAAATTATGGGAATGTTGCAGCTATATTAGCAAATGGTTCCTATATGTACAAACACCTTTAGTATAGTGCATTCATCTATATTTTATTTCTCCTTCCATCCTAACTGTAGTTATGATTTCAACCACAAGACAACCCTTGAAAAATGGGTTAATATTTTAGGTTGGACAATCCCAACCACTCCCAGTTGAATCGTTGAGAATTTTATACATTATAATACACCAAATAGGGCTCAAACCACATGTATTTCTCCCATTTATGTATGTGTGCAACACTGTGATCAATTACAATGCAATTTAATGTTTGACTTTTGACACTTGGGACCATGAAATTTTGACTTTCATGTGTATATAGACTTGGCTATAAGATTGTTCCTTTGAGTGTTTTTTCAGATATGTGTGCCTGTTTAAAAATGTCTCAAGAGAGTGCTAATAGATTTATCAAATTTTTTTAGGATTTTCAAGATTATTTTTAGCTCAACATAACCTTAGGATTGATTTATATTTATAGTTAACTCTTTCGATATTTTATGCTATGACTAATGCATGTAATTTGTTTAGGGTGACCTAATAGAGATTTTCCAATTTGAAAAATATATGTTAAATGTTCTAAGACACTACCAACAAAGGTAGGCACTTTTATGCAAGAACATCCAAGGCGTACAGGTAATATTGCATCATCAAAAATAGGTACGAGTTTTGGGTAATATTTAATAAAGGATCTTTTGGAAAATTGTAAGTCTAATGGAGTATCTAAGATCAAGTGTTCCCAATAGGCTTTTTAATGGTACTTTTGGCAAGTTGTCTCCCATTTTTTGTTTGTACTTGACCACTTTGTCTCCATTATTCATTCTTGATCATTGGCTCACTCATAAGCTATCAAACTATAATTTGCTTGCATCATTACTCCACTGTTACACTATCAATTTTTGGACTCTTGCATCTAATTTGTGCACTCATTATTAATGATCATCCAATTTGTAATCATGACTAATCCATTATTCTTTACAATTCTCTCTAGGTCGTTATGTGCATTGTATTAGAAACAACTTTTGTCAAGAAATTGTATATTCACATATTTCAGGGTGTAGACCCTTAACCATTTCCTCCTTAATTGGACATGTTTGGATCACAAATTGGTATATTTGAGCACCTTTTGAATAAGGTGAAATTTTTTCTCTTAACTTTAATATATTTCTAGGGTTAGATTTGTATGCTAGGTTAGATTTCATTTACAAATCACATATTTTACATTCTAAAGCAACATCTACCTTTCTGAATCACATAAGTTTCATTTTGAAACCACATGCATAGACTTCTGAATCACATTTCAATTACGAAATCATATACTTTACTTTGTAAATCACATCTCCTTTCCACAATAGCAAACATTTTTTTTAACGAATCGTCATTTTCATTTAGCATTTAATTTAAGTTTTATTACTAAAATAATATACATATTTACTTCAATAGACTAGTAACTTTTATTATTTCTACCACAGGGCTTGTTAATATAGCTTTTAGTCCGTGCAAATCAACAAACTAAATAACTACTTTAGACTCTTAACTCTTTTCCAAGTCGTAAGTTTTTCGCCTTTCTAATTGCCTGCCAATCTCTTGTGACATATTTTTTTTGTGTTGACCACTACTTTAGATAATGATCTTAAGCTAAAAACTAAGGACTGAGAGATATCTATTCCACTAAAATCACTTGAAAAATGATCCTAACCTCATCCTTTTTATCATAATAAATTTTACTAACAACAAAAATTAATCTTTAATAAATTCTTTGTGAACCAAATAACTTATAACATATTTAGATTATTACAATTACAAATATATTTTAAAAATATATAAAACTTTGATACAACCATGAATTGAGCCTTGTGATAAGTTAACGTATTTAATTTAACAATATAAGAAAAGATGAATGCCATTTTTCTTTTTTAATTAATTTATTAAAACTTAAAAAAAAACCAATGTTGAAATAGATAAAGATTCTTATTCGATCATATGTTTGCATGAAATAAAATGGTTGGCATTGGTCATAATAATATAAAAATAATATCTTGATTTAAATAATTGAGTACCACTTTGTTTCTTTCCATAAGCATTGATGAATCATTGGGTCCACAGTGTTTTGTAATACTCACGGAAAATAATGTGAATATAGTTATGTGGGTTTGTGGGATGTTGAGTGTCAATAAAGGGATTATAATAAAGTATCATAATATATTTATAATCTGTTAAGGTAACATTAAAAAAAATTAAAGGTTTGAACATAAAATAATTAGTAATATGCAATTTAAATTGAGGGTTAAAAAATAATGACAATTAAATGTATTTAAAGTTCATTTTTTAATTAAGGTATAGAAAAATATTTCACAATTTATGATTTTATATTAAATTATTGTTTACTCAGATGAGGTGATTTTAGAGGCGGTTCAAATGAGCTCATTGGGTGAGCTAAAGGAAATAAGAAGACCCAGGGTTAATCCCCAGGTCGACTATAGGTAGGATCCCGTGTTTTTAATCCCAGGCATTATTTTTTTTATGATAGTATGGCAATAGGGGGTCCTCAAATAGTGAAATGTGTTTGTCAGGCTGGCAAGTAAATCCCATTTGTTATGTTAACTTCCTTGGGTTTTGTACCTGACACAGAGTGTCTTAAAAGAGTTATAAGTTTGGAATCCACCAACAAAGTGTTGAAGTCCATATGTTCGATAAGCCTAGGGTAATTTTTGCAAGTGATGACTAAGCCAACAATGTCAAGCCCAAACCTGGGGGCATGTTTATCTTAGGGTCGAAAACCTAATGAGAGTTTGAAACTTAGAGCTGGATGCATGCAAGATAATTTGAGCAGGGGAAAGCAATGAGATATCGATGAGTTGGATAACCATCTAGGTGGGATGTTAAGTCAGTTTCGAGTCTTTAACCATTCACCAATAGAGTTAGGAGGGAATCAACAGTCCAATAAGATGCAAGGATAATATGTTAAACTTGGGCTCAAAAATCCCTAGAGATTGGTGTGATGGGAGGTGAGACTAGTAAGGCTCGATGAGCAGGAATAACCCTAAGCTTGGGGGAGCCTAGGAAATAATGTTTAGCATCAACAAATTAGGTTTGTGGGTACTTGGGGGAGCAAGGTAGGTCACGAGTTAGGGGAGCTCAATAGATTGAGTGTCATCTAGTTGGGAGAGACTTGGTCAAGCATGGCTTGAAAGCCTAGGTGTGTTAGTGGGAACTTGGGCTCGGAGAACCTAGGTTCAAGGAATATATGAGCATTTACAAACATTGATTGAGTTGATTAGATGTGTAATTGGGGCACTTGGAAAAAAAACTATGACCTTACAAAATCAAATTTTGTTCCTGCAATAAAAATCATTATTTTCCATCATAGTTCCTCCATAAAACATATCCCAACATAAACCTAAACATTATAGAGCATACATAAAATACCTATGAAATCTATCATCACTAATATTTGGGAAATATTTATAGAAGAATATGCATTGGAGGTCTTATCTTCCTCATAACAATATGCATGATTTGCACTACTTAACCTTGTGAGACCATTTTCCTCTCATGGTCAAGCCCTAACTTGACCACATGAGGCTTTTTTTGGGACTGCATGGTCAACCAAGAACTTGACCATGAGAGGTCATTTTTTCCAACCATTGGTCAAATGTCCACTTGAACATGTGAGGCCTTTTTTGTCCTCTCATGGCAAAGCAAGTTGTTTGACCATGTAAGCCAAAAATTTAATTATTTTTATTTTTAAAATAACCTATATTGTCAAGTGTTCACTTCACTATATAAACCTATTGGATGAAAAAATTATTAGGGGGACAAATGTGGACTTTTAGTCAACAGTGTGGGGATAGATTCCTTACATCAGTCAATAATGTGGGGACAAAGTCCCTCTCTTATTAGTTGGTGGAACTACCTTTATTGAAAACCAAAAAGGGTGCAACAAAGGGAAACCATTCACAACAAAAATGGGTTTTAGCAGGGTAGTAATTTTAACCATAAAGAATGAAAAGGTTGTAGAAAGGAAATATGAAAGAAGAATGATAGAGGAAATAAATACACATAGAAAGGTAGAAGAATAACAAATCCAGTGGCCAAACTGAGATAGTTATTAGAAAAGTCAAAAAGGATGGTGACTTTTCTAGAAGGAAACCTTTCTCATTTAATGGGTAGGGAAGATATTATATGTCCATAAGAACATACAACATACACCAAAATAATTATATACTATTGATAATAAGTACATGACAACCATCTTGTATTTCCTTGTAAAAAATTTAAATTACTATTTTCACCCCACCAATGTTTCACTATTTGTATAAATTAAGAATGTAGATTCAAATAAGAATTTTTATAGTCAAATCCCTATGTTTTTGATCAATTAACCATAATCTTATAAATGTTTCGAAATAAAAGAATCAAATTATATGAATGTACACACGTACATTGTCCATGAAGAGATTCTAAACATAAAGTTTGCAAAAATTCTCCTTATATTGATTCTTATCGAATTGTAGATATAATCTCCTCTTTCTCTATTTTTTTAGAAAAGTGTAACTATCAAGAACCCATAAAAATGAGACATAAACTTGTATTTATAGGTTGAAATAGGTGGTTATAGTTCATAATCACCTTTTATGCCTTTTAGTATTTTAAAAAAGTGCAATATCAATTTTTCACAACTTGAAAACTTGTAAAAACACATTGAGCAATTTGCACAACTTTCAAAAGTGTGTTTACAAATTCACACACCTTGTAAAAGTGTGATGCGATATTTGCGTAGCTTGCAAAAGTGCATTGACAAATTTGCACGACTTGAAAAAGTGCAATGACCAATTTGCATAACTTTTAAAAGTGTAATGACAAATTTGTATGACTTGTAAAAGTTCAATGACAAATTTACATGACGTGCAAAAGTGCATTAGTGTTTTTGCACATCTTGAAAAATGCAAACTTTGCCCTAGTATGGATCATGGGTAATGCCACATATAAACTCTTTAAGAGGCTTCATAACATGACCCTTGCCAACAATTTCAAGAGTTACCAATACCGAAATGATAAGAGCATGTCATTCGGATGACATTAGTTGCGTGGAATGAGGGTTTAATATATTTGTGTAAGAGAAATTATTAGGAGAAAAGAAGGCACTCCTCGTCAAGGCATTCCTATCTCACTACATAAGATGTATTTTTCCTTTATGGTTATGATTAAAATGCATGCATCCTTTATAGTAGTTTTTGTTTTGGGTTAGGTTTTAGTTAATTATATTTAAAGGCGAGAGCCAATACTAATGCACTCTAAGTTGGTATTTATTAAGTACGTCATAAATATTAATTACTGTATAGATAATATTTATTTCAAAGTTTAAGTGGAGGGGAAATTACATTTTAAATTATGGTAATGTTGCATCTATATTAGAAAATGGTTCTTATATGTACAAACACCTTTAGTATTGTGTATTCATATATGTTTTATTTCTCCTTCCATCCTAACCGTAGTTATGATTTTGACCACAAGACAAACCTTAAAAAATGGGTTAATATTTTAGGTTGGACAATCCCAACCTCTCCCAATTGAATCGTTGAGAATTTTTTACATTATAATACACCAAATAGGGCCAAACCACATGTATTTCTCCCATCTATGTATGTGTGCAACATTGTGATCAATTACAATGCAATTCAATGTTTGACTTTTGACACTTGGGACCACGCAATTTTGACTTTCATGTGTATTTAGACTTGGATATAAGGTTGTTCCTTTGAGTGTTTTTTTTGATATGTGTGCATTTTTAAAAATGTCTCAAGAGAGTGCTAATAGATTTATCAAAAAAATTAGGATTTTTCAAGATTATTTTTAGCTCAATATAACCTTAGGATTGATTTATATTTATAGTTAACTCTTTGATATTTTATGCTATGATTGACCCATGTAATTTGTTTAGGGCGACCTAGTAGAGATTTTCCAATTTGAAAAATATATGTTAAGTGTTCTAAGACACTACCAACAGAGGTAGGCACTTTTATGCAAGAACATCCAAGGTGTACAAGTAATCTTGCATCATCAAAAATAGATAAGAGTTTTGGGTTATATTTAATAAAGGATCTTTAGCAAAATTGTAAGTCTAATGCAGTATCTAAGATCAAGTGTTCCCAATAGGATTTTTAATGGCACTTTTGGCAAGTTGTCTCCCATTTTTAATTTGTACTTGACCACTTTGTCTCCATTATTCATTCTTGATCATTGGCTCACTCATAAGCTATCAAACTATAATCTACTTGCATCATTACTCCACTTTTACACTATCAATTTTTGGACTCTTGCATCTAATTTGTGCACTCATTATTAATGATCATCCAATTTGTAATCATGACTAATCCATTGTTCTTTACAATTCTCTCTAGGTCGTTATGTGCATTGGATCAGAAACAACTTTTGTCGAGAAATTGTATATTCACCTATTTCAAGGTGTATACCCTTAACCATTTCTTCCTCAATTGGACACGATTGGATCAAAAATTGGTATATTTGAGCACCTTTTGAATAAGGTGAAATTTTTTCTCTTAAATTTAATATATTTCTAGGGTTAGATTTGTATGCTAGATTAGATTTCATTTACAAATCACATATTTTACATTCTGAAGCAACATCTACCTTTCTGAATTGTCATTTTGAAACCACATGCATAGACTTCTGAATCACATTTCAATTATGAAATCATATATATTACTTTGTAAATCGCATCTCCTTGCCACAATAACAAACATTTTTTTTAACGAATCGTCATTTTCATTTAGCATTTAATTTAAGTTTTATGACTAAAATAATATACATATTTACTTCAATAGACTAGTTATTTTTATTGTTTCTACCACAGGTCTTGTTAATCTAGCTTTTAGTCCATGTAAATCAACAAAATAAAGAACTACTTTAGACTCTTAACTCTTTTCCAAGTCGTAAGTTTTTCACGTTTCCAATCGCCTGTCAAACTCTTGTGACATATTTTTTTTTGTTGACCACTACTTTATATAGTGATCTTAAGCTAAGAACTAAGGACTGAGAGATATCTATTCCATTAAAATTACTTGAAAAACTATCCTAACCTCATCCTTTTTATCGTATCAAATTTTACTAACAACAAAAATTAATCTTTAATAAATTCTTTGTGAACCAAATAACTTATAACATATAGATTATTACAATTAGAAATATATTATATATATGTATATATATATAACTTTGATACAACCATGAATTGAGCCTTGTGATAAGTTAACGTATTTAATTTAAGAATATAAAGTCATAACTAATAAGAAAAGATGGATGCCATTTTTCTTTTTTAATTAATTTATTAAAACTTAAAAAAACCCAATGCTGAAATCGACAAAGATTTTTATTCGATTGTATGTTTGCATGAAATAAGATGGTTGGCATTGGTCATAATAATATAAAAATAATATATTGATTTAAATAATTGAGTACCACTTTGTTTCTTTCCATCAAGCATTGATGAATTATTGGGTCCAAAGCTTTTGGTGTTTTGTAATACTCAATAAAATATATTTATATAGCTTTTGGTGTTTTGTAATGTGAATATAGTTATGTGGGTTTGTGGCATGTTGAGTGTCAATAAATTGATTATAATAAAATATCATAATAAATTTATAATAATTTATAATAATTTAAGGTAACATTAAAAAAAAAATTAAAGGCTTGAACATAAAATAATTAGTAATATGCAATTTAAATTGAGGGTTAAAAAATAATTAAAATTAAATTTATTTAAAGTTAATAATTTAGTTAAGGTATAGAAAAATACTTCATAATTTCTTAACGTCGTTATAAGTAAAGCTTATATATTTTGTTTAGAGATGTTTTAGTTGTGATTTTATATTAAATTATTATTTGCGCAGATGAGGTGATTTTAGAGGCAATTCAAACAAGCTCATTGGGTGAGCTAAAGGAAATAGAAAAACCCAGTGTTGATCTTCGAGTCAACTATAAGTAGGATCCCATGTTTTTAATCCCAGACATTATTTTGATTAGGATAGTTCGACAATAGGGGCTCCTCAAATAGTGAAATGTGTTGTTAGGCTGGCAGGTAAATCCCATTTGTTGTGTTAAGTTCCTTGGGTTTGTACCTGACACAAAGTGTCTTAAAAGAGTTATAAGTTTCTAGTCCACCAACAAAGTGTTGAAGTCCATATGTGAAACAAGCTTAGGGTAATTTTTACAAGTGATGACTAAACCAACAATGTCAAGCCCAAACTTGGGGCCATGTTTGTCTTAGGGTCAAAAACCTGATGAGAGTTAGGAACCTAGAGTTGGATGCATGTAGGATAATTTGAGCAGGGGAAAGCAATGAGATATCGACGAGTTGGATAACCACCTAGGTGGGATGTTAAGTCAATTATGAGTCATTGACCATACACCAATGGAGTTAAGAGGGAATCAAAAGTCCAATGAGATGCAAGGATAATATGTTAAACTTGGGCTCAAAAATCCCTAGAGGTTGGTGTGATGGGAGGTGAGACAGGGAAGGCTCTATGAGCAGGAATAACCCTAATCTTGGGGGAGCCTAGGAAATAATGTTTAGCATCAACAGATTAGGTTTGTGGGTACTTGGGGGAGCGAGGTAGGTCACGAGTTAGGGGAGCTCAATAGATTGAGTGTCATCTAGTTAGGACAGACTTGGTCAAGCATGACTTGAAATCCTAGGTGCATTAGTGGGAACTTGGGCTCAGAGAACCTGGGTTCAAGGAATATAGGAGCATTTACAAACATTGAGTTAGTTTCAGGGCCCAACCCACGTTCAGGGAGCTTCAAGTTAGTTTGTTATCTGATTGGGTTGGGTTCATCAGGTTAGTAGCGGCCCAACTTGAGTAGCCTAGAACTGTGTTTTTATAATGGCACAAGGGGTCAGCTAGGTCATGCTCCCTCGTTGGCCATGAACCCATGAATCTTGGGGATAAAGTTAGAGGGGTTGAAACTTGAGACCCTCCACACTTCATGGCAGCCCTATTATACAGAAAAACTTACAACACCACTAAAAAAATAATGTTAACATCTAATTAGTGAGCCTTGCAGGTGTGAGGAATGATGGAAAGCAAATATGAATTAAATGAACCTTAGCTAACCATGGCCTTGTGTGGAGCCATTAAGGCTTTTTAAAAACCTTGATGAACTAGGGACAAGTTAGAAGTGAAGGCCATGGAATGTGTCCTCCTTTCTCCCTTTTGTCTTATTCCTCTCATCTCCTTTTATGCAAATGAAGACCATATGCTTAGAGAGACATTTTTGTCATGGGCCCCTATCTAGACTCAATCTATATATATATATATATATATATATATATATATATATATATATATATATATATATATATATATATATATATATATATATATATATATATATGGGGTACCACCATATCCATACAAAATCTATATTGTGTTGTATTAGACTCATAAGAAGATTTAAAGTTAGGTAATGATTTAATATATTTGGATAGTGGAGATTGATCCAATCCAAGGGTGGAGATTGGAGGCTCCACATCTTGAAAAGAATTACAAGTTTGAACTTAAGTGATCTTTGATTTTTATAATTAGGTCTTAATGTGATAATTAACATATGTAATTTATAATTATAAAGTGAGTTTGAGATAAATAAGATGTTACATAAGTAACATCCCAAGGTTTTGCACTTTATAATTGAGGCTTCAATCTTAATTTTTAGTTAAACCTCCACACAACTTTATAACTCTTTGTTATAATTTTTACCTTGGCCAACAATTTTTTACATGCAAGCTTGTATGTTACTTTCCTTACAACTTTTAAATGACCTTGTGATTATTTCAATAACAAAAAAAATAGCCTTTTGGTTTGTTTTATGCTATTCAAAATATAGGTAGTAAGAAATATTGACATAATTTTACATTCTATTTTCTTTTACAAACCTAACTTATATTTGATATGGGGACTTTCAATAATATTTATTTAATTTTTATTAGGCCTAACACTTCATCTAGTTGGAATCTCAAATTTTTTAAATTTATGTGGCATAAAAATCAAATTTAACATGAAAGCAAACATGTTATATAAATCCAAGCATACTAGGGTTTTAAGAAAAAAACTAAAAACTAGAAATAACTTAAGCTTTAGAATCAAACACAATCAACCATGAAACATTCAAAAAATTTCACATAATAGCATTTACAAAGCAAGTTTATCCAATGATGAAACTCTTGGAAGTGTAGGCTAATTGAGGTTTATCAAAAAGTATGCATATAAATATGCTACCTCAAACTAAGTATCATAAATATATAAAACACAATATACAATACCTAATTAAATGTTCAATCAAACATGCAAGGAAATAAAGGAGGATAAAAGACTCTTAGCTTGTATGGAAGTCACTAAATTTTTGGCCATAACCTAAATCTACAAATGCGAGTCTAAGGTTTTCTAACATTGGCCTTTGAAATATGAACCTTAATAGAGAAGGATATCATGATTATATGAACATTTAGGTGGTAAAGATTATATGATCCTATTAAGACTTTAAGTCCTAACAAGTCTCTGAATTGTGGCATAAATCTCTAATTTTTCTCACCTAATGTTTAGGTCTTATGCCCTATATTGTGCCTCGACTCTTATTCTTTTGAAATAAATAATTCTATAATATAAAATGGATAAGGGGAGATTTGAAGGTCTACAAAGTCAAGTTAATTGAATTGTTGTCATGAGCTAGCTAACCCTCTAACATTTTATATCCCTCAAAGATAATATGCATATCAATAAACATAAATAACATAAAATAGATAGATCTAACAAGTGCTCTAAGAGTTCTCCACAATAGAATGTTAGCTAAGAATTAATAAATGCTCATTGTACTTGATGATCAAATGAACCAAAACAATTATCTATTTATAAATGACATGAATTTACAACTTTGGCAACATTTGCATGCATGTTGACTTCTAATATCAAGAATTGAGAAAGGTACAAAAGGGTCAAATAGGCTCATCCACTCAAATGGATAGCAAAAGTAATAGGGTTAGGACCTTAGAGAGAGTCTTGATATGAGGCTATTATTGTCACGTCAATGTTTATGGTTTGAACTCAGGGTAGCTTACTAGTAAAATCTAAATTCTTACGAGTGAAGAGTATAATTACCATCTAAAAACTAATAAAAATAGATATCTATTTTTTTTATAAATTTAACATTGGTAATAGGAGGGCTTTTAGAGGGGCCCTTCCCTCTTACAGAAAACACCAAAAGATAGACGAGGATAACCAATAAAGGAACAAAAGGCTAAAAGATATCCAAAATAATTAAAATAAACAAAGGGTTATCAACAAACATCAAACTAACAACCAATATGAGAAACACTGCTACAAAACAAAATGAACATCACAATCACAATAATAAAGTCAGTATTTCATAGTAGCTAGAATTCCCTTCTAGCTATCCTCCATGTTTGTAATGGGTTTTTCTAGTGCCACAGCTCCAAAAGACTTAAAATTTGACTTCCTTGCCTTGTTGTGGCTTTTAATCATTTAGTTGGATCTTAAGTCGGTGCCTTCCTCTTTTTTGGATGGATCTTCCTTGAGAACTTTGGTGTTATCAATACAATTATAATAGATTTCTTGCTTATCTAGATCAAATGAAGAAGACCTTGATTGGTTTTTTCCTTCTCCATTTCTAGTTGATTAACCTTACTCTCCATTTGAGCCATTTGATTTTCGAGGTTCTGAGCATCAAACTAATGCTCGATATCCTCAAGGTTATTCTTACCATGACTGGTCTTATCTTTCAGTTGCTTTTGAATGAAAGTAACACAGTTTTTGATATTGTCATTTTTTTTCATAAACCAATTCATTATGCTTTTATACAACTCCATCTCCTTAGTCAGCGATTCAAATCTATTATGAAAATTATCCTCCTCATTATCAAAGATACACTTCTTACTTTTAGATCAACTAAGTAGTGGACTCCTTTCTATTCCTCAAGAGATGTGTCTTTCTTTCAATCGCTATGTTTTCCAGTATTAATCAAGTTATCTTTGTTACTAATGCTTTGGATGTCACCTTTTTGCTTCAAAGAATTTAAAAAGCTCAATATTTCTACAAAGTCAACACTTAAAGGTTTTTCGACCATCTTGGATTTTCCCTTCTTATTCTATAAAAAATCCAAAAAAAACATCTTAATGATAATAGTTTTGGTTTTACTAGAAAGTTTAGCTTCAATATTTTTTTAAAAAGTTCTATTTTTAAATTAATTTATTAAAAAAATAAAATAATTCAAATGATTGAAGTCGATAAAGATTCTTGTTCCATCATTTATTTTCAAACATAAACAATTGTCAATAGTATGCGTTTTGTTTTGCACTGATAAGCAATTATATAGAAAAGAATCGTTGCCAACCGTTTTGTTATTAAAATATAAATTTATCACTCTACTATTAGCATCATATAATTCCAAACCTTATAAAACTGTTGGCAATGATAATATAAATATATCTACTTTAAGGCTTGGTAACGGATAAATGGATAACATTTTGACTTAAATAACTTTTTAAGGATAAAGTAGAAGATCATGATTTAGATGTAGACATCAGACTTTTATCTTCCATCAACCAATGATAAATCAGAGTACCATCTCTTTCTCTTCTCTTATATTAATGTGAATATAATTAGGTGGGTTTGTGGGAAAATAAATGAGTAATAAATTAAATTAAGTGTTTAGTTAATAAATGGAATAAAAATTTATTAAATTTAAAAAATAGAAATAATATATTTACATATAATATTGTAAAAAGTTTATCATAGAAAATTGAATTTAATAATATGTAATTGGAGTTAAGACAATCAAAATCATGAATTTGAATATGATTATAAATAGTTGTTTAGATTCTATTTTTAATGATATTTTTATTGAACTTTACAATCTAGATGAAGTGTGAAATATTAAAATCTAATTTTTGAGTTTGATTTCCCTGATTTTACCCTTCATATTATTGCACTTAGATTTTGTATTGGAATTCTTATGTACTTACAATATCTAAATATTATTTCATGTCATAGAGTGTTCAAATAAAGAAAACAAACTATATTTAGGGACTTATGTTCAACGAGATACCGCTAATTTATTAAGGCTCTAGTTAGGATATATATATATATATATAATCATAAATGAAATAAATTTATAAATTGTACCAAAAATGTTTCATAATAGAATGTTAGATGATAATTGATACTACTTGCCCAAATAAATTACAATATTGTTTTATATATGTGTGACTTTGAATTCAAAATTCATAATATTAGTGCACATGTCAACTTCCGATAAGTATAAATGAGAAAGTGAGAAGAGACAAGCACACATATTTGGAAAAAGGTGAGAAGCAAAACACTATCTAAAATTAGTGCATGGTTCAAAAAGTGGGACAAAAGGGATAAAAAGGTGGAATGGAGGGTGCTCCAAAGATATGAAAAGGGGATTTAAAGGCATAAAGTTGATAAAAATACCAAATATCACATGATTTGGAACAAATTAATTATATGTAAACATTTATGCAAAGTTAATTGGGGCCATTTTAGGATATTGCATTAACATATGTACAATTGATGTGTACATTGGCTTTTTATTTGAAGATTTTATTTACATTAAAATATTATTAAAGTTTTTTTATTTCACCATTGTATTTTGTAGGCCACTATTAACTAAGACACCCTTTGAGATTCAAAGACACTACCTTCTTTATGCAAGACCAATACATTTACCATCATGCCCAGCTAAGTTGTACTAACTATAGATATAACATTTTATGTGGGAAAGATATAAGCGTCAAATAGTCGAGTACATGATGTCATCGCCATTGCGAACTCAAAACCTTTAATGTTGTTTACAATAAAATATTCATGGTAACAATGATGTCGAGCATAAGGGAAATATGTATTTAATCCCTCTACATACCACTGATGAAGTTATAAATTATACTTACATAACATAAGATAAAATAATGATATTAATGTTTGTGAAAGGAAGGAATTGGCTCATAGGAATGAAAAATTACGATTTAAAATAAAGAATAGAGAGCTCAAGTAAAACTTTAGCGAACCCAAAAATAAGAAAAGAACGTATAAAAAGAAAAATATGTCAAAATAAATTATATCCTCTAATGCTTCATTGATCTCACCATATCTACAACCCTATCACAAGATCACTTCCTCCTCAATATTGAAGAAAAAACAAGGTGAACAAAAGAAGCACTTCTCCAATATAGAGCATTGTAGAAGCAAGTATTTGGCCATATATTGGCAATAATCAAACATCTCTCTAAAGAAAAGGGCCAAGAATCTTTGGTCACCATAAGCCATGAAGGTCGATAAAGAGAGTTATTTGAGTCTCTAAAGAGGAAAAAAAATAACCCCACGATCTCATAGAAAGGATAACATCTAAATAAAAAATGTTCCTTAGTTTCAGACTCTATATAACAAATCTAGAAAATATGATATACTTGAAGAATATGGTGATTTGTCTCTATATGGAGGTGGTGTAAAATTTTTTTGAATTGGTCCAATAGAACCCTAAAACTGCAGGGTATTTGGAGTCAAGTATAGCCTAGAGGTTAGATGAACCCATCCTCAAAGTGAATATATAATGTAGTAATATTGAAGCTTTAAGGAAAGAGGTTTCCAAATCTCTAACAATTTGGAATGAAAGTAGCCTCTATAGATCTCACTTTGATATCCTTATTTATCTACCTTTTTGATACATCTAGTGTACTAGTTAAAAAATTATTGGAAGGAGTCTATCCAATTGTCAATATCTAAGAGGCCTATTAGAGAGAAAGCCTTGGCATACCAATGAAACTTTATCTAGGTTGTGCTAATTGAATAGAGGATTTGAATCTTAAGATAGGTAAATTTGAAGAAATCAACTAGAGAATTTTCCATTTGTCTAAGTTTGTGCTATAGTCACCACTTTAAAGATCACAACAATAATAAATGGACCTGTATCAAATTTAGTGAGAATAATGTCTTAAGGAAATTCTCTTTTAACATGAAGATGCTTGTATAACATAAATGTGAGTAATCTTTGATTCAAACTTTGATCAACTTTCTTAAGATAAAACCTTCATATTTTAGACTCATAAAATAATAAGTATAATAAGTGAATGAAAGAGATGAGTCTTTATCTAGATATCTTGAAATTGAAACTAAAAACACTATTTTTAAAAAATGGTAATGGTAACATAACATTTATTTAGAAATTTGGGTATAAGACTATGTCAAATTAGAAATATTCATTTATAGATTTAATAAGCATCCTTAAATTGTATGAAATCCATCATTTTTTAAAGATGATTCTCACATCTTATCATCATTTTTTAAACATATAAAGAAGAAATAAGGTCCATGTTGTGGCTTTAATACTTACCTTCTTGCATAGAACCAGTTGCCACATGTTTGGCATCTATTGCATGATTTCTCTGTGTATAAAAATTAGCCTCTTTAGTCAAAAATAAATTTAAATATCCATGAATAAATTCCTTTGATATAGAGGATTGACATAACTAGTAATGTTAAACTAGATATAAATATTTTCATATTCTGAAAGCACTCACATCATGTTGAATGAATATAAAAATACATTGTCCTTTTTGCACCTAGTGGTATTATATAGATTTATTATCAATCAAAATATACAAATAAAAAAATATGCACATGTTTTTTTTAGAAACAATCTTTCACCAACAACTTGTGACTAGTAGACCTTATTAGTACAACAAATATTTGGAGACCCAACCCTTTATATTTCATGTTATACTAGAGGCAACCATGTATTTTTTGTTGAACATATTATACTCAATTCTCCTTCAAGTCTGGGAGAATACCATTTATAAAGTGTAAAATCTAGTTTTAGATTTGTAAAGGCAAAAGGATGATAAAATTTTGTATTGGGTCATGCTTTCAAAATTAAAAAAAAAATAGTGCATTTTAATTTCCAGGTATAATGATTCAAGTGTAACTTTGAAGAACATACATATTGTGTTTAATGTGGTCCATAATGTTAATCAAAATTTACTTATCAAAGTAAAATAGAAAGCCAACATTTTTGCATAGCTATTTCCATATTCATTCTAGACATTTATTAAACATCAAGTATACAAAAATAATCAGCCTCAATTTTTCTAATAAAAAAATTATAGTGCAATTGTAATGATATTCAATCGTAACAAGCATCCTTTAAGAAATTCAGCTAAATTAAAACCTTGCATCGCATGGCATCCAAAACCATAACTTTGATGTTGAACATTTCTATGTTATTTTAAATAAGAACTAATTCTAAAAAATGACCACCAAAATTATAAATAAAAAATCTAATCCATACTCTTAACCCTAAAATTGGTGTGAAAAATGTTAAAAAATTAGGGATTACCTGAAAATTTAATACAATGGTAATCTAAAAATATTTTTTGATCTTTACATACATGTTAAGCTAAATGTTTTTTTACTAAACTACATAAGCTAATCGAATCCAGAGCTAACGTGTATCTGCATGCACTGACAAGTGAAACAACATGCATTTGCATCATCTTCGATCCAAAGTCACCCCTATAAGTACATCATCCATCCAACTGTCGTAACTACCAACTAAGTCAATAATGTTTCAAAAAAGGCAAGTTAAATGCAATAAAATCTTTTGATTCACTACCTACCAAACATATTATTTGATATTTATTAACAATTAAGAAGTTATTATAATATTAATATATCCCTACACATAGACATGTTTTGTATTTTTTGTTAAACAATATATTCTGACTGATTAATAATGATAAACAACACAAATTAATAATGAGAGACAATTACAATAGTGCCTCCAACAAGTAATAAAAAATATCTTATCCTTGAATTTAATAAGAACATGATGTTTTCTTTCAATCAATTATTTTGTTTTATTTATATTCCTTTCTATGTAAGCACACATATCCTCATTAGTATGGATCTTTTCATGAGACTTCATAAACATGACCCTTGCCAACAAGTGTGAGAGTTACCAATACCTAAAGGATAAGAGCACCTTCATAATATGAATGTTTGTTATCATTACTAAGATAAAATAGTCCTCCCATAAGATCAAAAATCTTATCTAACCTTATTTGGATGGCATTATTTGCATGGAGTGGGGGTTTATTATATTTGTGTATGATAAATTACATAAGATGTATTTTTCTGTGATGGTTGCGGTCAAAATGCATCAATCCTTTTATAGTAGCTTTTGTTTTGGATGAGTTTTTAGTTAATTATATTTAGAGGTGAGGAGCTAATATTTATGAATAATAATACATATGCCATATACATCTTAATTGATATATGGACAATATTTATTTGAACTTTTAAGTGGAGAGAAAGATATATATTTTATTTAAAATTAAAATTTATACGTTGAATATTTTATATTTGTGAGAGTGATGTGTTATCATATAATTTGTTGTTTTGTACTATTATTTAATCAAAATTATACATTTACATGCAAACTGTACACATAATTTTTAATAAAATGTAAACAATAATTAACTCTTTTGCTCTAAAAAATTATCTCAAATATTAATATCTACCCAAAAATTGGGTCCTCACCTATTATATAATTCTTACTTTTTTTACATAAACAAATTGTGTATTACATATATAGTAGTGGGTGGTTTTCTCTAATTTTTTAGATATTACATATAAAATAATGTCCTTTACTTATTCTATGCATTTTATTGAAAATTGCAAAAAAAACTTTCAATTATTGTGTATGTAATATGCTTTATGTAACATAGCGTTGTATGTCAAACCTATGTAAGTATTAATAACACATGTTTGTATAGTTGTGTTGACTTAATTTTTCTCTAACTTTGTGCCAATTTTATGTCACCATAGTCAATAAAATTTTATCAAATCCTTCAAAAAAATTAAAATGTTGAAATTTATCGACAAAAATAATGAAGTGAAATGTACAAAATATAGTAGTGTGATTTGGGGGTTGTGTAAGGATGCACTAAAAGGGGTTTCAAGCTTCTATTGATTGAGTTGAATAGATGTGTAATTGGGGCACTTGGCAAAAAAAAATTATGACCTTACAAAATTAAATGGTGTTCCTCCCACACAAATCATTATTTTCAATCATAGCTCCCCCTCAAAAGATATCCCAACATAAACCTAAACATTACAAAGCACACATAAAATACCTGTGACATTTACCATCACTAATATTTCAGAAATATTTACAGAAGAATATGCATTGGAGGTCTTATTTTCCTCATAACAATATGCATGATAAGCATTACCTGACCTTGTGAGACCATTTTTGGCCTCTCATGGTCAAGCCCTAACTTGACCATGTGAGGATGTTTTTGAGCCTACATGGTCAATTAAGAACTTTACCATGAGAGGCCATTTTTTCCACCATTGGTCAAATCCCTATTTGATCATGTGAATCCTTGTTTGGCCTCTCATGGTAAAGCAAGTTGGTTGATAGTGTAAGCCAAAAATTTAATTATTTTTATTTTTAAAATAGCCTATATTGTCAAGTGTTTACTTGACTATATAGACCAAAAATATTAATTTGGCCCCTAAAAATGTAATTTAAAATGGTCTCTCATGGTCAAGCACCTACTTATTCACAAGGGGCCATTTGAAATTAAATTATACTAGCCCATGTTTAAGAAAAATATTTCATATATTCAAATAGGTGTTTGACCATGGAGGTAATGTTTTTAAACATAGGTTGAAATAATTTAATTTAAAATGGCCTCACATAGCTAAGCAGATGCTTGAACTTGTGAGCCTATTTTTTTAGCCAACATGGTCAAACACCCATTTGACCATAAAAGGCCATTGTTTGGCCTCTTATGGTCAAGTGGATGATTAACCACAAGAGGCAAAACTTTGGCTTCCATGGTGAATTGGGATTTTGACCATGAGAAGCCTAATTTACACACACACATGTATGAATGTGCGTGTGTACACACACATGTATGCATGCACGTGTACACACACACACACACACACACACACACACACACACATAAATATTGTAGTTCATTTAAATATAAATTGTACATAAGATAATCTTAACTTTATATTAAGGACTTATAAGAATTATAGAGAGATCAAATAATCATTAGAGTATATATGTATATGTACACACACACACACACACACACACACACACACACACATGTATATGTGTAGTTTGTTAGCCCCACATGGTCAAGTAGGCTCTTGACTATGAGAGACCAATAATTTTTCTATAATGGTCAAGCGATTGGTAGTTTTGTAACCGCCACATATTTTAATAAAAAATGTCATCATTTGCCAAGGAGTCAAATTGAGTCTTGTTAAATGCCTAAAAATTCCACACTTAATGTTCTTATTTTTTTAAAGATTTTGAGAGACTAATTTCATTGTGATGCCATCTAAGATGATTTTTTTATAAGAATCAATATGATCATCTCTTTTTTATAAAGTCTTAATTGAACTATTTTACAAGCAGTAGCCCATAGTAGTTCAACCAATTGAGGGCCTCAATATTAATATATTTTTTTATCAATTTGATCCATTTATTGGGACATTCAGAACCCTTCTCCATAAGAATGGTGGAACCCCTCTTCATATGGGATCCACTCAAGAAGTACCCATGCCCACTAAGAGATAGCTAATTCTATATATATAATATGAAAAACTAATCTACAAACCCACCACATTCTAGTATGAGCATTTAAACTCTTTTTGAGTTATAATATTATTTTTAATTATTAAAAATCATTAATGAACATTTATTAATATTGTTGACATAGACAATAAAATAAAGGGTTATTATTATTATCAACATCCACTACATAATTAGGGTTATAAGATTCTACTTAAACTTGATTATGTGGGGATGGTTAAACATGCTTTGTGTTGGAGACTTGGGGCTAATTCTATTTTTAAATCATTAAATGTTAAGAAATTCATTTATAAGAGGATTATTAGGGGAGAGGGACCAATTATTGGATGGGGTTTAATAGTAGTGATAGGACATGTGCATGAAAGGACCATTTTTTAAAGTATTAATAGTTATTGTAAAACTATTATATTGTGGTATAAGTTATACCCAATAATAGTTTGTAAGATCCAATCATGACATGTCACATAAGGTGCATAATAAATAATTACATATTTAAAGTTACTAATCTAACATAATTTGTAATAAATCATTTTAAATTTTGATTGTTGAATATGTGTTTGTATATTTTTCATGATTTAAACTCACTGGAATATATATCTAGAATGGGGTTTCCCACCTTCATCAGGATGGGAAAATAACCCCAAACCGATATAGGGGTCTTGGGGAGGGAAGCCTCTAGTGGGGTTTGGGATAATGCTCTGAAAATGTTTGGACCATATTGGCATGTATATGGGTGTTTTAACCTTTTAGGGTTTATCTTAATGTAAATCTTATGTTTGATTAAAGGGATGAGTAGACTAAATCAAGGAATTAATATGCATAAAATAGCCACTAATTTATTACATAATTTATTAGCTTTGAATTTCTAAAAATGATAATAAATAGTACAAATAAAGACTTATTTGGAAAACACCTGATATAAATGCTCTGAGTGTTGAAAATTGAGATGGAAGCTGGTATGAGTGTCATCAATTAGATCCTTACGTCAGAACCCCTCCTGGATAATAGTTCCACATTTTAATAATAATTCCATGTGGCTCTAGTATCCTAATATTGGTGCTAATATCCTCTGTGCAGGACTATCTTAAACTTATGAGTGCCCTTGTGTCTAGATTTTTTGGGTATGTTCCTACATGCATGAATTTTAGAACTCTATATTGCACCTATAATGATTAAAATATGATGTAAATCATAATCCTCCATGCAATTAAGGTATGAGCTAAAAAGTGTGTTCTTTATTAGGATAGGTTGGATATCCTTAACACCCTATTGTGAAGAGAGTTGCCTACATACCAATAATCCAAAGAGGGATCAAGCCCGATGTAGTTCTACCCACCTAAGTGTTGGTGCAAGTGCAAGTGATGTTAGTATGATAGTGGCCTTGAGTGCCTTGTGTGTGCTTGAGATTGGAAATCTAGAAAATATGAGCTTAGGGATGTTGTAGATGGTAGTATATAGAAGTAGGGAAAAATAGAGACTAATAACCTTGATTTTGCTTAACTTGTTTTGTGTTTGAATAGGTATTTTACATCTAATTTATATCTAGTGGATATAGGGATAAAAATCATGAATTTATGGGCCGACCTTAGGAGGTTTTTAATTTTGAAAATATATTTGTTTAGGAAAGTTAAGGTAAAGGACATAGGTGCCATTTTAGGGACACTAGCACCACAGAGATCTAATGTTCTTAATGTGGCACTAATGTCCAACTGGTAGAATATTGGGCACAAAATTCTAGGATTAGGATATGAGGGCCTGGAACTATGCTGAGTTGACTAGGGATACTTATGGTCTGCATGAAGGCTAGATAAATGTGATAATAGGCTCTAGGATAGGTCTAGGGCTAAGCTAGGGATAGGTAGTCTCAAGCATCACTCTTAGCACTCAAATACCACTTTTAGGTGATCACATTTTCCCCTTCTTTATATTATAAATACAAAAAAGTGAAATGACTAGAATAAAATAAAAATAAGTGTACTTGGACTTACCTAGGAAGTGAAGCCTGTAAAACTAAATATGATTATGGGAAGTTTGGTTTATGCATGTGAAGCATGATCCAATACATGATCTGCAAGTGAAACATGCATAAATCAGTCCTTAAGAGATATCAAAAGCAAAATAATATGTTGATTAAAGAAGTAACTGAGTAAAAATATGGAAAAGAAGAAAGGAATGAATATGCCTCATTGGGTATGTGAACCAATACATGAACTTGGTGACAACCTGTATTTGTGCATGTATATATAGATCAATCAGTGAATATATTAGATTAAACTGATAGCTTACTCAATCCTCATGTGTGGGTGGTTTAAGAACTCAATCTAATTTTGAATCCATCATTTCCCACCCCTTCTTGGTGGATCATGACCTGTGAATAACTTGAATTGGACTGATAGTGTGTCTAAACCTCTCATGTGGATGGCTGAAGAACTCAAGTAGGATATGAATCCATAATTTCCCACCCCTGTGTAGTACATGCATCTAAAACTAAACTACATGAAGTGTTGTAAATGTCTAATTGAGTATGTATAATTCTGTATGTCAACTCTGAAACACTTAGGCACATTAGGTGGATCTGGGCCACTCAATAATGCCAACCATTGCAGATGGATTTAGGCATGAAACTAGTGATAACTTGAAACATGATGTCAAGTGTATACAATGTAGAGAATTATATGGAATTTATCATTCCATCTGATCAATTAGTGTGTAATTGAGCATATTAAAACAATATGTCATGCTCATGCCCCCAATCTAGTATTTGAGTATATTGATTCTAGACTAAGTTGTAATAACTATATATGAGTATATGAACTAAATATGGGAATGGTCATGCCTTACATAATTCCCCCAATCTAAGTAAAATGATATGAATCTGAGTTGTGCTAATGTAAATTTGAGCAAAAATTGAGTATAATTGATAAATCTATAACATAATCTATGTAAACTTGTACTGTACTATTTTAACTAATTTGAGTTGTTCTAAAATAGAGACTAATGAATAGTATAGCCATATCTTGGATAGTAGTGTCATGTGGTGCTCGTGTCCCTATTTGGGTGATAATGTCCTTTTGGTATGAATTTTGAGCAATTTTACTACTTTATGAGTCACTATTTTCCCTTTATGTTTGCCTATGTCTGATACTTTTTAACTAAGCCTGTGTACTAAAAAATGTACTGTGAATGAAATATAGGATCCCGATCTTTGTGACAAATCCCTCTAAATTCCCCTTATTTTGAGGGGTTTTGTTGACCTTGTACAAGAATTATCCTGAAAATAAAAAGCTCTACATAATGTGTGTTAGCCGAAGCATATATGATAGTTGTGTAATAATCCAATATAATTTACATACATAACATCAAAATTTAAGAAAATTTGAACATAAGTATAAAATTTAAGAAGCATGTGTTTTCTATCATTCCACAAGGGTATCAATATAGATGTAGTAAATGTATGTAACAACAAATCCAAGTAGAATTTAGTAGCTAGCTAGGAGGATGGGGTATGATTTCGATCACAACACCCAAGCAGGAAGGGTAAATGCATGAGGTCACTCATGACATCAAAAATTGATGTGTGTAACAAGAAAATACAAGTGTCATGGCCATGCTGCATATAATAAATCATACATACAAAAAACATGAGGCATACAAACTAGGCCAAAGGGACACAATACAAGGGACATGGGCACATGTCACTAAGTCTAAGAAAACAAGACATACAAGGACATGTTCAAATGTCCATATATGCAAGAAACAAGAAATTTAGCTTAGATCCACATAGAAGGACATGTTCAAATGTTTGCATACACAATTAGGAATGGCACACACAAGGACATGGGCACATGTCCAAACCATACATACTGTGAATAAAAGTGGTGTAAATCCAAAGAGCAATGGCATATTAAAATGCACTTGAATAGAAGAAGCATAGCAATACAGTCAAGTTTAAATTACTAAAGTTAGAAATTAATTCATGCATGAATATGTAATATAAATTTGTGTAATAGATAAGATGCACATATGCTGAGTCTAAAGTAGTGATAGCTGGCAAAAAATATGAGTATGAATATTAGTGATCAATATCTAGATATAACAATACTATAGCTAGAATTTAGAGTATAAAAGGATAGAACCTAGTGATTGAAACTATGTATAGGATTCCCCAAAATGGGCAAATATATCAAGTGAATACCCATGTATTGGTGTATATTCCACACGTGGGTAGATAATAACAATTTTCAATTAGTGTAGTGGCCCTGAGTCCTGTAAGCAATCTATAAGCACTCAACAAGAACAAGTGAAGCATGTATGTACAATAAAACTAACTATACTAAGATAGCTAGCATATGTAATATATGTAAAATATAATAAATGTAAACATAGAAATGCATAAAATCTAAAATTTTGTCTTTTTTGAGTAATTATTTAAATGTTTTTTGTGTTTTTGACATGCTATATTATTTTTATATTTTTTGGATATAAGCTATGTACAAGCAAAATGAAATGAAATATGTACAAGGAGTGAAGAGAGAGATAAAGAATGTACAAGAAGAAAGAAACCATACTAACCATTGGGTCTAATGGGAGACTCACTATCATTGTGACCTTTATCAAATAAGGGAACTATGATTGTGCATGATATGTGAAAGGGCAATTGTGGTCCCATAATTTATTGTATTGAGTAATCTATATTTGTATCTATATCTACTTGTGTAGTGGTGCTAGAAAATTATAGAACTAATTATGGTATCTTGTGAATTGTAGGGGTCTTAAAAACCCATCTGGTAGAAGAAGATATAGGTGGTATAAATATCGTATGTTTAGAACTCTGATAACTCAATAATATTGATCTAAAAAAAATTAGTGGAGGAAGGCCCTCTATAATTTATAACATATCTTTGACACAAGGGTCTCTCTAATAATGGTCTTCATAGGAGAGTATGCATACCTATCAATACTATAGGAGTAGACCCCATATGCACTGGTAGCTATACTAAAGTCTATGATGTATCAATATGAATTGTGCTATGATCTATAACTAATAATTATGTTATATCTAATAACTGTGTTGGAACTATAAATGGTAATTATGTTGTAACTGGTTGTGGAATAGGTAGGGGATACTCATATGGAAGATCCTCAACTTTGACAACCTGATTTGCACGTATGTATTCTAGGAATTTATGCACTATGGATGGGATGGCTCATAGTTGTTATATCATGGCCTACCTAATAACATATCAACCATGTCTACACTCGATATTACTAAGAATTGAGTGGCTATATGTACTGGTCGAACCTATAATGAAAGTACAATCTCCCCTATGGAGCTATAAATATGACCACTAAAACCACTAATAATTATGTATGTGGGGGATATATCCTACTTTAAATACCCCATATAAAAGTGTGATAGTGCACATGCTAATGCTTTACCCATTGTCAACCATAACATTCTAGATAAGATGATGATCTATGTAGGCTCATACAAAGAGTACATATAAATTTATATCATCATCAACAATCTCCTATTCTAAGAAGGTGATGAGTGGTCTAGTTAGAATTGTAGTATGGTACATACCAATGATATTGTGTAATGGGTGTCCCTCCTTTGTAATAATATGATATGAAGCTAGTAGTGGATGTGCCTAATATATGTAGTGAACACCTGAAGTGTTCCCTACCTCATTCACTGTGTGATTTAGAAATGAATATGAGAATATCTCTAATGTCTTAACTTCCATTTGTTGTACTTTTGGTGCCTCTGTGAGTGTGCCTACATCAGTAATGTTAGCCTCAATCAAATCTTGTATCTTATGTTTTAGGATTATGCATTTATTTGTTGTATGTATTGGGGCCCTGTAATACTTGTAGAATGCATTGGAATCACAACTTTTTGGAAGAGGTTGTGTCATATCAACCTATTTAATGGGAGGGAGAGATATGACATTACATTCCAAAATTTATTGTAAAACCCGTGTTGGTGACTTTGGCAGTTTGGAGAAGATTCGACACTAAGGAGTTGATAAAACCAAGCAAGGAGATGACTCTGAAGCTACATTAACTATGGAATTTTAATCACTCTTGTTCTCAGTGGAGCTTACCTTGTATGGAGGCTTATTTAAACTCTTAGAAATTGATTATGATTCGTTGATATACTTAAGTTTACCCATTTATAGAAGCTTGATCTCTCTTTCTTTTACTATGTGGCAAAAATATGTGAATGTTGGAAACTCATTAAACAAGATAGCTTTGTGTAATGCTGGTAAAAGAATCCATTTAAAGATGTCCTGAAGCTCTTTGTCTGCCATGGGGCTAGTCAAATTAGATAATATAGATGTATATCGTAAGATGTATTCTATGATAGGTTCATTTAACTTTTGTTTCAACTATGAAACTTAAACATATGATATTTTATCATTGATATTAATGGATAAGTGTGTTAAAAACATGTCTTCCAAAGGATTGAATGTTGTGATAGATTGATTCGATAAGTCATAAAATCACTATAAGGCATAATTCTTTAAATTGCATGGAAACAAATTTGTGAGAAGCCAATATTTGGACACATAGTCTAAACATGATGCGTGAAAATATCAAAGATGGTTCTCTAGGTCACCCTTACCATCATATAATGTAAGCTTAGGTGTCATGAATCTAGATGGCAAGGGAGTTGTTACTATGTGGTGTGCCAAAGGTGTATGTAAGAGAATATTAGAATCCAAGGCATGTGATGGCTTATTGGATCCCTTCTCAAGATGTAACACCTTAGCCTACAAAGTATTAACCTCATGCATAAGGGATTATACATATGGAGTGGAGGAACTAGACACAAGAGGTGTAGCTATCACTGAAGGTTGGTTAATGATAATTGTTAGTTGTGCTAACTGAGTGGGACCCACTGTAGGTGTAATGATGTTATTATCTAGGGGATTTGAAGATTGACCATTAGTTCATTTATTCTTGATTTCCAATGTGGCTTGTAATATTTATGCAATGATCACGGGGTTGTTCCCAAATTCTATTTTTGAAGTTCTGTAGGACCTCATCTTTATTGACAATTATGTTATCATTGTTAAGTGGAGGGAGAGTGCCCTGATTTTTAATGTGTGTATCATCTTGTTATTGATTTTATTATTCATCTTCAGATGTATTATCATTGAATTCCACATAATCAGGGTGTGAAGGATAAAAAACAAGAGTTATAATAGGTCCCTTATCCATACTATAAGCTCGAATAGTAGGAATCTGAATATGCTCTATAGGATTACCACCTAGCCTAGCAATTCTTGTTAATGGAAGAGAGAGAGAGATTTTTGAGATGGCATATAGAACCCAATAATATTGATCTTGGAAAAAAGTGAGTGGAGGAAGGCCCTCTAGAATTTGTGACATATCTCTAATGCAAGGGTCTCTCTAATAATGGTCTTTATAGGAGAGTATGCATACATGTCGATATTGATAGAGTAGACCTTGCCTGCACTAGTGGCTCTATTGAACTCTATGGTATATTGGTAGGAATGGTGATTTGAGATATAATTGATGTCTATGTTATATCTGGTAACTATCTTAGAACTCTAACTCATGACTATGTTGTAATTACCTATGAAATAGGTAGAGGATACTCATATGAAAGACCCTCAACTTTAACCCCCTAATTTACATGTATGTATTTTATGAATTTATGAATTATGGATGGGATAGATTGTAGTTACTGTATCCATGGCCTACCCAATAACATATCAAACATGCCTACAATAGGTACTACTAAGAACCAAGTGGCTATATGTGCTCATCCAACCTGAAATAGAATCACAATATTCATGATAGAGCTTTGAACATGACCACTAAAACTACTAATGATTGTGTCCATGGGGAATATCTCCTGCTCTGAATACCCCAAATTTTATAAAAGTGTCATAGTGTGCATGCTAATGTTTGACCCATTGTCAACCGTTACACTCTAAATAGGATGATGATATATGTATGATTGTACAAAGAGTACATGTAAATATGTGTCATCATCAACAATATATTGGTCTAAAAAGGTGATGAATGGTCTAGATGGAACTATAGTATGGTACATACCAATGATATTATGCAATGGGTGTGCCTCCTTTGTAATAGTATGATATGAATCTGGTGGTGGATGTGTCTAATATGTGTAGTGAACACCTAAAGTGCTCCATGTTTCATTTTGTTGTGTGATTTAGAAATGAATATGATAATATATTTAATGCTTTAGATTCTATTTTTTGTACTTTTGAGGCCTTTGTGGGTGTGCCCACATCAATAATGTTAGCCTCAATCAAATCTTATATCTTATGTTTTAGATTTATGCATCTATTTGTTGTATGGCCTAGAACCCTGTGATACTTGTAGAATGCATTTGAATCATAGATTTTTAAAATAGGCCATGTTGTCTCAAACTCTTTAATGGGAGGTAGAGATATGACATTTCATTTCAAGAGCTGCTATAAAACCCATTCTAGTGACTCTACAAGGTTGGTTAATATTTAATACTAAGGCGTTAATAAAACCAAGTCAGGAGATGACTCAAAAGCTATGTTAACTAAGGATTTTTAATCATTTGTAGTCTTAGTGGACCTTAGATTGTATAGAGGTTTACTTTAACTCTTACTAGTTGATTATGATCCATTGATATACTTGAGTTTACCTATTGATAGAAGCTTGAAATATATTTCTTTTACTATGTGGCACAAATCTATGAATGTTGGGAATTTCTTAAATAAGATAGCTTTGTGTAATGATGGTAAAAGACTCTGTTTAAATATTTTCTAAATCTCTTTGTCTACCATGAAGCTAGTCAATTTAGCTAATATATTCATGTATTGTAAGACACATTCTACAATAGGTTCATTTAAATTTTGTTTCAACTATGCAACTTGGGCATATGAGATCTTGTCACTAATATTGATGGAGAAGTGTGCTAAAAACATGTCTGCCAAAGGATTGAATGCTATGATAGATTGATTCAGTAAGTCATAAAACCAATGTAAAGGATAAACAACTTTGTTAGAAGCTAATTTATTGGACACATCATCCAAACATGCTACATGAAAAACTCAGAGATGGTGTTGCGGGTCACCCTTACCATCATATAATGCAAGCTTAGGTGCCACAAATTTGGATGGTAAGGGAGTTGCCACTATATATTGTGCCAAAGGTGTGTGTAAGAGAATATTAGAATCTAAGGGATGTGATTGTTTAGTGGATCCCTTTTCAAGATGTAACACCTTAGCCTACAGAGTATGAACCTCGTGCATAAGGGATTGTAGATATGTAGTGGAGGAACTAGCCACAAGAGGTGTAGTTGTCATTGAAGGTTATTAAATTAAAATATTAAGTTGTGCTAGCTGATTTGGATCAACTATAGGTGTAACAATGTTATTAGTTGGGGGAGTTGAAGATTGACCATTGTTTGATTTTTGGAGTTCTTCCTGAATAATAGTGATGAGGTCATCTTGCATATCCACATGTTTGGGCATAAAATATTACAATTGTTTATTATCAGTATCATCAAATTGGTTATTGAATTCTATCATTGTAGTTTGGGAAGTAGGAAACTAAGTTGTATATTTTGAACCTTTAAAGAATTTTAATCTAAGAAAGATTACCAAAAGAAAATATTGAAAGAAAACTAGAATTTTGGAACTAAAATCTATAAAAGCATCTAGGGTTAGGGTTTAAGCAATGTTCAAAGTAAGTCAGGTTCAATGAATATTTTAACCTTTTAGGTTTTAGCTTAATATAAATCTTATGTTTAATTAAATGGTTGATTAGACTAAATCAAGGAAACAATATGCATTATATAACCACTGATTTGTTACAAAATTGACTAGCTTTGACTTTTTAAAAATAGTAATAAATAATACAAATAAAGACTTATCTAAAATAGTTGATACAAATGATCTGAGTGATGGAAATCGAGATGGAATCTAGTCTGAGTGTCACTAACTAGATCCTTATGTTAGAACCCTTCCTAGACAATATTTCCATATTTAGATAGTAATGCCATGAGGTTTTAAAGTCTTGATATTGGAACTAATGTCCTCTATACAGGACTATCCCAAACTTCTAAGTGCACATGTGTCTAGATTTTTGGGGTTTGTTCTTGCATGCATGAATTATGGAACTCTATTTGTACCTATAATGACTAATTTATGATACAAACCTTAATCCTCTATGCAAGTAAGGTATAAGTTGAAAAATGTGCTCATTAGTAGGATATGTTAGACATCCTCAACACTCCAATGTGAAGAGATTTGCTTACATACCAATATTATGAGAAGGGATCAAGCCCCATGTAGTTTTCCCCACCTAAGTGTTAGTGCAAGTGCAAGTGATGCTAGTATGATAATGGCCTTGAGTGCCTTGAGTGTACTTGATATTAGAAATCTATAAAATCTAAGCTTAGAGATGTTGTAGATGGTAGTATAAGAATTGATAACCTTGATTTTACTCAACTTATTTCATGATTGAATAGGTATTTTACATCTAATTTCCATCTAGTGGATATAGGGCTAAAAGTCATGTTTTTATAGTGTTACTTTTCTTGTGCGGATAATAAAATATGTCTGGGCTAACCTTAGGAGGATTTTAATCTTGAAAATATATTCATTTGAAAAATTTATTGTAAAGGACATAGGCATCATTTTGGGACACTAGTGCCATGTAGCTCTAGTGTCTTCAATGTGGTGTTAATGTCTAGTTGGTAGAACATTGAGCACAAAGGGCCAGGATCAGAAAAAATGGTATGGGACTACATTTGAGTTGACTAGGGATGCCTGTGGCCCACACGAAGGTTGGATAAGTGTGATAATAGGCTCTAGGATAGCTCTATGGCTAATCTAGGGATAGGTAGTATCAAACAACACTCTTAACACTCAAAGACCACTTTTAAGTTATTACAATGGGTGGTTTTATATGTATGTTTTTTATAGCCCATGGGTTTGGTTCTCATAGTATTGTAATACCATTTTGATGAATACCTAGTGATGTGCATATATATACTCGCACATAGAGTACGGAAAAATTATAACTTGATATCACATTATTGTATTATAAATGGTTGAGTTAATATATTAAATAAGGAGCTATTATTATTAATTATTTACTTGAAAGGGGTTTTCCAAGTGAAATCATGTGTAATATGTAATCTTGTGTATATGTAATTTTTTTTATTCTGATAGTTTTAGAATTCTATTAATATTTCTTCTCTTGTTTTAGTTTATTGTGTGTATATTTCTCTTCATTAATTTTCTTTAGTATTAGATACATCAAACAAAAATAATGATGTGGTAGGGACATATGCTATATAATTTAGTAGGTTGTGCATGCCAATGAGACACGCATGACCAATTCTACATTAGCTTTGGTCTTAGATCAATGGTATTTATTTTTGAATACTTGACTCTTTACAATCCCTGTTGTGCTACTTTAGACTATGTTTTCTCTCACTCAGTAATTATGTATATATTTAGACACATTCAGTATCTCCTGTAGACCCTAAATATTGCCAGCACATCTCACCATTTTATTCTCGAGAAAAGGGTTTGTGTTTAGGTTTATGATTTTAGTATTATTTTAATATAGTTGGTGAGTAGTCTGATCTAGTTGAGTTATTTTAATATTCTATGTAATTATTTCATTATTAAATACAATATTTAATTGAATGTCACAATTAAAGTTCAATTTATTATTAAAAATTTGTTGAGATAAGAATGAGTGTCAATTATTTAATTTGATTTATGTCAGAGGATGGAAGACACAGGGGGTTGGATGACATTCAACAAGCTATTAGCGATAGGGTTGTATAATGGATTAGTGGCACGTGCATTTATTCCAAAATGACTATGTTAATGATTATCACCAATAGTAGTGGTGACTATCTATGTCGTAAGAGATTGAGTGGAAATAATCACGTGCAAAGGCTATAAGATTGAAAATGAGGATTTGATCCTCTTTTTTAATTTCATTTTTTCAACTTTGTGTGTGTTGTGTGCAAAAATAAAATACTATAACCTTCCCTTGTTAAGTTGGAGAAAATTAAAATGTAGATATCATGAAATATGTAAACAATTGTATAGGAGGGTAGCTAACTGCAGAAATCCTCTAACTGCAGAGATCCTCTACTTGTCATACTTTGTTGGAAGATGATCAGCCAGTGAATACTTTTAACTAGAAGTGAAAGTTGGATAAGTTCTCGTATGTAGGTGATCATGTCAAATAAGATCCAGACAAAAAGATTTAAACAATAATATGTAGACCTAAAAGTATGCGTTGGCATATGGTTATATTTTCAGTTCACTTGATATACTTTCTCTCCATGTAAAAATGAAGGGGGGGAATGTTAGAATTTAGTATTTACATTGAGGTAAATTGTTGTGGTTATTATTGGATAGGTTATTATTGGGTAGTTAGATATGTTGTTATTATAACAATATATCATGTGTTGTTAATAGTTAGTCAGTTAGTGAGAGATTGTAGGGATCTCACTATCTCATGTACATGAAATATATTTCATATATAATCATGTAATTGTCTGAATGGTGTAATAGAGATTAGAATAATACAATATAATATAGTGTGATTAAATATTATTCTCTGTGTATTCAAAGTTTATCAAATTTATGATGTGTATTCATTGAACCTCTGTATAATCTATGATAATTTTAACATGGTCTATGCACATGTAAAATTAAGGTGCACAACTATTGGTCCCTTTCTCCTAATTATCTTTTAGAAAATCAATCACCTAATTGTATAATTTATTTTTAGAATTTCAAATTACTTACCAACTTATAGATGTTCCCATGTCTCATAGTTAAATTTTTTTTTCATTTATAGAAAGATGGTTAAAAGAATTTATTAAAAAAAACTATTCATTATTTTAGTATAAGTATTATAATATTCCTACTTAAAAAATTGGTTGAAAGTAATCATATCTCGAAATCAAAGTCACGTAAAATCTTTAGCTTTAGCTTGAGAATATTTTCATACCTCAAAATCAAAGTTATGTCAAACCTTTAGCTTTAGCTTCAGAATATTTTCATACCTCAAAGTTAAAGTTATGTCAAACCTTTAGCTTTAGCTTGAGAATGTGTATACAATACATTGTAAAGACTAATAAATGGGTGCATTTTGAATTATATATATATATATATATATATATATATATATATATATATATATATATATATATATATATATATATCGAGAGAGAGAGAGAGAGAGAGAGAGAGAGAGAGAGAGAGAGAGAGAGAGAGAGAGAGAGAGAGAGAGAGAGAGAGAGAGAGAGAGAGAGAATGTGTATATAATACATTGTAAAGACTAATAAATGGGTGCATTTTGAATTATATATATATATATATATATATAATAAAATATACTATTCAAAATGCACCCATAACTATAAATTTATATACAAAAACAAAATTAGATGAAATGATTCAAATTTGACATAAATGAAAACAATAGTATTTCCTCAGTCTATGTAAAATGTAATAATAATATTTTTGGATATAACTATGTGAGAGTTTTTGGATCGATGTTTTGAATCACTCTTAGTGATCCATCATCAAGAAGAGAATATAATGATAGATGAATTGCAGACTTATGTCTTATATAAATTGGAAATATGTTAAGATGAAGTAAGACCCTTATTTTTAAAATAAAATAATGTGTTAAAATATTATAATAAAAATCTATAATAAATAAAGTAATATAATGATAATATAAATATCAAGAATTAATAATTAAGATATATATTATATTAATTTGAACAAGAAAAAAAATAACTAATATTAAAGTAAAATTATAAAAAATAATTACTCAACATGATGATAAAAGTAAAATTAAGATAAAATTAAAATTATATTAGCCAAGACCAAAGTACCTACAAACACATTCTTAAAATGATGTTAATGACTAAAAAGGTTATGTGAGTAATAATAATTTATCAAGTACCGATAATTGAATCAAACTATTAACTAATTATAAAATGATTTATTAATCAAATCTCAAGTGAAAATGAATAATAAATCATATATGAAATAGAATAACATAAAATATATTAGAAATGTAAAATTAAAACAATAATGAACGTAAAATAGAACTAGTAACATACCAAGACCTACTCCTACTAGAAATCAAAACCAAACTATAAAACCTAATAATAGAAACAAATTTAAAAATATTAAAACAATGTATTGGTATTATTGTTGATAACGATAGGTTATAAATTAAACATGACTATATCAATATGATGAGCTAAAATAAGTTACTAACTTATATAATTATTAGAACAATTATTTAGGTTGTAAAAAAATCACGAAACACAATATAGAACCAAACCTAGTTAGAAACAATATATAACAATAATATAATACATTATATTTTATTTTAAAAATCAGGAACCTACCTCATCCTAACACATTTTATATTTATATAAGACCTAAGTTTTAAATTAATCTATCATTTTATTCTCTTCCTAATGATGAATTATTGAGTGTGATCCTAAAGGTCAATCCAAAAACTCTCGCACAGTTACATCCATAAGTATTATTACTACCAACATATATGGTTTAAAGTGCACTCATGTTGTAAATATGCATTTTTGAGGTAGAATTGGCTATAAATACCCTAGATCATGGAGCTAACCATTAGATGTAAAACTTAATGGGAAAATAGTCAAGAAAATATCTATAAAAATGGTTCTGACAAGCTAAACAAAACACTTGGTGACTATGAAAATGTTCTACTCGACCAACATATTACATCCAAGGGACTTCAAAAAAATTAATGACCCTTGGAATAAATTTTACGAAGTGAATAATGGAGTGAGAAAATAATTATGATGATGGTGATTTCATTCAAAAATACAAAATATATTTCTCATATAAAATTGGGCTCGTCTCTCCTCCATGCATGACGGCAAGATATGGAGTCCTTCCTTGTCCTCTATTAATAAAATCATAATAAAGATTCCAATTAGTGTCTATAAATTCATTCATAAACCACTACCAAATCATTGATCATTCCATTAAATTTTTGGAGGCATAAATTTTGACAAGGCTAAGGGCATACCCAAAATAATATAGTATCCAAATTTCATAATTGATAGGTTTAACACCCCAATCCATCATAGAATATATTACTTTTTGATAAATTAGAGTGATGGTGTCACCATGAATAACTTCATGACATGACATCTAACCAATTGGTCTTAACTACTATATAAAATAATAATTTGGTAGTTTTAAATTATTACATGTAAAATGCATTCATATCTATGAACATCTTAGAATTATCCATAGACTTATATTTATGCGATGATACAACTAAAATTCAAACATAATAATAATAATAAATATTAATGGAAAATGATTCTCTATTATTATTCATAAAGTCACCCATTTGGAATTGTCATCATGTTTTTTACACATACTCTCATTCCTTCATCTTTAAGAGAAGAAAACAAAAGCAACGAGTATTATGTTGTCAAGGAGAAAGAAACATCAATGGTTAGGGGCCTGATGTCAATTTTCTCTCCTCAAAAGTAGGTTTTAAGGCCATTACAATTTGGAGAACTTGGGATGACATTTGTAACCTATGGAGTGCTTAAAATTATTGGTTGAGTGGTTACTTTTGATGCAAATCGAGCATAAGGTGGCTTGTGATATTGACCCTACATCTTGATTGTTGCAAGTGTTATAGTTAGATTTTTTTGTGTAGATGGTTTTCAATCAGCCCTAAGAACTCCCACTTATCTTACTAGTCAAGATTATAGGTTTGAAATTAGATATATTATAAGATAATTATTTTCATTATGTATCTTATGCTTATTAGATTGACAACTTAAACACATATTAGATAAATTAATGTATGATAGTTTTTGGGTGTGTTTTTATCTCCAATTTTTATTTCTATAGGTTCTTTTAAATCTTGATGAGATAAACAATTCTAATGACAACACATTTCTAGGTTTAATAAAAGTAAAATGTTTAATTCTCATGATTTAAAAAAACCCTAAGAGTTTGATGAGATATTCAATGAAATTCTAAATGGGAAGACGATATCAAGGTAATTCAACCCATATTTATATTTTAGGTTCGAACCTCTTATAAAAAATAAAGTCTTGAACTTTTTACTAGGGTACATTAATTTTCACTAGGGGCATTGATTTTATGGTTTCTTACTTTTTTTGCTTTAAAGGAACTTTTCCTATCAAATAGGTTATCGATTTAAGGTTCATTTTTAATCCATGCTTGTGATCCCCTGGTGGGATGTTATTTCTTAGTCCCAAGTATTATGTGATGGCTTCATCATTTTGAAAGATGTCCAATGGTATATGATCTTGTTGGTCCCAATCAATGAGTTCAATGTATTCGATATCAAGGTGAATGATAAGGATGGTGGTGTCATTCAAAATGTTGGTGGAAATAAGATCTTCATAGAAACCATGAAAAAAATATTTTTTGATATCAGATGAAGCTTCCTCATAAATTATGGAAGTATCATTGACATCTTCATATGGATTTCTAGTAGGGGTTTATAGCCATTGCCATGACATTCTTGATTTTTATGCAACTATATAAGTTCTAATATTCCCTAATCATGAGGGCCTAGTCCCTTCCAATTGTAGTTCATGATTTAGAACATTAAAATTCTTTATAGGATAGTCCTTTCTTTGAAAACATGATGTTAAGTTATCATTTCACAACCAATAATCATTAAAGCTTTCAATCTTATCATCTCTAAGAATGTTTGCTTTGATAAAGAGGTTGAGCCAAACCGATAGGATGCCATTTTTTTTTCCCCATTCATAATGGGATTGGAATTATTTTTAGGATATATGGGAAGTCTACCCACATGGAAGGCATATCAAATTTCATATTCTCCCAAGCCTTTGTCAATGGTCTTGAAGCGAGATTTAGAAGGTGGATTTTTGGATGTAGATGGGAGTTTGTTTGGGTGTATGTAGGAAGAAGGTGGTTATTGTTCTGGTGCCACTGGTATGTCTATTATAGATGCATCTTTGATGATGAGACAATTATTGGTTTTTAGATATCTCCCTTCTAACATTTTATAGTATTGTAAAGTTTAGGGTCTCCATGAAGGACCACTTCCATGCCATAGTGTGGAAACTTGATGCATTGATGGAAGGTGGATGGGATAGATTGAATGGCATGAATCCATGGGCATCTAAGGAGGATGATATAAGGGAGATCAAGATCAATGACATGGATTAGTTATTTTTGTGTGACATGACCAACCATGATAGGAAGATATTTCGTACCAATTGATTCCTGTTCAGTGTTATTATATGTATTTATAATGTTGGTGGTTGGGTCCAATGTTAATTTAAAGTAACCTATATGTTTGACGAATTTCAATGTGTATATTTTCAAACCTAATCCATTATATATGAATACCCTCTTCACTTTGTGTTTGGTGATGAAGGCTTCGACATATAGGTAAGGTTATGTGATGGGTCAATAGGAGGTATGTCATATTGGTCTAAAGTGAGTTGAAAACCTAAGAACATGTATTCAATGAGTTATTAGAGTTGGTATGTGTCGATGTCATTGGTGAATCTTGACTCTTGAAGAATTTTTTACAAGATGTACTTATGAACAATGGATGTTTTGAGAAGGTTTAGGATACATATATGGGTAGTATTATTCTCAAACTATTCACAAAGGTTGTATTTTAATTTAGTGGTCGATAGATAAGGCCTTTCAATAGCGATCTTGTTGCACCTTATTGAAATAACACAATCTATGGATTTGAGTTTGTTGGTGGTGATATGATGGTCTGTGTGTTCAATGTGAAAAACAACTAGGTCATAGGAAGGGGAGGATTTTTTATAATTGACATATTTGGATTGGTGTTTTGATCTTGATCTTGTTATGGAATATTTTTATCATGTTTTGGAAATGTATATTTGTATATATCCAAGTGTTGGTTCATAGAAGTGGATGCACTACCTTTTATTTTGATATCTCTATTGACGATCAAATCTTGGATGTAGTTATTGAGATTCATGCATTTTTTTGTTGAATGACCCTTTATTTTATGGAACTCACAATACTCATCCTAATTATACCATGTGGGTTTTGATCTAATCTCATCAAAGGGATTGGTTTATGGAAACATGATCATGTTTGCAGTGACCAACTTATGAAAAATGACTTCCAATGATTCTCCTAAAGGAGTATGCTACCTTATTTTGATGTCTTGCTTAGGTTGGCCCCAAGGAATAGTAATGTTGGAAGTGTTTTAAACAAATTGGATGTGTTTTATATCAATCACTCCATCACCCACTACATTTTTATTTTTGATAAAAAAATTGAGGCCATTATAATGGTGTTTGATTCTTTTGATCCTTAGAGAATATTTTAACCAAGCCTTTAGTGATGAGAGCCTTTTCAATCTTAACTCCATTATAGATAATATCAAAAAAGGTAGTAAATCAATGCAATTAGAGATATAAAGTCATTTCTTGATTAAGGTTGGTAGTGAAGATGATGACCAATTAATTTTTTAGGGATAAACCAAGGGAAACTGCTCACCAAGCCTCTCCACCATTACAGGAATGAAGAAAAGCTTTTGTCATTCCTTTGCTTAGCATTACATAGGTCCATCATAGCAAGTTCATGTTTGACATTATAATAGAAATGATTTATGAATATTTTAGATAGATACACAAAAGTGGTTATAAATCCCTTAGTAATATGCAAGAACCATTCCAAGGATTGGACACCTAGGCTCTAGGAATAATCAAATTAAGTAGATGTCACTTTATGCGACCTCTTAACATGACATGAAGAATTTTTTCATATGTTCCCTTCGATCACCCTTTCTCTTAGAATTATCAAATTTATGTGGTTTGAAATAAGGGGGAAAGGGTTTTTTGAGTATATCACAGTAGAAGGGATAAGGGCACAACTCACCAAATTTGATTTTCTTACTTTGATTCCCTACTTGTAGTCCTTGAAAGGCATCCTTCATAGTTTTCCACTTCTGGGAAAATGATGTGCCTAGAAGTGACATTGGTGGTGGTAGGATAAATGGAAATTTAGGGACCTATTTTGTGTTTTATTGTTGTTGATTGGATTATTGAAAATTATGTGAAGTTCTTGTTGTTGAAGGATGAATGCGAGAGGCTAGGTTCACCAACTATTGTCTAAGGTACTTAATTTAATCAAACACAACTTGATTTTGACCTTGGTGGAGTCGGTGTGATATAAATGACTTCCCTTTGTTTTAGGGCACATTAGGATTGGAATTTTAACTATTGAATGTAATGTTTTGATCAACAGGGTTCTTATAAGTACCTTGATCTAGATTTGGATTGATGTGGTCTTTCTTACTTATTATGTGGCTTGAGTTTTTAGGATTGTAGTTTGTAATAAGTTTGGCTCATATCTCTATGAGTTGTATAAGGATATCATTCTTATCCTCAAATAGATATTGGTCAACGTAGGCTCTACCTTGAATGATTTTAAACCAATAATTGCCTTCACCATTATATTCTCTTTGATTGGTAAGGCTCACAATATCATCATCATGAATGCATTCTTAATCAAAATGAAACAAATTATGATTGAAAGGATTTTTAATATCTAGGTTTTGATTTAATATTATTTGAATACTCATTTTGGGTGCCATAGGTTTGTGTTGAGGTTCGTTTTAGATATGGTTTTGTTTGGATAGGTTTGATTTGACTATGGTTTCTTATAAAAGGGGAAATAATAACACATGTAAAAACAACTTAAGCTAGTCAAGTGGGATTGCAATTAGATAATGTCCCACTAATAATATCTCAAAGTATGTTGTGGGTAATCTTAGAGAATGTTGTGTTCTTGACACCACTATTCATTTATGACTAAATGGCTCCTATGCTAGGTTTTACTAGATTAATAGGGGAGTCCTCAATATACCTTTCATTATGTGAGGACCACCTCCATCAAATAAGGGTGTTATCTAGGGCATGTGTATTTGTGGATAACCATCTTACTTCACAAAAATTGGGTGAAACCAGGTTTTTGCTTAGCCAATAATGATATATCCACCTTGAAATGTTTATAGTCTGATAGAACACAACTTTTGGCTAGTGATTGGTGGCGAAATCTAAGTTATTAGACCCTACAAAATAAAAAATATAAATGCATAAATCATTTCTGATTTCCAAGATCACATTGCGATGCAAAGAAATAACATGCATGTTTTACCTTGGAATAAATTACTTATAGAGCATTTTTTTATTTCCAAGGTCGCCTTGTGGTGCGAGAAAGAGAATATGCAGTTATTGATCAAACACACAAGAAAATTTGAAAAAGACACACAAAATGGATTCTTTGATTATGATTTAAATGATTAAATATGTGATTTTTTAATTTCATATCTTTGTTGGGCAAGCCTATAGGACAAGAGTTAGTAATTTGGTTGGTTTAGGTCTTCATCTCACATGAGTATCTACAAGTTATAAAGTTGAGAAACAAAAATTCTAATGATCAGGATGTAGATGTCGATGATCAAAATATAGACATTAAAGCATAGAACACAGACACCAGTACATAGTACATAGATGCCAATGATCAAAATGTAAACACTGAAATATAGAACGTAAACACTAATTATCAGAACATAAACATTGATAGATAGAATGCATAGCCAAAGCTCAAAATGAAATTGATGACAAACATAACATAGACACCAATGATCATAATGTAGACACTGAAGACAAGAACATATCAAAATCTCCCATCACAAACAAAAATGTTACTACAAAGGGTAAAAACACTAAAGCCTAAAATACCTACATGCAACACATAAATTCCACTTTGTTTGTGATGGGGGTATCACAAGAACAAACACACTTTGTCTTGATCCCTCTTGTTAGGATCTTGCTCCTCAGATAGAGCACAATATGATTACCAAATATAAGCAATTATAAATGCAAAAATAACCAGAAATACAAGTAACTAGAATTCCCCAATAGCACAGAATATGAGAGACAATACACTATCTTGTATTAACACTTTATAGAAAAGAATACAATAAAGAGCCGCCACACTCTTCCACCTTACAGAGGCTTCCCACACCTCAAGTGTACAGTAATTCTTCTACAACACTCTCCTACCAAAAAAATGGTCCCAACAACCAACTCACAAACAGAATTGGTGTTCACCTCTCCAACCAATTAGTAATAACCCTGCTAGTTCACCAAGCACTCTATAGTACTTCAAGTTGATCTTCCATGAACCTGCAACCTAAAATTCAATAGACCATACTCACACATGTAGATCTCCTATGAGCTTGCAACAACCTACAACTCAATGATCTTACACTTAGAAGGAACTACCTTGCCTTCCTTATCAACTCATACTTATACAATACATGCCAATAGGTCTATAAATAGATCCCAGACTTAAACAATAACTTAGACTCTTAATTTAGACAATTATCCTCGCAGCTCAAGACTCTAACTGGCCTTTACATAAAAACACTTCATTCACTTAACTAACTGTCCGTGCAATGAACAGTTCTGGAACACACAGGTGACCGATGCCGGTCCCTGCTTGCCTGGTTCTGTCGACGTCGGCCGACTCTCTACCATCGCTGGTGGCCTTCTGCACTGGTCACAACTGACATCAGTCCTGCTGTCGATGTTGGTGCTCCTGGATCTCAGCAACCTTATGTTCCTTCTATTTGCAAAGAGTTGAAGCTTTTAGCTTAACAACTTAACAATCTCCCACTTGGAGATAAACAGTTGTAACCTATACCTATACCTGTACTCCATCTAGTTTGTTCCCTTGGCTTTGTATCCCTCCTCAAGATCACTCTTGAAGACTAACCACCACAAACCTGTAGTGCAAAACCTATCATCCAAATCACCTGCCACATCCACATCTACAAACCATGTAGAAAATAAATTGAACCTGCATAGCATGTGCACCTGCTGCTGGTCCCTCTAAGAATCCACTGAATTTCCCTCCAATGGTTCTCTCCCAGATTGGCTCCAACTTGTGACAACTCCCACTGCTTGGGAAAACTCAGGTTTAGTACATACCATGCACTCAACCTCATTATGTGAATCAAGAACCTGTTCTGTGAACTGTCCAACCATCGGCGTGCTAACCGGTTTCACACAATCATCCTGAAACAAAGTCAACATATGACCTACCATGTCTTTAGAACACACTCATGCCAGAGAATCTTGCTACTCCCAGATTCTCTATGATATCCCTCTGAACTAGCTTTACCTTTAGTTCAGCAATACACTGTATATGTAACCCTGCAACAAGCACATCATACAGTAATAGGATAATGTAGCTAATATTATCCAACCTGGTAAAGAGAAACACAATGATCAAACCTCCATTGCCCTGCAGCTAATACAAGACCATATACCCTGATCTTCCATCTCATGTATCCATTTCTGTTCTTCTTCATCCTGAACATCCATTCGTCTCTCAGTGCTTACTTCCAGCTGGCAACTCTACCCAAAACACCTGTTTGGTTCTCCTCCAAGGAATCACATCCTCATCCATGCCAAGCTCCCACTGTTTCCTAGATCTACCTGTTCTGCTTCTTTGACAACTTCCTGGTCCTATGCCATAAATGAGCAACAAGTAGTGTAAAGAAGGGAAATGACGAATTTAAGAACTTACTTACACCTTCAGTCCTCCGTATGGGCGCTTGAGACTCCATGACAGCTTGTTGTCCACCCAAAATTCGTCTCAGTAGCCGATGCCAGTCACATCTCAGTCTGCACCTGACCGATGTCAGTTCCTTGTGACTGTCTCCTTGTCGACGTCATTTTTCCCTGGCTGACGCCGGTAGTTATCTGCCCTGAGTCACCGATGTCGGGCTGCACATAGCCGACGTCGGTCCCTGTCTGGACGCTGATGCCAGTTTTCCTGCCGACGTCGGTCTCTGTATTTTTCTAGTGAGACCTGACTTTTTCTCGTGAGCTCTTTTTGGATCAAATCTTTGTCCAAAACACCCTTGCTCTGCTCAGAATTCTTCTGCATCTTGTGTTGAACTCTGTCCGTCACCTTCTCCTTGAAAACCAAGGCTTTCTTGTTCTTGTCACTAACATCGGATTCCTCAAGAAATGTCACCTTCTTCTTCTACATACAGAAACCACGATCCATACCTTCCAAATCCGAAAGCATCCCCTTTGACTCAAGAACAAGCATCTCCTTCTTATCTATGTGACCAAGCCTATTAAGCCACATCTCCGAATCTACAGCTGAAGTAGATAACCCAAAAAGAGAATCAGTAATACAAGTAGATAGATAAAGCATACCTACTTTCTTACCTCTAGCTACAAGAAGTGTACCCTCGGTAACCTTCCAAGAGTCTGCTGTGAGAGTTACTGTGCAACCCTCATCACCCAAACTTCTAACAGAAATCAAATTCCACTCCAAAACTGGGACATGCATGACCTCTTTTAACACCCATGTGTTACATGTCTGCAGTTTCAGCTTCACTTTCCCTTTGCCAACAATCTGACAAGGCTTACCATCTCCTACACAAATTTCTCCAAAGTCTCCCTAGACATACTCATGAAAAAAATCCCTATGTGGGGATGCATGAAAAGAGGCACCAAAATCTAAAACCCAAGATTCTACTTTATCCAAAGAACATACCAGAGCATCCCGTGCAGTGTAATCTGCAACATCTGCTTCTTCTTCATGTCCTTCATGCTAATCTTCACCTGATCTGCAATCTCTCTTTAAGTGCCCTTGCTTTCCACACTTCCAGCAGGTTATTCTGCCATACTTGGACTTGGATCTCCTGCCTATCTTGGACCTTGATCTCCCACGCTCTATCTTCTCTCTTTGCCTTCCTCTACCTTCAACACTCAAAGCATTCCCTGATGACTCACCTGTGCTTTTCCTGCGTATCTCTTCATTCAAGATCACACTCACAACATCATCCACTTTTAAGACTTTTGAAGGAGACACAGTATTAGAAACTACCATTACCAAACCTTCCCAACTTTCAGGTAATGAACACAAGATTAAGAGAGCTCTAATTTCATCATCAAAAACAATATTGACTGAACATAACTGGTTTACCAAACCATGGAAATCACTAAGATGGCTATGAACAGATCCACCTTCCAACATTTGCAAATTAAATAAATGCTTCATAAGAAATACCTTATTAGAAGCTGAGGGTTTTTCATATAAATTTGCCAAAGATTCCATCAACTCCACCGTTGTCTTACACTGTGATAAGCTGAAAATCACAGAGGATGCAAGACTCAATCTAATAGATCCCAGAGCCTTTCGATCAAGAACCTCCCATTCTTCATCCTTCATATCCGAGGGTTTGTAATTAACCCCACCCAACGGTAAGTACAAATCTTTCTGATACAGATAATCCTCAATCTGCATCCTCCACAATTGGTAGTTCTTGCCATTAAACTTTTCCATTCGTAGCTTACTATCTTCTACCATTGCTCAACTCCCACTCAAACAAAAACCCTGTGAGTAACCTGTAATCAAAACACACTAACCAGATCTAATCCAATCTGTTAGTATCCCAACCTGAAGCTCTGATACCACTTGATGGGGGGATCACAAGAACAAACACACTTTGTCCTGATCCCTCTTGTTAGGATCTTGCTCCTCAGATAGAGCAAAATATGATTACCAAATATAAGCAATTATAAATGCGGAAATAACCAGAAATACAAGTAACTAGAATTCACCAATAGCACAGAATATGAGAGACAATACACTATCTTGTATTAACACTTTATAGAAAAGAATACAATAAAGAGCCGCCACACTCTTCCACCTTACAGAGGCTTCCCACACCTCAAGTGTACAATAATTCTTCTACAACACTCTCCTACCAAAAAAATGGTCCCAACAACCAACTCACAAACAGAATTGGTGTTCACCTCTCCAACCAGTCAGTAATAACCCTGCCAGTTCACCAAGCACTCTATAGTACTTCAAGTTGATCTCCCATGAACCTGCAACCTGCAATTCAACAGACCATACTCACACATGTAGATCTCCTATGAGCTTGCAACAACCTGCAACTCAATGATCTTACACTTAGAAGGAACTACCTTGCCTTCCTTATCAACTCATACTTATACAATACATGCCAATAGGTCTATAAATAGATCCCAGACTTAAACAATAACTTAGACTCTTAATTTAGACAATTATCCTCGCAGCTCAAGACTCTAACTGGCCTTTACATGCAAACACTTTGTTCACTTAACTAACTATCTGTGCAACGAATAGTTCTGGAACACACAGGCGACCGACGCCGGTCCCTGCTTGCCTGGTTCTGCCGATGTCGGCCGAATCTCTGTCGTCGCCGGTGGCCTTCTACACTGGTCACGACCGACATCGGTCCTGCTACCAACGCCGGTGCTCCTGGATCTCAGCAACCTTCTGTTCCTTCTGTTTGCAAAGAGTTGAAGCTTTTAGCTCCACAACTTAATAGTTTGATGTAAATGATATTTTTGAGAATGGAGATGGTAAAACATAGGACACAAACACCAATACATAGAAAATGAATTTAGAAGCCTAAAATGACAAATTAAATACTTAAATTTGAAACTAATGGGACTTCAATTGATACCAACTAAGAAAACACTTCAAAACAAGTGAGAAATGCAAAAGAATATGGAGTACGTCTCACCGGGCATGGAAAGAATGTAAGCATCAAGATTTAGAGCTAAAAAATAGAATTAAACAATAATTCTAAATTCTTATTCTAAACTAAAAAAAAACTTTGAATTGAGACAATAAAAGATAATTATACCTTTGTTTACCATGAATACCTCATTTGTTAGTTATATTTGCTCACTTTGATTGTAGTTTCTCAATAGATTTCATGCAAGTATTTTTGTATAATGTCCCTATGATTGATGGAAGATACTATGGTGATATCAAGGCTTATGGATTATGGCTTGTTCACACAATGTCCATGATCTCCTTAGGCTATCCAAACTTGTTCAAAATAAAGGATAAAGGCTGAATTTATAGATTTTGGATGAGGGAAATGGATGGTTAAGATTGCTTAGAATTAGATGGATGAGATTGAGTCAACATTTTCATTAATGAAGAATTTGAGAGAATTGGAGGATTAATGAGACTGAATGAGAAGGTGGGATTTGATTTGATGAGGAATGTTCTTGATTGGATTTATTTTTTGACCTAAGATTTGGTGAATTGATTTGAGATTTTATAAATTGATTTTATGTGCATATATTTTAATATTAGGGACTAATCAACTAATTAATAATGATTAATTAGTTAATTAAGTATGGGGTGATGTTTGTGGAATTAGATGACATCAATGTGTGATTGTCATGGTATGATTAATTGATCAAGGTGATAGTGTGGTACAGGTTAGACGCGTTGATGGTAGAATTATAGCCGTGGATTAATTATCAATTAATTAGATGATTGTCAATGAGTGATGACACTAAAGTGGCATAATTAGGGTGTCTAGAAAACCAAATCAAGATTAATATGTAATTCAGAGCTATCCTTGATCTCCATCCCACTTTTTATTTTTATTTTTTATTGTTAATTTGATGGTGAGTGATATAATTAGTAGGGTGAGATTTAGTTTCACTTTGCTCCTCCAAAAGTAAAATATTTATACTTTTTTTTAGATTTAACATAGGGAGGTTACATGTAAGTATGGTGAGGAACTGAGAGTGCTACTATTAAGGCTTTTAGGTGCAATTTTTGAAGCTCTAGGATAGGAACCTAATTATCTAAATATGGGAGGATGATGTCCCTGTCATGCAATCATAGAGGTAGTCATTAAGGAAATTCACCAATTTAATAGTAATCCACATCTAATTAATGTCTTTTATGTATTATGGTAGTCCACAGATTTAATTTGTCTTTTACACATGAAGGGAATTCACATATTTGATTTTATAAATCATGATAACTAAAGATGAGATTTGACACTTGTCCTAAACATTTTCATGATTGCTTCTCAAGTTTTGTGTGTGTGTGTGTGTGTATGTGTGTGTGTGTGTGTGTGTGTGTGTGTGTGTGTGTGTGTGTGTGTGTGTGTGTGTGTGTGTGTGTGTGTGTGTGTGTGTGTGTGTGTGTGTGTGTGTGTGTGTGTGTGTGTGTGTGTGTGTGTGTGTGTGTGTGTGTGTGTGTGTGTGTGTGTGTATTAATAAATCAATTAAAATGCAAAATGATATCTTTAAGTTCATTAACTTATCACAAGGCTTGATTCATTATTGTGGTTTTCAAAGTTAAAGTTAAAGTTATATATATTAGCTAAACATAAATATATAAATAATTCACAAAAAAAAGGTGGTATGAGAGCACACAACAACACACTAGGTAAAGCTTAGGATCAAAACCAAAGTATCAAAGTGGCTGCTTAGAAATAAGCAATTAGATCACAAAGTCATAAAAAGAGATAAATTTTATGCAGCAAGATCAAGGCCAAAAGGTGGATGATCCATATCATCTGGACCCTTGCCCAAGCTTGGCAAGTTATTTCCATCTACAACAGGCTCCCAACTAGTAACTTGGATAGTGTATGTGTCATTATCTGCTTGTGTTTGAGTGGGTGACATAGACAAAGAGAGCTTGGGGAACTTACCTAGCACATCCGCACGGTCTCCAGGTGGTTCTCCCAAGCATCTGGGCATGAAGGAGGAGGAAAATCCTAGTCATCCTACCCAATAGGGGAAGGAGGTGGTGGTTTCCACCCTCACTACTGCCCAAGAGGGGAAGCACGTTGGTATGATGTGTCTCTATGAGAGTGGTGCTTGGAATGCTATAATGTTGCCCACCATGAGGTAGCCAAGGCACTCTATCATCCAGTCTAGAATCCTTGGGCAGAGAAGTAGGAACCTGAGCCATAGTGAAAGGAGCATCTCCCTAATGGGAGAGGAGATCTTGAAGATACCCAAGATCCATAGCCACTTTATTGGCTTAGACTTGAATCTGTAAAAGAACATTGGAGATGATAGAAGATTTGTGAAAATTAGAAACATTACAATCAACAGAAGCATGATTAAACACAAATATATTTCTTTCTTTCCAAATCCAAAAGAGAATCTCCACTCTGAAAGTATGCTAGACTTGCACGTAAATGAAGGGCATTGCAGGTTTGTCACTAAGGAAGATATATTGCCACAAGAAAAATTTGGGCCGGAAAGGCCTAAAGAGATCATGGATCCAAGTCTAGACCCTTTAAGCTTTGGGATAGTACTAGAAGAGATGGGGGATCATCTCAAGGTGGTCATAAAAGGGGCAAGTATGCTATGAATTCCAATTGAACAAGTCTTCTACCAATAGGCAAGCCTTGCTACATTATACACTAAGCAAAATAGGCAAGCTTGAGCTTCACACAAGCTCCCCAAATGGTATTGAAGTGAAAGCTCCATGATTTAACAAATGAGTGTAGCCCCTCTTGGGCATTAAGATTGTCAACCATAGGCAAATGGGGGTGAGCCAAGCATAGCCAAGCTGAGGAGTGTAATTGTGAAAAGGGGTCTCAACATACCATTTCTAGTCCTTCCACCAAGGCCAAGTGGAATCGACTGAGATTTTATGGAGCATAGAAGCTAGGATAACATTCATAATCACTTGGTAAGATTCTTGGTCTACATTGGCTAATCAAAATTTATCTTTCACTTATTCTCAAGATATTCAAGAACAAGAATGCCTATAGAATATGTTTTGAATGAAAATGAATTCCTTTGCAAAAAATCTTGAGGGCATTGATTCAAGGGATTTTTATCAGGGGCACTCCATTGTAAGAAAAAATGGGAGACCACTATAGAGAGTGGGAGTTAGCAGAGAGCCTATTACGAAAATCAGAACCATTATAAATAAGCCATGGCTTAATCTTTTCCCAAGCCTTCCAAATGCTTTTGGCCATAAAGGATCTTGTGATCTAGACAAGAGACTGGATGAAGAGTAAATATGGGAAGCTATGACCTTTCTAGGTTTTTTGTCCCTTAGGAAAGCTCAAGGAGATAAAGTGTTTGAATAACACATTATAAGCTTTTGGGCCCTCAGTGGCCTGTATAATCCATTTGGCACATAAGGTAGTTCCTTATCGAGCTATGTCGATGAGTCTCATCCCTCTAACTTTACGTGTGAGGCATCAATATTCCTAGGCCACCCTATGGAATCCTTTACCTTGTGGGGAATATGCCCAAAGGAAATCTGAGAGTAATTTTTGTAACATTTGGTAAGATTTTTTGGAAGGTACCTAGCATGATGAGTAATACACATGGGTGGATGCAAGAATTTTTTAGCAGATTTGAAATTTTTCTGCCAATGAAAGAGACTTGGTCACCTAGTAATCTAGCTTCTTAACAACTCTGTCAACTACATATTACCATAATAAGGGTGGAGAAGCATCTAAAGTAAATGGGATGCCAAAGAATTTAAATATTTCTTCATGTTGGATCTATTTCAAACTAAATTTAGTATCCCACACTAGCGGAGGGAGGTAAAACTATCTATAGCAATGGGTTTTCTACCATTGGATGTTGGATCCAGAGGCCAAGTAGAAGGTGTCAAGACACTGTAAGGCATTGTCTATATTGGCTTCATCTTCAATGAGGGTAAGGAAGGATTCATATACAAAGTGGCCATCAAGCATTGCATATCTTCACGTGGATTATTTGCATCAAGAGGGAGATAAATTTCCTTAACAAGGCCAGTAGCTTGGGCATTAACAAGAAGATATCCAAAACCATGAGCTGCAAGAATGTATAAGGTAAGAGCCAGAGGGCACCCTTGGTGAATGGAATAGAATAAACCAAATTTATTAGAGGTAACTGCATTGATGGAGAGGATAATTGAGGCATCATAGAAGAGCATCTGAATAGTTTCAATGAAGATGGGCCCAAAACCCAAAGCCCAAAGCATAACTAAGATGAAAGGCCATTCAATGTGATCATAAGATTTTTCAAAGTCAATTTTGATGAGCATAGCATGTTACTTAGACTATCTAGCCCAACCATCCTTTCCCAAATAACAATGATGTTATCCAAGATATAACAAATTTTGATGAAGCCCATTTGTTCTAGATGCATAATGAGAGGAAACATATTGCACAATCAGATTAATAGAGCCTTGGTAATAATTTTATAGGAAACATTTAGGAGGGTGATGGGATTCTAGTTACAAATCAACTCAGGATCTCCTTGCTTAGGTATGAATTTGATATTTCCTTTATTTATATTTTTACCCATCGAATGTATGTGAAATGCTTCTTGATAAACCTTATGTAATTCATTGACCACAAGATCCCAAAGAGTTTTATACAAATCATAGGGAAAGCCACACTACTAGGGGCTTTGTCATTAGCCATATGAGACACTACTTTATGAAAATTGTCAATAGTGAGGGTCCTGTCTCAAATCGCCCACTAGGTGGAAGTGAGTTTGAATGACACCACTGAAAGGCATTGTTGAAGGGTAGATTCATGCTCAACCGAAGATGCTTGAGCTTTTAAAACTTGTTGATAATGGTGGAAAAAATCTTGCATAATATGTAAAGTCTTTGTGAGTCTATTACTAGCCTCAACAATGACTTGAATTTATTGCTTTGAGTTTTTGGCTTGTAGCGATTGAAATAATTTCTTAGAAGCTTTGTCCCCTATTTTAAGCCAGTGAAGCCTGGCTTTGACTTGAGCTCCTTGGGCATTGCAGTTATTGGCAATCTAAATGTGGTGCCTTAAAGATGCAACTCTCACCTTCAAGATCTCATTAAAGGTATATTTTTCTAGAGCTAGATCAACATGACTTAGTTCTAAGGTAGTAGTAGAGTAGGAGTGTCTCTAAATTTTGGCAAGTTGGTGGCCATAGATCTGTAGAGAGTGGGAGGTCCTTTTGATGGCATCATCCCATCAGAGAATATAACCAAATTCTTGGGAACGACATGGATCTAAGTTCCAAAATATCTTAATATGTGCCACCATGGGCCCATGCTTGAGCAAAGAGGTGTTAAGGAAGAATTGTGTTTTGTGGATTTTGGGTTTCATGAACTACATTGTTACATAAAAATGAATGGGGGAGTGATTAGAAAGCCCAAAATCTAGTAGTGCCTGCACTAGAGGAAAAAAACCATTATCAAAAGAGAAGTACAGTTGAGTGGACATCATTTACCTATCTAGATGCTTCAGAATCTGACTGGGGCCTTTCTTGAAATTACATCAAGTGTATCAAACTCCATTTATAGACCAGTGGGTTAAATTAGGGTCATAAAGGCCCCATTTAGTGCACATGTAAAACTAGCCTCCCTTTCACCAATTTCCCACCTCATAGGTAAGTGGCCCAATTTGTCCTTGAGAGATGCCACCATATTAAAGTCACCACATAATACCCAATGGGCATTGGGGATATCATCATCTATCCATCACCATAAATGGGTATGCTCTAAATCATAATTCAAGGCATAAATATTAATAAATCCAAAGGAGTGGATTTCAATGCTAAAAAGATCTCAAATAAGCCAATTGGTGGGGTCCACACCAGATTACACTAAGTATGGCTGCCACCTTAGGGAAATGAATGTGATCACCCCTCCACGTCCTGCAACATGGTTGCTATGAAGAATGATACTATAGTGCTAGATGGAATTACTAACAGTCATCAATACAAAATCCACCACCTTGACTTTTTGCAAATAAATAATGTCCATCTTAAGAAACTCCCTTCTAAAATCATGCACAACAAACTTGTGTTTTGGATCTGTGAGACCCTGAACATTCCATGAAAATCAATTCATAGATGATGAGAGTCAAGGGACATGTCCTTCAACTCCAGTCCTTCCAGGGCATGATACCAATTCTACAAGAAGTTCCCACTATTGTCACTCAAGAATTTATATTATTTCATCAAGTTAGGGTCAACCAGGAACTCTCCTCCTCTACCTCATCAACCCTTTGATATGGGCTACAAGAGCATTTGGGCATATCCCATTGAGCAAGAAGTGGAAGAGTGACTGACTGTGATTATAAAGAATTGGGTCCAGAGGCCTAGACACCTTGGGATAAAACATTAGCAACCAGAGGAGAGTTGGACATCCTAAGCTTTTCTACCAATTTTGGAGCTGTAGACAATGAGGGCTCCTTTAAAATAGGATCCTACTCCTATGGGCCATTGATCAAAGATGTCTTTCCTCCTTTAGGAGTAGTAATTGAGTTTACAACTTTGGTGTGAGTGTTCTTCTTCCCTATCATAGTCCTACCATCCTCAGTTGGTGCCTTTCTAGCTTCAAGAGAGGGCTTGGGGGGAGAGGCTATGTGGTTGGATGTATTACTATGAGCTAACTGAAGGGGAAAATCTCTTATATTATATTCTATGGCTTGGTATTAGAATTAAGTATTAGGCAAGTTGATATACAAGACTCCCTAAGAGTGCCTTATGTCTCTGACTTAGATTTCCACAAATGCCTTGAGGTCTTGGAAGAGGTCTATTTCTATGCTAACCCTTTTTTTTGGTTTGGCAGAGTAGAACCAATTTTGTTCATGACAAACTACATGGCCTATGGATGATGCTATCTAGTGAATAAAGTGCCAACATGGGAGCAGGAGGCCTGAAAATTCAGCCCAAATCAAGACTTTAAGATCAAAGCACTTTGAGACCACAAAGTCTCATGTCTAGGGAGCGAGAATCATAAGTGAGTTCTTGACATACCAAGTGGAAGACTTATGGAGGATTCCTCTAGCATGGGATGGGTCAGAAAAGTGGAAGAGAAAAAAACCCTTAATCACATTTTGGATGCTCTCCAACTTAATTTCATGAAATTCCTAGTGAGTTTGAACCCAAGATCGTAGCATACTTTCAAAGGGGATTCTCCTAAAAAAATATCCTATTAAATAAAATGGCTCTAACCATTGACATGCAAAATTAAATTGAGGAATAGGAAATATAACATTAGGTTCCAAAGTATTACCTCATGGTATACCTTTAGGACAAACTTCTTTGGGTGCTTGTAGGGAGCCATTGCTCGGTACTCCTCCATTATTCTCCATAGCTAAAATAGTTGGGATAGAATGGGGAGAATACATTATAAATGTTGGCCTTTCCCAAAGGCAAGGAACCCTAAATGACAATAAATTCAAAGTCTCGTAGGTGTTTAAGGCCATGGTATGACACAATGCTGGTCAAGCAAGGAACCAAGGGCTAACTCAATGGCATGCACGGAGAAAATCCTAGTAGAGAGAACAAACTCTAGATCTCAAAGTGGGTTTATCCAAAGATACAATTCTTGGACGTGTAAGTTAGTTGGGATTTATCAAAATGTATGCATATAAATATGTTACCTCAAACCAAACATCATAAATAAGTAAAACATAACAAATAATACATAATTAAATGTTAAATCTGTTGTCCCCAAAAAATGTCACTCATTTTTGGGACAACTTACAGACTATTTTGGCCTTGCACAGACCAAAATTTCTCTCTTCCCTTCTCAAAATTTATTCTGAGCTTTCAAATTCCTCATTTTTAAGCTTTTTTTGTAAAGGGATTCACAGGTTCAACAAGTTAGAAAAGCTTCTGCAAGCGAGTTCAATCAAAAGAACAAGCTTCTAACACTCAGTGGTTTCCAAGATTGGTTCAGCGCCTCAGTTCAATCAAAAGACTTCAATCGGCAAATGATAAAGGACAAAGGCTTGAACCATTAAACTTTGAACCACTTTGGTTCAAAGGTTCAATGGGTTCAATGACCAAGATTGGTTTAACGTGCTTGGTGCAAAAGATCAAAAGGACTTAGCCAGATAATGAAGAATGAGCCGATTGAACCATTGAACCGTTGAACCAAAGTTGGTTCAATTGGTAGGTTCAAGTGGCTGCCCCAAAGTGAAAAAGGCAAGTTCCCTTGCGGAGGGCAGGCAACATTGGTTTGAAGGTCAAAGAAAAGATAGAATTCCTTCGGATTTGTTCAAAGGCCCAAAAAGGAACAATTTCTTAAGACTTTTTGTCTAATGGAAATGGCTAAGTCCAAGAGGCTGAAAGAATTCTCTCAGGAAGATTTTCTCAAAAAAATGTTAAGGCAAAATTCCTTTGGACTTTTTGTCTGAAGGAATTCACCCAGAGAAAAAGTCCGAAGAAATAGAAAAGAACGAATGGCCAAGTAACAAGAAACTTTCCTTCGGAGATTTTGTTTAAAGGAATTCTTTAGGGCTTTTTGCTCGACAGAAAAAGCCCGCCGAAGAAGTAAGAGCCCGTCGGGGAAGTTGAAGCCCGAAGGATAAGTACCCTTGCGGGGGGCACTTAGCGAAAGAGAAAGGACCATTTTGAAAACCCGAAAAAAGACACAAAAAGGAACTTTCATGGACTTAGACAAAAAGGTGCTTCAACAGATGAACTGAATGAAATGAATGAACTGAATGAACCATTAAACCAAAAGGTTCAATGGTTTCAAGGTTCAAAGGCTCAACCAGAGCTTAGAAAGATAAAGGAAATAGTGTTTGAGCAAGACATAAAATAAACCAATGAACCGAAAGATTTCAAAGTTCAATGGTTCAACATGGTTCAAAAGTTTAAAGGCGGCCTCAGTCAAATAAAAATTGGCACACAAGTGGTTCAATGGATGGTTCAACCAAGGGGCGAAGAAGCGATTGAACCAAGAAGCGATAAAACAAAAGAGATAGAATGAACCAATGAACCGATGAACTTTCAGTGGTTCAATGGGTTCAAGGTTCAACCTGAATCCAGCGATCGATTGAAAAGAGAGCCCGAAGACTGAAAGAGAGAAGATCGATGCAAAGGACTAGTAATGTCTTCGAAAGAGTTATTTCTAGTAGGTGGAACAGTGGATCGAGTAGACTTCTGCTGAGCGCACCAAACCAAGGACGTGGCCTATTTTCTTCCATGAAGTAAAGACAAATATGCAAAGGACCAGATGGTCCATATTAAGAAGGAGACATATCAGATGAAGGGACACGCCATAGTTATGGCAGTGCATTGTTCTCAGCATGGTCTCTCCAGACAAAACTAGAGATGGATTGAAGACGTTGACTGTAGCATGGGCCGTCCCATGGAAAACAGTGCCAATCCTTGCATAGTTGCTATAAGATTGTAATATCTCTCATTTGTAAAGGAGATTTTCATATTACAAGAGCGAAACTCTGCCCATTTTAAAAGAAGAGGACTGAGACTTTGTGTTTAGGTTGTAATTTCATTTTCATTTTTATCTGAATGAGAAAGAAGGTTTTTCATAGACTTTGTGATGTTCTAACTTGTATCATTTTAGAAGATCATTCTTATGTCTATCTTCTAAAGGTGTCCTTATTCATTTAATTTGATAAGCAGAATTAGTGAAGGTAATAGGGAAGTGTCTTGAAACCAACTGTGGGAAGACTTTGTGCTTTCACAATCGCTTTTAGTCTGTGTTTTTCTTTTCTTTTTGTGTTGAGGATTCTGGGATGACTTTGTGCCCCCAGTATCCTTTATGATATACTCTTTGGGAAGCTGAGGTGGAAACTTTGTGTTTTGCTTCATCCTGTTGTTACTACACCCTTTTGATTACTGGTTACTTTACTATCTGAAAGAAACTCCTGTTGTTTCCTACAAGAACACTTTTGAAAGAAGAGAAGTGCCTTTAGTGTTTACACCAAGATTTTCTCCTTTGTCTGTATGCATCATCTCTGAAAGAAGAGAGATGGATGGTTTATTTTGCCCCCATGTGTTATTTTCTGCTTATTTATATTATATATAGCTCCTACGTATCTATAGGGAACCTCCCTTTCATGAGAGGAGAGATTTGTCTCTGGTTGATGTAGTAAAGCTGCACACCTAGCCGACCAATCTTCCTGCTGTGGTTGATTAGACCTATTTTGTTGATCAATACGTTGATTGACAAAATATTCACCCAAAAAAATCAAACATATAAAAAAATAAAGGAGGATAAAATGCTCTTAACTTGTTTGAACGTCACTAAATTTTTGGTTAATATCTAAATCTAAATATATGAGAGTTTAAAGTTTTCTAACATGTTATGAAAATTTGACCTTCACAAAGAAGGATATTAAGATGTATGAACAATTAGGCGGTAATGATTGTACGATCCTATTGAAACTATAGGTCCTGACAATTTTTTCAATTGTAATATAAATATCTAATTTTGCTTAGCTAATGTTTGTTTAATACCTTAGATTTGAGCCTCAACTCATATTCTTTTGAAATCAACGATTTTACAATCTAAAATAGATAAGAGAAGACTTCGAGGTCCATAATGTCAAGTTAATTGTTATCATGCACTTACTAACCTCCTTAATTTATTATATCTATCAAAGATAACATAGATATTAATAAACATAAATTATATAACAGAAATATATTTAGCAAGAGATCTAAGAGTTATTTATAATAGAATGTTAATTAAGAATTAATAAATATTTAATTATATTTGAAGATTAAATGAAGCAAAACAATTATTTATTTATAAATGACAGGATTAATTTTTTTTTTAAACTTATGTGTATGTCAATATCTAAGCAACAAAAATTGAAAAAGAAACATAAAGAAGCAAAATAGATAACATAAATAATGAGGCTAGGACCGTAGAGATAATTTTGATATGAAATTATTATTGTAAATTCAGTTTTGTAATTTGAACTCAACATAAATAATATACCCCAAATTCTTAGAGATGAAATATATAATTACCCTTTAAAAACTAATAAAATCAGAGATTTGTTATTTTTGAATTATTTTATAAAAACCTAAAAATAATTCAATGCATAAAGATTCTTGTTCCATCATTTCTTTTCAAACATAAAAATTTGTCAATAGTATGCGTTTTTTTTTGCACTCTACTAATAGTCAATAACATCATATAATTAAAATCTTAACAAACCGTTGGCAATGATAACATAAATATATCTACTTTTAAGGCTTGGCAAATGATAAATCATTAGCATTTTGACTTAAACAACTTTTAAAGATAAATATAGAAGATCATTTAATACCACCTTTATCTCTACTCTCTAGCTTGCAGTTTTTTTTTTTAATTCTCACGCATATTAATGTGAATATAATTATGTTTGTTTGTGGGAAATTGAAGGATCAATAAATGGATTATAATAAATTAAGTGTAGCTTAATAAATCATGCATTATCTATTGAAGGAATAACCCAATCAATATAATTTGGGGATAGTGAAATTTGTTCGAAGAAAGTAGATCAATTACTCAACTTTGACCTCCTATTCGAGTTTGAGTTACTCTAATGGGAATGAGGGGTTGTGAAGGGGTGAATTGATCATTGGTTGAAATCTTTAGTGGTTTTTGGAAGATCGAGTGGTTAGTGAAATATTTAGTTATTGTTGGAAGATTGAGTTGTATAAATAATTGAGTTCTCTAATCCCGCTCAAATTTTTTTTAAGGAATCAAGGGCCCCATCCCATATAGTTATAGATATTGAGAGCCCAGTGATGCCCCTATATCTATACATTATTCTATATGGTTGGCGAAGAATATATAGATGGATATAGAGAATAAATGGGTATATATATAGATATAGAGAGGACAAGCCAATCATCTGCTTAGATAGATGTAAGATCAACTTCTATAATCTATTTTGATTTAAGACACATCTATCTAGATTCTATACAGATATAATTATGACCCCACAAATAATTGTTGACTATTATAGTCGAGGCATTTATAGTCTTCCGATATAATAGGCACTGAACCAATCTACTTATTATAGTCAAGTTGTCTATAATCTGATTAAACCCACCCACCTTTTGTGTTATTGATAGGACAAGGGAGGGTGCCACTCACGCCCCATATAGCTATAATGATAGTAATGAACACTTGATCCTATATATAATATAGTAGGTAGTCAAGAAGGATAAATCTAGGAGCATTTATTTATGTTGAGGGCATAATGACTAGCCAAAGTTACCAATCACCCTCTCTGTGCCTGCCTAAATCTCTATATACAAATGGGAAATGGCCAAAAATATATATAAAGGGCCATCTATCCAAAAAAAGGTCATTCAATATAATCTTACATAATCCCCAAATGTTATATATTCCTGTACGTAGGCCCCTATATATAGATATGGGTGGAAGTAAACGGCTTAAAATCTATATGGGTGGAAGGTTGATCTATATACAAAGGCTTTATTGTTGAATTATATCTATTCTTGGTAGAAACTATAAGCTCCCTAGGCCTCCTCCTCCTCCAGATATAGATATAGGGGTGGTCGAGCGTATAACATCTTAAATGACCTTCCTTGGCTTCCTTGAGGGAAGGGCATCATTGACCTATATAGATATAGGTATTATTACATAGCTATATACCTATCAGATGAGAGCATAGGATAGACTTCAAGGCCCTTACATCATAGTCCTGATGAGAATATAATCTTCTATAGACTGGGATCTAATGAATCAGTCTACCCATCCCGGTATCATCAGTGTCTCTTACATTTGTCCAAAGATAACCAATCTCAAAATATAGAATACATGCACTCAAGAGATATGTTGTAGGATGGCACTCATTGAATATAAACTAGGAGAATCAAGAGCTTGTATATTTTGGATAGTCTCTGCACTCGACCAGTACTGAACCCAAAAGGGTTCCTCAAATTATGGAGGAATTGCACGTATTAAATTGCAAAAAACATTGATTTAATTATCAACATGTAATCAAATTTACCGTCATCTTTTTCCTTGAATAAACTTTTCATATACAACATAGTTTCCACTAATTCCAAGTCAAGTTCTCCCTAATAGATAGATGATAAATGAGATGAACAAGGCCACATATTAGCTCACACCCTCCCTCTCCATTCACACTATTGTCAAGTAATTCCTCATTGGTAGCAAATGGTCCTCAATCCATTAAGCATGGAAATAATTCAAATTTAAAAAATAAATCCCGAAGGGAATCCTTCTAGGTCAGAGACTTATTCAAAAAACACAAGTCAAAGCAGTGTGAATAGAAAAGGTCCAGATGGATTTGATATTTTAAGGCCAAGCAACCAAGTTGGGGTGGGGATATATTCATTCTTATAGATAGTCATCGAGCCATCAAAATTCAAATATATAAATCGGTCTTCCATATATTAAGTAAGAACAATAACTTAGAGGGATATACATGATATATTTGTGTATAATTTTGTAGGAGTTTTGTCACAAAAATTTGAACTTAGTAACGAGTAACTAGAGTCAAGACGAACACAACCCATAATTTTTATATAAGATCAAAGATGGTTGTTTAGATTCCATTTTTGATGATGCTTTGACTAATCTTTACAATCTAGATAAGTTTGAAACATTAAATTTAAATTTTGGGTTGATTCATCTAATTTTTCCTTTCATATCCCTATATTTAGTTCTTATGTTGTAACTCCTATTTACCTACAATATCTAATATAGAGTTTTAAATAAAATGAATTGCATTCAAGGCCCTGTGTTGAATAGGATGCCACTAATTTATCAGGGCCCTAAGTAGGAAACAAAAATGTAGAAAAATAGGAAATATCATAAAGAAAATAAAATCATAATATGCACAAAAAATGCTCCATAGTAGAATGCTAGCTAGATAAAAATTGATAATACTCTCCCAAAAGGATTACTGTGTTGTTATATATATATATATATATAGGTGATGCAGACACCTAAATCTAGCCACCGATAACCTCCAATTTTTGGCCAATTTCCACCTAAAATGTACAATTTGGCCAAAAAACACTAAAACATGCTAAATGGTGAAACTAACATATTCAAATGCTGATTTTGTCCAGGGTATCCCTAAATGGGGAAATGCAATTTATAGGCCAACTAACTTTGATTAGATCATTTCGAGTCAAAATGCCAAATGTGCACCTAGGTGCTCTGGATTGCTCTTTTCTATCAAATATTCTGCACAAGATGTGTGTCTTTGTTATTTTTTTTTCAACATCCTAAATGGGAATGCACATCCAACGCATCTAATGTTACCTTCCAATTCTAGTCCAGTCAAATTTTAGACCAATAATAAGGCATTTTGACCAATTTGTGCATAAAGTGCTTAATCTTGCTTAAGAGATAAATAACCCAAATCAAGGCATAATTAATAATTCCATGGAAACTTGTTGAATACTTGTTTTTTGAAAATGAATATTGAATATCTGCATCAAGTGACCTCATTTCTTGGGAAGGCATCCCTAGGCCATAAATGCCACAAAAATTACGATTCATGCCTCCCATGCCTCATCATTGCCTTCCATGATGCCCTCCATGCCTCTTAATTTCCCCTTCTTCCAATGACATGATGAGGATAATTAAAAACTTAATTCCAAAAATTGAATTAATCCTCAACCACACATCTCAATCTTGAGATGGACAGTTCAGGTTAATTCTAATCAAATTCAAAAATCTAGAAATAGGAGGCCTCACAACATCATTTCTAAGCTATTTTTAGTGCAAAGTTATAATTCCAAATTGGTTCCAAAAGCTTCAAGCAATTAGTGTTACCATGTGAAATTTATTCCAAGCCAAGCCAAGCCACAAGCGAAAGGTGCCAAGGAGAGATGAAGGTAGCCAAGCTTCCATTGCTAAGAACTTCATGAGCACAAACTGAGCAAGCCACTACAACAAGAATTTTGGAGCATCCAAAGAAGGTAAAAAGAGTTTTCTTTTACATTTTGGTTGTGTGTTTCATTCATGATTAACTAAGCTCTCCCTAGTGTCTAGGCCTAGAGATGTTATGTTATTAGTGTGTTTCTTTCATTTTTTCTCATTTTGGAACTAACACCATACTAATCATCCTCTCTTGAGTCAAATTCCTATAGCACATAATGGCACACCTGGGGGAAATAGATGCATCTCACACTTGAAGGAGAACATTTTACAAATCTAAAATATTTATTTGAGCCTTTAAAACTCTTACAAATTGATTTTCTAACTTTATTTTTCCATTTTTGCTTGCCACAATTTTACATAGTAACTGATGTCAACAAGTAACACTGACATCAGTTACATATCTTAACCAACGCTGGTTAGAAAAAGCAACATTATTTATATCTAAGTTAGCTACATTAACTGACGTTAGTGGTAATAACCGACGTCGATCACTGTGTTTTTTCAAAAACACAAACCTGAGAGCCACTTTTTCAAAGTTCATTGTTTTAAGCTAAAAAGAGATTCAAAGCTAAAGGACATGTCAACAATTTTATTGTAGGATCGATATTGGTATTTACTCAAAACATGTTTAAATCAACTTTGCATTCTTAAAAATCAATTAGGAACCTTGTTTTGGGTATTTAATAAAGGATTTAGATGTTTTTGGTGAATGTTTTCAAAGTTTGCAACTAAGACCAAGGGGTCAAATAAACACCACCAAATATTTTATTTTGGGTTTAAAATTGAACATACTTATCAATTTTTATTTTCAATAGTTGTTTAATCAAATTTTTGTTTGGAAAAAAGAGGAATGTTGCGTGTATGCTCTTCCATTTGTCCCTTATAGGGAACCATTGGAATCAAAAGTGCCATTCCTATTGTAAGTAGCCTAGTCCAAGGCTGAGAAAGAAAGTCATCTAAATCACTCCCCAAAAACTTGTCAAAGTTTGGGTGACCATGAAAATTACCCTAAAGTCTTTCTACTTTCATGCTTTATTTATTTATGCATCTTGGCTTGCGAGGGGGACTTCATCACCTCCCACAAGTTCTTTAGAGATGCTTTGACCTAGGGTTTCACCTCCTGGCATTGACTTCATTTGGCTCCTTTAGAGTTATACACGGGACATAGTGGCACTTTGGACATCACACTACACTAAGTGAATAGTAGGATGTAGTGGTTGCAAAAAAGACTAGACCTTTTTGCAACAAGCCAAGTGATACGGACCCAAAATCCATGCTTTTCTTTCATATTGTTTGGCATGAAAGTCATTGTGCAATTGATTCTCCTAGATCATTTGGAAACTTGTTAGATCTTAGATAAATCTCTACATGTCACAGAAGTATTGTTGATTATCCTAGACCTTTACCAAAGTTGTTTAAGTCCTTCACTTATAATTTAAGTTTGAAATTACACCTTCACAAGTTCATAGGGTTGATGTGTTAAGTGGGTTCGCCATTTGTATTAAACTTTAGGTAACTTAGGTTTAATTTCCAATTTGGGTTGAAGGCTATTTAAGACTCATAATCATTGTCATCACTTAATATACTTAAGCCATTTTGTGTTAAACACTTTCACTTTGAGTCTATGCACCACAACATTTTGAGATAATGAAGTTAGTGTTATGCTATCAAAATTATGGAAAAATGTCTTTGCCTTAGAGAGTTTTTGAGACAAACTTTTTTGTCACACATTTTGGGTAGTATAGTGCCATTACATTGCCCAAAACATTTTAAATATTATTTCATAGACCCTCTTACATAGAATTCCAAATTTGTTCCTACATTTTCAAACCAATTTGAGTGTACTTTTGTGATCCTTTGTCTAAAACACAGTTATATTATTCACCTTTGTCCAGTTTGTTTGTCAAAGAGAACCAAGTTTTATACCACTATTTATTAGAAAATAAACTATTGCTAAAAGTGCCTTTTGTTTCACACCTTATACCTAGTTGATCAAGTTTATGTCGAAGAATCAAATGTCTAGTGTTTGTTATAAGTGTTTCAAATCTGTTAGATTAAAACTTTCATCTATTTTCAAAGTCTAGATTTTGACATCATTTGGCCAAGAGTCCTAGCACATGCCTTGTTTGAGCCTAGCTTTTGACGCTGTGTTTGGCGAAAAGACCTAGCAACTTTTAAATTCTTAGATTAAACTGATTTGAAACACTTCAAACTTAGAGTTTAGCATTTTGATTTTCAGTCCATTTACTTTCTTACCTTTGTGTGAATATTTAAACGTTAGATACTTTATCCTAGCTTGTTTCCTCACAAATATTTGCATAAACCTTTTGATCCTTTTGACAAATCTAGACCAAGTTAAAACACCATCTATTTTAAATTATATCCTTTTTAGAGTTTGTAGAATGCTTTGACCTTTTATCACAAAAACATTGACTATGGATTCCAACATGAATTCCTACACTCATAGTGGACTCATGTACAATCTAGGGATTAGTAATGTAGTTGCACAAGAAGAAATGGTGCAAGACCCCTATGTGAATAATATTTCTTATGATATGGATTATTATCTCTCTTATAATACTCAATTAGGGGTACAAAGCCAAGATCCATTAACTAACTATTTGGTTAACACACCACCTTATTTAGAGCATGACCATGACCAATTGATTTCTCAAAGTGTACAACCTATGAGATTAGGTAATCAAAAAATGTCTAATGTCATGCCTTAATGATATAATATGATGAATTATACTCCTCAATAAGTAACGAGTAGTATTCCACAACAATAGACACAACCTAGTATATCAATACAACAAAGGACAAATACATTATTGCCTCAATCAAGGGAAACTAATATTCCACCTCACCAGGTAATGATGAACATACCTTTTTAGTTGTAGAATAATATGCTAAGTCAAAACCAAGCAATGACTAGTCAATAATGTACAAATATTGGTCAACGACAGATGCCAAATCTATAACCTACTTTCACTGCCTCACAAGGAATCATGCAACAATTAGGTCCCCATGTTTCTCAAGTACCTATTAGATAACCGATGGTTCAAAATGTGTTATAAATTTACAGATAGGGTCTTGGTCCACAAGTTCTCACTCAACATCAAGGTTTGATTAGTCAGTAGCATGTCCCTTTTCAACCACAATAGGTATAGTATAGTTATATCCCTTCATCCCAACCACAAAATCCTTGAAGGCAAACCTTTATCACCAACCCAAACTAGAATATTGTGTAACCAAATGTGTAATTTCATGTACATCCTAATCCACATATGTGTATTCTTGGTCCATTCCCCAACCAAGCCAATATACCTCAACAGGTGTCTCCATCATACCCTGGTCAAAGTGTCCCACTTGTGGCCTCTCAACCATCCACCTAAACTGATTTTCTCCCTTAAACCAATATTCCTTCCAGTTTCCTATCCAAAGAATTACAATAAATGAAGGATTCAATTTATGCTATTCAAGTGGGGAAGCAATCTAAAAAGTTTAAATTGGATGACATGTGTTCCTATCAATTCAACATGGAGTATTTCTAGATACCAATTCCTCCAGGATATGAACCACCCAAATTTGACAAATATAAATGGAAAGGTAACCCTAAGGCTTATTTGACTAAATTCTTTGTTACATGTCAATTAGTGGCATATATCAACATATACCTTTTGTTTTTCTTTCTAAGGAGCTTGATTGGACAAGCCTTGGAGTGGTTTTAAAATTTTCCCAGGAATTTAGTAATAGACTTTGATGATCTTTTTGATAAATTTGTGTTGCACTTTTCCTATATTCTCAAGCATGAGATTTCATTAGTGGACCTGACACAAGCAAATAAAAAAGATGGGGAGAGTTTTGCAAGTTGTGTACAATGATGGAGAGCCCTTGCAAGTTGTTTCACCCATATTTTACTAGATAAACAATTAGCCATTGTGTCTACTAAAAATTTACATAGTGATATAGTTTACCATCTGGAACTACAATGTGCGCATACATTCAAAGAGATCATTGATAAAGGTTTATTGATTAAGTGGGTACTCATCAATAAAGGAGTCATCAAACTTAATTCTACCAATCAAGGAAATGGCCAACAAAAACATCCTAATAAAATGCAAGCATCACAACTAGCACAGGCCAATAACCAAGAAAGACCAAAGCAAATCAATCGTAATAGGAATGTTGTGGGAAATGGAGTAACCAAATCTCATCATGTCCAAACTATGTAGACATCATTCGCACCACCTTTTCAACTTACTCCTACCTAGTAACCTCTCCAACCAATGTTGCAAGCACAACAACCAAAACCTACACAACAAATACAGTAGCCTTTACCATTGCAAACCCCTCCTCTTAAGAGAGTCATGCCTGCATGTCAAGTCTTTAGTGACTTAGGAGAACCTATTGAATATTTATTTCTCAAGTTTTTTTCCACTAATATGATTAGTTGGCCTATACCAAATCATTATCTGCAAGGCATTCCTTATCCTAATTGGTACCATGAAAATGAATTTTGTGACTATCATCAGGTTAAGGGGCATAATTTATGAAGATGTGTCTAAATCAAGCATTTAATTGACAATATTTTGGAGAATGGGGAAATAGCATTGGATAATGGTGATTTCACTTCCAATCAGACTATTGGGATTTATCAAAACCCCTTTCCCTGATATAACAATCAACAACAACAAAATAATCAATAGAAACAACAATAACAACAACAACCAGTGTAGTAGCAAAATCAACAATATTAAAATCAAAGGCCGAACCAACAAAATCAATAAAATCAGCAACATAACCCACAATGAAAAAATAATGGATAAAACCAAGGTTAGAACGGTAACAACCAACAAACCTACCATGTAGTTGCACATGACTACAATAGGGTTGTAGGTCATATTACAAGGGGTAGCATTAATACCATCTCCATTAATCCTAGAGCAAACACTAATCATCCTAGACCATTTCTAAAAAATAATATTTAGCCAAATTACATGAATATTCATTATTTGACCTGGGATTGCATACAAGTAAACCAACAAACTAGGACTACCCCTTTCGGATCTTATAGTAATAACTCGATCTTGCCACATGACCACATGCAAGTGCACCGACAACCAAGACTTGTCATGTCTGGTCCCACACCATTTCCAACATTGATTAACAATAATGGTCCAATATTTAATCCTAATTGTTCAATCACAACTTGAAAATCAAAGATTACTATCCCAGGCCCGCAACCATCTACCACTTTACCTGTCATCTAACCCACTTTTTAGCCTCAGAATAAACCATTCACTATTGACCGAAATAAGAAGTTTGATATTGTGGAACAATTACAGAAGACACCAATGAAAATTTCTATTTTAGATTTGATACAAATGTCAATAATCCATGATATTTGTCAAATTGATTAGGAACATTACACCATCCACATGTTTCTTCTTTCATATGTTGTGTACCTTTATGAGTTGTCTATACATTTCAATCAACAACATTTGTTCATTTTCCAACCATGGGATTATTAAGAGATAGCCCTCAAATCCTCCTACTATGATATAAGATAATTTTTTGAAATAAATTAATTATCTTCCATATATGGATATGATTATAGCTCCTTCATCAAAAACTTTGGTTACCTAATATTCCTTCAATACTTGTACAATTCTCATGTTAAAAGCATGTTTTATAGGCCTGACATAAATATTTTAGCCCAAAGTATACATTATGTTTATTAAATATAGTGTAAACCTTGGCCTAAAAACATTTATCCATAGTTTTGAAGAGTCAAAAGATAAAATAATGTAGGAAGAAGTGGAGATATTGGAGTAACCTACTTTAAAAATGAAATTTCCCACTCTAGCATAAGCTCTGTAAGAAATTAAATAGCTAAGAAAGAAGATACAAGATCAGTCTAGAGGAGGATGAAATGCACTTACTACAAAAACTTCTTAGTTGTAGCCCCTATTGAAGACCATCCTACAATCATTATTTCATAACCTTTTGTAGAGGTAAATTAATAAGAAGAACCTCCAACTGCCCAAGAAGTCATGTATCATTACTCATTTTCAATATCTTCTAAAATGATGAATTAGATGGATAGTTTGAAATTTTAAAGGAATTAAGAAAAGAAAATAAGAAATTGAAAGAAGAGAATAAGTTGAATGAAGACAGAATATCAAACTAAAGTAGAACCTGATAAATTTTAAGCTTTGGTTGAACACCTAGCTCTAGACGAACAAGTCACATTCAACCAAAGTGATATGTCTTCCCTTGGCCTACTCCATAATAATCCATTATATATATAATTTTATATAAGATGGCATAAAGTGAAATGTGTCCTTATAGACAATATATCTAGCCTCAACATAGTGTCTCTAAAGCTCATCAAGCTTCTTGGGTACACCATGGCAGATCTCTAGCCAAAAACAATAACTATTAAAGGTTATGATAATCAGGAAAGAGAGTCACAAGGCACCATTAGTTTTCCAGTTATCATTGGGCCTTTGATCCATGACACACTTTGTCATGTGTTTGATATTGAGTTATCATAAAACATACTTCTAGGTAGGCCTTGGTTACATGAGATTCATGCAGTCTCATCAACACTGCACCAATGTATCATGTTTTCCCACTCAGGGATGGAAGTGAATATTCTAGGAGATTTACACCTGAATGAACACTACAAGCATCTTGAGGCTAAATTTCAAAACTATAATTATCAGTACAGTATGAATCCAAGTTCCAAATAGGATAAAGGAAAGGTTATACTTATTGATCTTTCATTGAATAATTGCATAGATCCTAATACCTTGGATTATATTTCCCACATACCACCTCCTGAAGCTTCTAATAATTTCACCATTTTAGATAATGGACCAAGAGAATATGTAACCCATGATACATTTCATATTGTCAATCTTCCTCAAAATCCAAAAACCTTTGGGTGACCTAAAGTCACCCCACATAGGCATTGGCAGCAAAAGAACAAAGATAAAGGACTTGTCATGTTTGTACCAGCATCTATCCTAGAACCTGACCCTCTTGAAGAAGATGAATCATGGTTATACAATGACAACCAAGCTGATTGTTATAAAAATGCAAAGTATCTGATTCCCAATAGGATCATGGAGCATCACAATTATGAAAGAAGAGGCCTCAGACCAAATCAGCAAGGAACCATTGAGCCAATTTCTATGACTAAGTATGAAAGACCTTATGGACTTAAATTTAAACTGCTTGGGGGTGACTCCACATATCTTATTCAAACTCCATCACCAATGACTAGTGATGATGATGATGATAATGAAGTAGAGTTCGATCATAGCCTCACCTTTGATGTCCTAGTTGAAACTAACCTATTTGATAACAATACTATTTGTATGCTTACCCTAGCCATTCATTGCAATCCTTTTCCATTATATTATTCCCAACTAATAGATTGGGACCAATAAGAATCTAGTCTTCTGATTGATGAGTTATAGAATGATGAGGCATTCTATGTTTTCTTAGGCTTTAGAGACAATGTTCCATTGGGATATAAAAAATTAGGGTTCTTAATCACATTGGATCCTACAACCTATTTTAGAGAGTGAGTGAGCACCCTTAGCCAAAAATAAATAAGTAAAACATTTAGGTCACAAAGTGAAAACTTCTTTAACATGCTTTTTGACTAGGGGAAAAGTAAAGATAAAGGCCAGTCTAGTAGTGAAAACCTATCTCAGGTGCTAATAGATGGGGGTGTTCATTCTTCTTTGAATTTAGACCAGGAGACCACCAATGATGAACTTACCTGTGGATTTGAGTTTAGCTTTGAGTGACATCAAGTATTTGATCAAATTCTTTAAAAATTTTTGACTATCTTTGTCACATGGCTAGATCTCCCATTAGGGGATTCAGATTCATCATGCCCAAGAGAAGTTGAAGAGCAAGTCCTAATAGAGGGCCTTGACATAATCCAATAGTTCAATTCATTGCCTACTATCCTGGAAGATGGTTTGACCCTTCTATTCAAAGATACAATAGAGGTAAACATTAGGACTCCATCAGACTAAAAATGTATAAAATTAGGTACATTCCTCATTGAGGAGGAATGTGACATCTTTACACTTCTATTGAGAGAATTTATAGATATCTTTACATGGGCTTATTCTGACATGCCAAGTTTAGACCTCGCCTTGGTTCTTTACCACCTTGTGGTTAATCTTGATGCCAAATTGGTAAAATAAAAGTTACATAAGATGCATCCTTGCATTACTGTAATGGTAAAAAAAGAGTTGGAAAAACTTTGAGAAGTAGGGTATATTCGATCCATTGACTACTCAGAATGGATCTCTAATGTGGTACCTATTAGCAAAAATCTTGAAGGGATTAGAATTTGTACTAATTTTTGAGACATCAATAAATCTTATCCTAAAGATGATTTTCCCTTGCCTAATATTGACATGATCATCGACTCCATCAGCATATGTTATCAACATTTGTTATCAGGTGATGCTATTTGGCCTTAATAATGTTGGAACTACATATCAAAGGGCCATGACTGTCATATTTTATGATATGATCCATGATATTGTTGAAGACTATGTCGATGACATATTAGGAAAATCCAAAACCAGGTTCGACCATCCAACAGTGTTGTATAAGATATTTGAAAGATTATGAGAGTAAAAAGTCAGACTCAATCTAAAGAAATGTGTCTTTAGTGTAACATCAAGTAAATTGCTTGGCTTCATTATGTCTCATAGAGGTATTGAAGTTGATCTAACTAAAGTTCATATTATAACCAAAATGCTACCACTAACCAATTTAAAGCAACTTCATAATTTATAGGGTAAGATCCAGTCAATATGATACTTCATCTCTCAATTAGCATACAAGTACCATCCATTCACACACCTTTGTAAGAAAGGAGTTGCATTTCACTAGGATGATCATTGCCAAATAACTTTTCAATAACTTAAATACTATCTTGTTAATCTGCTTGTTTTATTACCTCCTATGCCAGAAAATCCATTCTTATTATACCTCTCAGCTACTGATCATGCTCTAGGGTCACTCTTGGCTCAACATGATGATAATGGAAAGGAACATGTTATATACTACCTAATCTATAGCTTGGTTGCATATGAACATAACTATTCACATGTTGAAAAAGCTTGTCTAGCCATGGTTTTTGTAGCTCAAAAACTACATCATTACATGTTGAATAATAAAACCATGGTCATTTCAAAAGTATATCCACTCAAATATCTACTAGCTAAAATAGATTTTCAAGGTATAATGGCTAAATGGATCATGATTCTCATAGAGTTTGACATAGAGTATGTTAATCAGAAGGCAATCAAAGGACAAGTTTTTGCAGATCAACTTGCTAAAACACCTCTCATAGACACACAACCACTCAAATTCCAATTTCCTAATGAATCTATCATGACCTTCATTGACACACCCCTTGAGAATATCCCTAAAAGTTGTACTTTGATGGTTCATTCACTGCACATGGATCAGGGGCAAGCCTATTTTTTATTACACCATAGGGGGATTTAATCCCTAAATCATTAAAAAATATCTTTCCTTATACAAACAACATGGCTGAGTATGAAGCACTTATTGTAGGACGTCAAAAAGTAGTGCATTGGAATATATCTCATCTGCAAGTTTATAGTGATTCTCATATAATTATCAATCAGGTTATCGATCATTTTTAGACCCAAGATGACAAGTTGGTTCCATATAAATCCATGGTCGACACTCTTAAACAACAAATTTCCAACATTTGGTTTGATAACATACCAAGGGCTAGTAATAAAATGATAGATGCCATGGCTACTATTGGCTCTCTAATTCAACAAACAAATAAAGCTAGAGAGTATCAGTTCCTTATCAAGAATTTGTTAGCACCAGCTCATGAACCTTCAATCATTACCATGATTTGTGATATTGTTGGTCCTAATTCTACCTATACTCAAACCTTTACAACTACCTTCATGACCAAGTTATGCCACCTAACCTATCTCAAAAAAAAACCAAAGAATTCATTCACCATTCTGCATATTATACTCTACTTGGATTCACCCTTTACCGTCGTAGTTTTGATGGAACTCTGCTTTGTTATTTAACTTCAACAGAGTCTACAGTAGCATTAAGAGAAGTTCAAGAAGGAGTATGTGGAGCCCATTCTAGTAGGGTAGTCTTATCCAAAAATCTCTTGCATATTGATTACTATTGGCCCACAATGGATGCAAATGTTATTGCATATGTAAAAAAGTGTGAAAAATGTCAACGACATGCTAATCTGATTCATGATCCAATAAAATATCTGAAATTGATGTTGACACCATGGCCATTTTATACATGGGCACTTGACCTCATTGGGAAGATTAACCCCACTTCATCTGATGGCCATATATATATCCTTACAACCACCAATATTTCATTAAGTGGGTTGAAGCTATACCCCTCACGTGATTGGAAAGAAAATTTCAAAATTCATTTTCAACCATCTCATCTGCCACTACGGTATCCTTTCTGACATTATATCTAATAATGAAAGATCATTCAAGAACAAATATGTATACCATCTATGTACTAAATATAACATCACACAACATTTTTCTACAACATATTACCCTCAAGGTAATGGTGAAGCTGAGGCATCCAACAAAACCATATCAATATTCTTAGAAAGATTGTCAATGATGTCAGTCATGATTGGAACCTCTAGATATTTCCTTCCCTTTGGGCACACCATACTAATAATCATAATCCCATAGGAGCCACTCCATACTAACTTATTTATGATACTGAAGCCATCTTTCCCATTGAGGTTGAATTACCTCACTACGCATCTCTTTCAAGCATGTCCTGGATGATCATGACTATCAAGTATCTCTCCTATAAGAGCTAGACCTACTTGATGATAAATGCACAACCGTGCTCAACAATCTTCAAGCATATCAAAACTAACTCAAAGGCCACTATCATCAGTGTGTTAAGTATAAAACATCTGAACTTGGTAATCTTGTTCTTAAAGAAAACCAAAAGAATACCATGATCAAGAAGAAACATAAAGGGAAATTCAAACCAAATTGGATAGGGCCTTTCATCATCACTGTAAATTATAGATCAGGGGCATACATGCTTTCCAAACTAGATGGAGAATAAATTTTAGATCTAATGAATATTATTCACCTCAAATGATACTATGCTTGAGTTTTAAGGTGTATTATTTTTAAGGACCATTTCACTTAGGCCATTTTATCACTATCCTTCTTTGTACATAATACCACCCTTATCCTTCCTCTTCACCATTTCCACTTTCCATTTCCAACCTACCAACCCAATTTGTTCTAAAGCCTAGCCCATTTAACCTTGGTTTTTTCTATTCGTTACATAGTTTTAGCATAAAGGTATCTGATCAGTTTCATCAGTTGGTTCAAGTACTTTAGATAGAGGTCATATTTTGGGATAGTGTGATAAATTTTTTGGCAGTTACATCCTTCATTTGTTATTCCTTTCTTACCATTGGTCTTGCTACTAATTATAACAGCCTTTGGGAAAATTAGCACCTTTGATCTATGTTGTTGTGTCCTAATTATAACTACCTATGGGCAAACTAGGGGCAACATTAAACTTTGACATACTAACTTGCCACTTCTTATGTCATACTATGCCTTTCTACCAATTGTGCCTACTTTACTTGAATTCACTGTTGTACTAGTCAAATTCCTCTGTTGTAAAGGTGAAACTACAGTGACTTGAGGTCCTACTCTAAGACTATGTAGGTAGTGCTCAATACTTATTGAGGTCAGCTCAGTCACCTTTTTCCCCATGCTCTCACCATTTTATGAGTAACCTAAGACCATGCTCTCACCATTTTGTGAGCAACTTAAGACCACGCTCTCACCATTTTGTGAGCAACCTAAGCCATGCTCTCATCATTTTACGAGCGACCTAAGTTTGAATGCTCTCATTATTTAATGAGAAACTTAAGCCATGCTCTCACTATTTTTCTAGATTGAACCATTTAGTGTCTTGTTATTCTCAATTGAGTTGAGACACTCCAAAACACTTCCAAAAACATTTAAAAAATTGTTAGAAAAGAATGAAAACATTGACCACTTCTTTGCCTTAAGGATTTTGGGAACCCTTACTAAGTTACAAGTAAATCACTTGTCATTTAGTTTTCTCATCCTTTTTGGCCTTTTTCTCTCACGCACTTTTTGTTTTGCAAGACCATTCCTCTTCTTATCTCACATCTATTCTATTTTTTTTCATCAGTTATCATATTCTTCTCATTCCCTGAGAGAACTAAATTTGGCCTAAAGGGTTTTATTAGATATTACATCCATGGAACTATGCAGTCAACATCCACTTGCCTAGTGCATATGAAGATAGCTCAACCACCCCCTTCCTTTTCTTCTATTCCCCCATTTTGTTCATTTGTTAAGTTGTTGCCTATTTTCTAGGGGCAATGTTCATAGAGTTTTTATTTCATTATTGGTTTGTTTATTTCTACTTATTTTGTTTGTTTATCTACCTGTTTGTTTGCTTTTAGCACTATTGCCTTGATTCAATTTATGTGTGTTCATTGGGTAATTCGTTTCCCACACTTACACTTGAATCCATCCATATTCATATGTTTACATTGTCATCATGGTTTCTATCATTGGGCATTATTTTTTATTGAGTATTGGATTACAAGAGTCAATCCTCATGCATATTTCAACCAAGTCCTCATGATGTTCTATCATGAAGCCAATCATCACATGATATAAAAAACCTTAGCATTAAGAAGTCTATTCATCAATGGTGGCATCTCTTCAGCACTAACATCCTGATTCACTCCCAATCATATCCCAAATAGAGTAATTAAACATGAAAGAATTTCAATCTTTATTAGTTCAGATGAGCATCTCCCTACTAGTAGGTTATTTCAATTCATCATTAACCTCTGTGTTAATTTATCATCATCATCATCATCATCATCATCATCCAAGTTTATCATGTTTTCCATAATTGGGGTCTAATGATTATAATTGTCGCAAATCATTACACACCGTCCCACCTGCATTTCTCAATGATTATAGCCACATTTGGGCAAATCATTATGTTATCACCACTTTAATTTTTCTACCTATACAAGGGCATGTTATTCTCTTGTTTGTATATCCTAACTAGGGTAGCTCCATATTCTCAATGATTATAACCACCTTTGGGAAAATCATTGTGTTATCATTCCACGTTGCCAATATCAGGGTATAATGTTTATAACCACCTTTGGGAAAACCATTGTACACCATTCCACTTGCATTTTCAATTATTTTGACTACTTTTTCAATATCATTATGTCTTCACCCCATCATCTTTCCTTTCTTTGGTCCCCTCGTTTCACTTCTTTCTTTTTGAGGGTTCATTTATCGACCTACTTATGCCAACCATTCCCTCGAGGGGGCATCATATAGTTAGTTTATCATCATTACAGTTGTAGTCATACAATACCTTTTAATTCTTTGAAAAGATGTTACTATTCTTATAGCTTGTAATGCCTTCCCAAATAGGGGCAAACTGTAGACACATAAATCTAGCCAGCGATAATCTCCAATCAAGGTTTTGGCCAATTTCCACCCAAAAAGTACAATTTGGCCGAAAAACACTAAAACATGCTAAAGGATGTGAAACTAACATATTCAAGTTTTTATTTTGGCTAGGGTATACCTAAATGGGGTAATGTAATTTATGGGCTAACTAACTTTGATTAGATCATTTCGAGTCAAAATGCCAAATTTGCACCTAGGTGCTTTGAATTGCTCTTTCTTATCAAATCTTTTGAACAAGGTGTGTACTTTTGTTATTTGTTTTTGGAAACATCCTAAATGGGAATGCACATCCAATGCTCTAATGTCACCTTCCAATTCTAATCCAGTCAAAATTTTGACCAATAACAAGGCATTCTGATCAATTTGAGTAATTTGTGCATAAAGTGCTTAATCATGCTTAAGAGCTAATTAACCCAAATCAAGGCATAATTAATAATTCCATGGAAACTTGTTGAATACTTGTTTTTAAAAATGAATATTTAATATCTGCATCATCAAGTGACCTCATTTCTTGGGAAGACATCCCTAGGCCATAAATGTCATAAATATTAGGATTCATACCTCCCATGCCTCATCAATGCCTTCCATGATGCCCTCCATGCCTCTTAATTTCCCCTTTTTTTAATGTCATGATGATTATAATTACAAACATAATTCCAAAAATCAAATTAATCCTCAACCACACATCTCAATCTTGAGATGGACGATTTAGGTTAATTCTGATCGAATCTAAAAATCTATAAATAGGAGGCCTCACAACATCATTTTTAAGCTATTTTTAGTGTAAAGTTATAATGCCAAATTGTTTCTAAAATATTCAAACAATTAGTGTTACCATTCCAAATTGAAGCCAAGCCAAGCCAAGCCATAAGCCAAAGGTGCCAAGGAGAGATGGAGGTAGCCAAGCTTCCGTTGCCAAGGACTTCATGAGCACAAGTTGAGAAAACCACTACAAAAATCATTTTGGAGCATCCAAGGAAGGTAAAAAGAGTTTTTTTTTGCATTTTAGTTGTGTGTTTCATTCTTTTGTTGTTAACTAAGCTCTCCCTAGTGTTTAGGCCTAGAGATCTTATTCTATTAGTGTGTTTATTTCATTTTGTTTGTCATTTTGGAACTAACATCATACTAACCATCCTCTCTTGAGTTAGATTCCTAGATCACAGGTGATTTTGAATTCAAAATTTATAATATTGGCACACATGTCAACTTCCTATGGATAGAAATGGGAAAAATGAGAAGGGACTAGCATGCCTATTTGGAAAAAAGGGGAGAGGAGAAACCACTATCTAGAATTATATTATACGGTTCAAAAAGTGGGAGAAAGGGGGGTAAATGTGGAATAGAGGGTAATACAAAGATAATAAAAGTGGATTTCAACGTTCTACAGTTGACAAGAATATAAATATCACTTGATTTATAAGAAATTAATATATATGTAAACATTTTGTGCAAACCTAATTGGGGCCATTTTAGGATACTAAATTAGCATATATACAATCGACATGTAGGTTGGCCTTCTATTTAAATATTTTACTTGAGATTCAAATATACTACCTCATTTATGGATGAAACATACATTCACCATCATGTCCAATTAAGTTGTACTAACTATATATAACACTTTATGTGGGGAATATTTAAGCGCCAAATAGCCGAGTACATGATGTCATTAAAATTGTGAACTCAAAACCTTTAAAGTTTTTTACAATAAAGTGTTCATGCTAATTATGATGTCAAGCACAAGGGAATTATGAATTTAATCCCTCTCTATACCACTGATGAATTTATAAATTATACTTAGATAATATAATGATACTAATGTTCGTGTAAGGAAAAAATTGGCCAATAGGTATGAAAATGCACAATGTAAAATAAGGAATAAGGAGTGAAATTAAAACCCCAACCAACCCAAAAATAAAAAAGAACATGTGAAAATAAACTATATCTTTGAATGCCTCACTCATCTCACCAAATCTACAACCCTATCATAAGGTTGCTTCCTACTCAATCTTGAAGAAGAAACAAGGTGAACAAAATAAGCACTCATTTAGGTGTAGAGCATCACATAAGTAAAGTCTCCAGCCATAGGTTACTGAGGATCAAACATATCTTGAAATAAAAATGACAACCATATTTTATCATCATAAACCATGAAGGTCAAGAGAGAGTATACAAGTCTCTAAACAGAAAAAATTATCACCTCCTAATCTCATAGTAAGGAGAACATATAAATATAAAATGGTCATTAGTTTTAGGATACATATAATAAATTCAAAAAATGTGATGTACTTGAAGAATATGGTGATTTGTCTCTATGCAAAGGCAGTGTGAACAAATTTTTTATTGTGGAAATAAAACCCTCAAACTACAAGGTAATTTGAGTTGGGTTTAGCCTAGAGGTTAGATGATCCCATCCTCAATGTGAATATATATAATGTAGTAAAATAGAAAATTTGAGGAAATAGGCTCCTTGGGATCTAATAATATAGACTGAAGGTAGGATTTATAGATATCATCATTGATACCCTTTTTTATCTCCCATATGGATACATCAAGTGTATTATTTGAAAACTTATGTGGATGGATTCTATCTATTTCAATATCTACAATTCCTAGTAGAGCATGAGCCTTAGCATACCATCAAAATTTTATCCCACATTGTGCCAACTACATATATAATTTGAATGATTGAGAAGGTTACCTAAATAGATCAACCAAAGAGTTGGCTATCCATATAAATTTATTTATTGTAGTCACCATTTGAAGTATCACAATAGTGATGAGTGAAGTTGCACTGAATTTAGTGAAAATAATGTCAAGAGGGGTAGATCTTTTAGCATGGAGATAATTGCATAATATAGTGGTAAGCACTCATTCAGTCAATATTAGTTCAAATTTATGAAGGTAATGCCCACATTTCAAACTCATATAAAATATTAAGTATAACAGGTGAATAAAAGAGGTGAATATTTATCTAGATATCCTCAAATTGAATCCAAAAATAGTATTTCTCAAGAGTGGTGATGGAAATGTACTATTTACTTAAAAATTTGGGTATATTGTGTAATACACTATGGAAATTTGCAAATTTTCATTTATATATAATCATCTTTAAATTTCACAAAATCCATCATTTTTAAGGTGATTTTCACTATATTATCATCATTTTTGAAACATGTGTATATACAAATGTGTTTTATCCATAATTTTACTAGAATCAGGATGTTTCTAAATATATATATTTTAACCAATCAATTTGTTTTATCTATATTGATTTCTATGTAAGAACAAATTATCCTCACTAATATGGATCATGGGTTAATACCACATGTAAGGCTTCATGAACATGTTCCTTGCCAACAAGGCTAAGAATTACCAATATTGACATGATAAGAACCCCTTCATAATAAGCACATAGATCCTCACTAGTATGGATCATGGGTTAATGCCACATATGATCACTTTATGAGGTGTAGAAACTATTTATAAATTATGTAACACCACATCCTTGTACACTTTGTAAACTCAAACCTTGTATGTTCCTCTTAGTTTTAGACATATCCTACTTCTGCAAGTTTTGCATCTACTCTCTTTTGTGCCCCTTAGCCTATCTCTTAGTCTGAACAGTCTTATATTTATGACCTAGGCCTTATATCTTGTCCAAAATGATTAAAACCTACTTATCTTCCACCTCTACAATTTTTGAGCTCATACCTATTTTCCTACTCCTTGGACACTTATTTCCCAAATAAACACCTACATCGATGCACATGTCTTGCTTTGATGTGTCTAGTGCCTTAAAATTCATCTAAGTTACAAATGAAACATATCCTAATGGTTGGCATAATTTATTTAATGTGAGACATTCTCCAAAGGATTGCTATAAATACAATATCAACCCTCATTCATTCCTCACCTAGAAAGTTCTTACCCACTCACTAGGAAACTTACCAAAAGCATTCACTCCAACATTCAAGTGAGTGAAAATTCCCTATTTTATCTTATTTCCATATCAATCATAGAGATAACATATCTACAATTCTGAAGTACTTGAGGAGTATCCAAAGAGCTATATTTTCTAATTTACAAGATAGGTCAATGATATACTTGATTTCCACATATTGAATAATTCACACACAAGCCAACATGTAGGAGAGAGCTACATAACTTTGAGGCCCTCTTCAGAGTATTTTATATATAATCAACACTAATTAACAAAGAGTTTTTTTGGGAATCTCAACATCGTGCCCATGAACCCATTTTTCCACACAACCACTTTGAGGATGTAGAATTAGGGTTTGATCATTTTATAAGAATCGATAGTCCATGACCCAGATTTGATTGCACCATAGTGAAGGAAATGAAAAATTAGAAGAATCTAATTGGGCACTTCCTATTTCAAAAAAGTGTTCCATATAGGACACTTGTGTCCAACCTAGACACTAGTACCAACAATTTTTTTCCAAGTTAATATAAGTGTATGAGGCTATAGAGGCACTTAATCCAAAACTCAGTGACTATTATAAAATACTCTTCTAGTATGCTTCCTACTTATTATAGATCCATATTTTTATTAGCATAATAACCATATAATTATCTTATTTATTTTTCACTACCATAGCTAGCATAGCTATACTTTCCATTTTTAAAATATCTCAGCATAATAAAGTCAGTATATGTCTATCTAATTTTTGTAATTGGCCTATTATATATTTTTTTATCACCCTTTTTCTTATTCATTTCTATATTTTGACCCTATATATTCCAATAGGATCCATATCAAATTTAGGGTTAAACATTTGGTGAACCTAATATTTGAGCTCAAAACCCTAGGTGCTTTAGTGTTTTGTATTTCCTATTTCTCTATTTTCTATACTTTGTTACAAATTTTTCATTTGTCAAAGCAATGGAAAATGTTAGTCTAAAAACCTAATTTTAAATAGAAGATAAAGAAGCATTGATCACTCATCTCAACAATAACAAGAGATTAATGGATGCATTTTTGTATGTTACAAGATATGAAATAAGTAATAATGATAAAGCTAAGGCTTCTTCACCTAGTGACGGTGAGTCCTTAGAATGTATTACAACTTATTTTGTACCTATCAATATACCTACATTTAGTGGAGGCATGGATTATGTCTCCCAACCTTTGTTTCCTGAAAACACTACTACTGCATCTACCATGGAATTACTAATTGTTTCAATTCAAATAACATTTTCAATGCCTATTACTACTAAAACCATGTTCACTTCTCCATTGGTGACTACTCAGCTTGTTAATTGAAACCCCAATGTATCTATAGTTCAAACACTCCTTCAAGTTATAAAGACCTTGGAGGACAAGGTTAAAAACATTGAACAAAAGCCTCTAAAGTCTCTTCATTCTATTAATTCCCAAGATGTGTTGTATAATCCTCTTGTACTTAAGATATATTTTCACCCTTTTCCAATTGGTTTTGTTGCACCTAAATTCCTATTTTACGATGGCAAGGGTGATCTTGAGAAGCATCTTCGATCTTTTTATGTGGTATTCCTTGATTATGCCTCCAATGATAAACTTTTGACCCAATTATTTCCAAGGAGCCTCAAGGATTATGCTTTGAGATGGTTCTATGATTTACCTCTCAAATTTTTGAAAGCATGCAACCCTCTTAAAAATTATTTTTTGGCGCACCACTCTATTAACATCACCAAAAAGGTTTCTTATGCCCAAATTGAAAAAATTAAATAAGGAACCAATGAACCTATCAATGAACAATGTTGGTTAAAATGACCAATCTTATGGAAGATAAAGAACTTCAAGACATCTTAAAGATAATTTTTCTTGTTTCTTTACATGAATCCATCATTTTCAAAAACTTTAAATCATTTGATGACTTGTGCCATGTTGTTCGGGATCATGAAATGAAACTTATCTCATTGAATAAACTTAAGTATGCAGCAAACACACCAACTACATCTACATCCAATTCCAAGTTTACAATCAAACCAAGTTATAAGGTAAAACCTCATGAGCCTAAAAATGAAACAACCACCATGGTTAATGAAGTTTCACAATAGCCTAATAATTTTTTCTTATTTAATGCATCAAGGAGATAATTTACATGCTTACATGATACTCCTGCTTCATTATTCTCATGGATAGTAGAGTGTCATTTTATATCTCTCCCTCATCCTATAAAGGTTGATATGAGTCAGCCTTTACCCAAATGATATGATGTGAATGCTTATTATGATTCTCACCAGTCACCAAGGCATTATATAAACATATGTTTTACTTTCAAGCATACTATCCAAGACCTTATCGATGACTAAAATATTACGTTTGATGATCCTCTAAAGGAATTAGGTTCACAACCTGGTGATCACCAATAACAATCCTTTGCAAGACCATTCTAAGAAAGAACCATAAGTGAAAATGGAATATAATGCACCTCCTCCTCCATCACATTATGGGCAACCATTAGATGGGATTATTGGTACTTATATATGACATATACATCATATGGTTTAGAGACCTTGTATTAACTTCAATGAAAATGAGATTAAAGATGATGAATTCAATCTTCATTCTTTATTCATTTGAGCATACCTTGATAAACACCCTATATGCAGTGATATGATTGATGAAAGTGCAAACAAAATTTTTTATGCCATGTTATTACTTACACACTTGGGTCATACTCATCATAATTTACACCCTTATATTAGATCATTTATCACATTCGATGGAACCTCATAATATATTTTTGGTGAGATTGACTTAACTTTATAGGTGGGTCTCGCACATGTGGTTACTACCTTTTTAGTTACACCATCCACAGGTGTCTTTGATATGTTATTGGGAGGCCCTTGGATACATACTCTTTGATCAGACCTTCTATAATGCAATGGTGTGTTAAATACATTCATGCCAATCGGGTGATTATAGTTTCTAGAGTTCTATATGATCATCTTCTTGAATAAGAAAAAAATTATACCTATGTAGTTAAACATCAATCTTACTAAGGTTAATCCACCATAAAAAGGTAAGAAACAAGAAATCCCCTTTACCAAGTGGTTAGTACTTGAGATACCATTACATCAAAAATAAATAGTGGGTTCCCTAAAATCCTCATCTGTTATGCACCATAGTCAAATATCTACAGCACCTGTACATGTTCTTGTTATTATTATTCCAAATAAACCATATAACACTCAAAAATGGGTTCCATGAAACCCTACTCCTATTACCCATATTATTTCTTCATGACCACAGAGTCCCATTATACATATGCATAGCATCTCAGATACTATAGTGATAAATTTTGCACCTATACATGCTCTTTAGTAGTGTCATCAGTTTATTACACTAGGTTCACAATGTAGAGATATTTATGAGCATCTTTTAGATGAGATCGTCTCTTCACATATTAAAAAAATACCAAAAAGTTAAAAATATTAAAAAATCAAAAATATTTTTGGCATCTACATATTCTATTAGCTCCTTGGCATCAATGTGTTAGTTCCATGTTGATGGATAGCATACCAGCTACTTATACATACACATGCATTTCATGCTTCTATTTGAGTGTGATACAAACACACACAAATACATGATTTATGCACTCTTGGATGTTGGAAGTTCCCTCTACTCATGTCACTAGGGCATTGGGGGCATCCACCTTCTTTGATCATGATACTTCTAGGGTATATCATTCTATGGTCACTTTACATTATCATGTTTGAGCTAATATGTACTTACACATGCCTTTATCCATGCTTATATCTTATATAATATACTTGATATGATATGTATTTTACATTTTATGCTAACACATTTGATCCATGAGATACTATGATATGTTTATGTTGATTGCTTATGTTTTCATTTATGCACTTCCTTGAGTGCCTTGCCTTGCTATTGTCTTGTTTGTTGAGCATTTGAATATGATCCATTATTTATGGCCCCCATGCCTTTATTTGATTCATTGACATTTTAATATGTCATTATTTCCTGTGTATAATTTACTAAGTCATGTCCCTTTGATTTTGTGACATTTGAACATACCCCTTATTTGCAGTCTCCTTAGACCATTGCCTTTTAACTTGATGTTGAGTACTCTTATGTGTGATTAATTTACTTGTTGAGCTTGTAATGTTACTATCTAGAAATTTCCATGATATTTATCATATATATTAGGCCTTGATGTGATCATATTATATGTAATTCAATGATACATTTACTTAGACATATTATCCTATATGTTACATGGTTCATTCATAGTTATATGATTATCTTATCCTTTTGAGGTGAGGTAATTACCAGCTTCTATTTTTCACCCTAAAATGGTGGCATATCATTGGATTCATGCCATAGAGGCATAGATTCCACACATTTAGATTTAAAAATTAAGTGGGGGCATGTTTTGGAAACATGTTCTCCACACTTTTCATTATGCAACATCCCCAAATTACAGTGCAGATGTGTTTTGGAAATATGTTCTCCACGTTAGCACTTATAATAGTTTTTAGATTTATCCATCTAGAGTGTGGGCATGTTATGGCAACATGTCACCCACACTTGTTCAAATTTACAAATTGGCCAAAGCACATAGTTATATGATTCAAATACACATTTATGGTAGAATTCTATACATTAGTACCATTGCTAGACATAGTTTTAACATGAGTCATTCCTAAGGTGAATATGCTATGCAATGTGCACCTAATATTTTAAAATAAAAATCAATGTTAGATTTTGTAACACTTTCAAGAACTATCACCACCCACCAAGTTAGATTTTTATGAACTATGTTGAGCCAATCTACTATAATAGTTTGTTCAATTTTTGGTATGGTTGAGATGATTAAATCACTCAATATTGACAATTTTTTAGGTTGGACTTGATTGCATCATATATCCTCACTATTTTGATAGTGTGAAGTGACTTGGTTTGCTAACACTCACCAAGTTATGAGTATGATTGGGTTATAGGGTTGAGTTAGTCTCAACTAACACGGGATAATTCATCTTTGTTCCAAGGTTGGGGCATGACCCCTCCTTTCTCTATATCTATATATCATTAGATATATGCCTTTTATATATTTATATTTGTCTTAATATCAATTTTAGTGATTCATAATCAAACACATTTCAAATCATGTTGCTAATAGGAAATATGGTTGCATTGATACACAGGGGTACTCCAAAGCCTTTCTCTATTTCAATTTCAATAATTTCAATGCCTTCAATTTGAGATTATATGCATTAATTTTATATTGTAACATTCTCTTGGTTTTAGTTCAGTCACTATAAAATCACTCAATTTGAACTCAAGAAAAGACAAGGTATGTTATATACACCCAAGTATGCATTACTTTCCTTTAAACTAGTAATTTATTTACTAGATTAAGGGGGGAAGTAGACACTATTTCTAAATTATATATCACCTTAATATTTTACACTTGGAAAACTTAAATCTTGGATGTTCCTCTTAGTTTTAGACCTTTCCTACTTCCACACATCTCGCATTTAATTTGTCTTGTTCTCTTTGGTGTATATCTTAGTCCTACCAATCTTATATTAATTATTCATGCCTTTAATCTTTTCCAGGATGTTTAAAACCCATTTATCTTCCACCTCTATAATCATTGAGCATATACATATTTTATTACTCCATGGACTCTTGCATCTCGAATAGACACCTACATTGATGTAGGTGTCCTACTATGACACAAGTGTCTAGTGCCCTAAAAGTCATATAATTTTCAAATGAAACATATCCTAATAGTTAGCCTAAGTGATCTAATGTGAGACATTTTATGAAGATATTGGTATAAATACAAGATCAACCCTCATTCATTTCTCACCTAGAAACTTCTTACCTACTCACTAGGCAACTTACCAAAAGTATTCAATCAAGTTTAAAGTGATCAAAGCTTCCCTATTTTTGATTATTTCCATATCAGTCATAGGGACAACACATGTATAGTTATAAAGTACTAAAGGATCAACCCAAGTACTATATTTTCCAAGTTACAAGATAGGACATTATTGTAATTTCTTTCCACATATTACATGATTAACACACAAGCTAACACATAAGGGATAACTACATAAGTCTAAGGCCCTCTTCAGAGTATTGGATATGTAGTTATCACTCATTGATAAAGGGGTATTCAAGGTAGTTTGACATCATATTCCTACCAACCCATTTTTTCTCATAGCCACTATGAATATGAAGACCTAGGGTTTGATCATTTAACAAAGAGCAAAGTCCATGGCCTATATCTGAATGCACTAGAGCAAAGGTAACAAAAAACCCAAAAGCATCCTAGCCGTTGCATCCTATTTCAATAGGTATTCCATATAGGACACATACATCTAACCTAGACACAACATCGATGCAATTGTCCCAGGTTGATGCAAGTATCTTTGGTTATAGAGGCACTTAATCTAGAATTTGGTGACTATTCTAGAATACTCTTCCAATTTACTTCCTATCTATTTCAGGTCTAGAATTGTATTAGTATTATAACTAGTTAAGTATCTTATTTATTTGTCATTTTCATAAATAGTATAGTTATACTTTCTATTTTTAGCATATCTTAGCATAATAAATTGAGTATATGTCTATCTAAGTTTTGTAATTAATTGGCCTCAAACATATCTATTTATCACCCTTGTGCTTATTCATTTCTATATTCTTTACCTATCTATCCCAATAGCGTCCATATCAAATTTAGGGTTAAACACAAGGCCTCATAAACATTACCCTTACTAACAAGTGCAAGAATTACCAATACCCAAATGATAAGAACATCTTGATAATAAAATTTTAAATCATTAGTGGGATCAAATAATCCTCTAATAACCTCAAAAATATTATCAAATCTTAGATGACATTAGTTGTGATGAGTGTGAGTTTAATATATTTATTTTGGAGAAATTATTGGGAAAAAAGAAGGCACTCCTTATCGAGGCATTCCTATCTCACTACATAAGATGTAGTTTTCATCGATGACTGTAGTCAAAATGCATCCTTTATAGTTGCTTTTCTTTCATGTGATATTTTATTTAATCATATTTAGTGGAGAGGATATAATAGTCATTCACCTTAAATTGGTCACCTAATAAGTAAATCATATGAATACAAATTCATATATGAAAAAAATGCTAATTTTAAATTTTAAGTAGAGGAAAAGTCACATTTTTCATTTGGCATGTTTAAGTGGAGGGAAAGTCAATAATTGAATTGATTAAAAAATAAAAAAATGAAATACACTATAAAATAAGTGTTATCAAAACTTGTGCATTGAGAATATTATTCTTGTGAGGGTGATGCCTCATCATATGATTGGTTGTTTTGCACTACTATTTTGTCAAAATTGTACAATCACATGCAAATTATACTACTTTTCAATAAATTAAAAAAATTGTTGGCTCTTTTGCTCCCAAGCACTATCTCAAGTAGTATTACTTGCTAAAATATTGGGTCCTCTCATGTCAAATTTAATTTGACTTTGTGCCAATTTTGTGTCACCATAGTCGATATAAAATTATCGAATCTTATAAAAAACTCAAAATTGTTGAAATGTAATGGCATATTTACCTACATGAAATGTTGTAGTAACCTGGTTAGTTTCAAATACAAATAAATGATTTTTTTTAATTAAACACATATACCAAAAATACATTACATCACCAGAATATACAGAGACTATAATAAATACACAAGGTGATAATAGTAACAAGCATAATACATCACAAAATACTGATCTTTATTATCTTGAGAGTACATGTCTTAATGTGAAATGTATAGAAAGTAAATACAACTCAACCACAACTGATACAAGTGTACAGTCACCACTATCAACATGCAATAACCAATAATTACAACTCTTCATGACAATTTTCAATAATAAGTAAAACATAGTATAATGTACAAATAAGATACATGGCTTCTCCAGAGCATAGTTCCCAAACTTCAAGTATATGTGGTAATCTCAAGCATCATCTCGATAAGTAGTACTACGATGGGTAGAGAGAGCATCATCCGAGCGCTTTTCCACACCAACCATGGAAAAACGATCCCCCACATTAATCTCATCAAGAAATGGCCCTTCCTTCATGGATGAGTAGATAGTGATGGTACATGAATCTAGAGAGACAAACAAGTACCCATGTGTTGTATAATTCTAAACTAAACATGTAGTGTATGATATAAATCCATTTTATTGAAAGATATCACACAAACATGTGAATCATGCTCATGAAATGATAATGTCTCACTAAACATACTTTATTACAAAGTTTTACAAATAATAAATAGTAATGATCTAGATCAATCAAATTCATACACACCACTTGATTGGACTGCGTTCATTTGTCACTGTGCGACTAGTAAGCTAGTGAAGTCCATCTAACTCCTTACTCTGTATCTATAATACATATTGGTCAAATATAATTCAACCACAAGATTCATTTAATTTACATCCTACTTAGTAAATACATCATATAATATGCAATACTTAGGAGTAACCAAATCATATATGTATTTCATCTATCACATGAATGAATCTTACATTAATTTCTATCCCACACTAGAAATGATGACTACAGTCTATACCACCTAGGTAAAATATACATAACTATAGATTTCAATTACCACAATTTATTTCCAAACATACAACACCTATGATAAACCATACTACCATAGTCTAGTATTTTAAGACATAATTACTAGTTTTCCCAAAAATAGTCATATAAAGTAGTCTTCAAATCATGGAAACATAAGCATTAATACATGTAACTATATATAACAAAACAAGTCATAGTTCCCATGGAACACAATAACATACAAACACAACATTCGTTAAACTATCAAAGATTGGATGCATGCATACACAAAGTCTTACCAATTGTTACAAAACATGCTATCCATAGTAATAACCAGCATGTATACAATAAATCAATCAAATGTAGATATGAGTTTAAGAATAATAATTATAGTATGTACCATCTGGGTACATAATTTTATACTATAGTACCCTATGATATCCCATACTATCATAGGTTCCCAACTTCATAAATACACATAACCAAACATATGATTTCAATATTATAATGATCCAAATAGATAACAAGAAAGTAAGTATGGGGGGTTATACCACCCAGATATACCCTGAGTTTAGACTACAAACTGGCATTCAAAGAAACATAATTATAAACATGCATCATGATGTACCATTATATACTAGTTATAACCAAGCATTTATCTTGTTGACAATTTTTTGGTCATTTAGATTAAAAAATGGGACCCCCTCTTTTGTGCATAAGTCTTAAATCCATGTTTTGGCTAAAGTCATTCATCAAGGTTCCCTTTCAGACCTGTTCTATGAAAAAACCAAGTGTTTACCTCATTTTATTTAACCAAGTGTATTTCAGGTTTGTCAAGGGGAACTACTTTAGGCTTTCCAAATGCAATTACTTGGTCCCCATAGTGCATTCTGGGTCTTGTAAACCACTTTACTTGTGAAAATTTTATAAGTAAAGTCACTTGCAAAACCTGCTTTGGTCTTGTGAGACCAAATCAAGTTCTCTAAATTTTATTTATTTTGTCTTATAAGTAGAAATAATCCAAAACCCGAATGGGTCAAGACAGTTGCAATCGGGTTTGCTGAGGGGTCTTCCTCATGAAATTTCATAAGTTAGAGTAGGTCCAAAGTCCAAATCAAGAGGCATTGGAAAACCTGAAAGGGTCTATAATAAATTTTTGGGTTTTTCAAGAGGCTTTATGATTAAGTTCTTTCCAAGGGCCCAATTTAGCCTAAGCGGATCCCAAAGGCAAGGAATTTCCTCAGAGGGCACTTTGATTACATGTAGGGCAATTGCAAAAGTTTTTAAGGGTAAGTGTCTTTGTGGAGGGTACTTAGTCAAGAAAGATGACTCTTTTCACTTTTCTAAAGGGTCATTTTTAGAGTTTTTAAAGGTCACCTGCCCTTGCAAAGGGTACTTTTGGTTGGGAGAAGCCTTTGTGGATGGAACTTTAAGAAAGAGAGGATGAAGACAAAAGGCCCAAAGGGCACATGCCCTTTAGGAAAAGAAACAATCAAAGGAAATAATTCCTTCAGACAAAATGTCTGAAGGAATTCCTTCAAACATTTTATTTGAAGAAAAACATAGCACAAAGACCCACCAAAAGAAAGGAGCAAAGGAAAGCCCAAAAGAGAATTCCTTCAGACAAAATGTTCGAAGGAATTCCTTCAAACATTTTGTCTAAATAAATTTGACATTACCAAAACCCTGAAGGCTGACAAAGGAAAAGACAAGGAAAAAGGGAAGAAGCGAGCAAAGAAATGCAAAGACCTGAGAGCCCAGATAAGTGCAAAAAATGGAAAATATCAATAAGAAGACCTAAGAAATAGCAAGCGCTCAAGAACCTGAATGGTTAAAGACAAAAGGGAAAAAGCCAAGGCAAAGGGAAATAACAAAGTAAAAGAAAATAAGGTGGATAACCAAGAACACGGCCATGCAACATAATAAAATAAAATCTTAAAACATTCCAAGTGGTGTGACAAGTCAAAAACACAGACCCAAGGACCAACCAGACCAAGTAAAGTGGCACAAGTGTTGTCAACAAGAAGAGTAAATGCACTTAGGTGAATAGTATCTACTAAAAACAAATAAAAGGATTGGTTTTCAAATGATAGAAGGTGAAGTCATGTTTTCATGCCAAGCTTTTAATGTGTAGCCAAGTCACGCCTAGGCATTGAACAAAACACAATCCAGCCACAACAACTTTAGAATGGCTTTGTCAGTTGTTGGAAGGAGTATCACATACTTTCATAATTCATGAACAATAAAGGTAGCAGTTTGGATAGCCTACATCAATGTTTCCATATGCAAACGTAGAAAACATATTAGCAACATGGCCTCTTGTCTCAATAGATGTTTGACTCAGCATAGGTCTCCTTTCCTAGGGAGTTTTTAGCTTCTGGTTTAAACACTCTATATATTGTAATTTATCATTTGAGGAAGGGATCTCTCAGCTTGTCTGGTGAAGCCCTAAAAAATTTTACCTTGAATCTAAGACAAATATTTTACATTATTTTGAGTGTTGCACTAAGCACACATTTGGGTGTTAGTTTTGTGAAAGTGTGGTCTCTTTCTATACCTTCATGTGCTAACCCCAACAATGTCTAGTGTTTGTTTTTTATTCTCTTGCAGGTCAGAGGAAGTCTCTGAAGAAGTATAAGCAAGTGAATAGGTTGTGTATTAGTGTGTCTCAGAACACCTTTTGTGCTAGTTTTTTCCTTACTTATCTCTCCATAGGACCCTTTGTTGAAACATTATTGCAAGGAAGGTCTCATTTTGAGTGAAGTGTGGGATATCTTGTCTTGATTTAAAGTGTATGTCAAAGATGAGTAGATCATCCATTTGGTGCATCAATACATAGTTTAAGTTTTGATTTCAGTATTTTCATCTCCCTTTTCATCCCACCAAGTAGTTAGTAATAAGAAATCCAGGGTCTCAAGGTGCATCAAGGGGAGATAGCCCCTAATCTAAAGATTCATCCCTCATATTTTCCACCCACAATAAGAGGGATGTAACCATTATGTTGCGTGGATGAAGAGAGTTGAGCTTCCATTTAGAGGGTGCAATCTACCACATCAACAGTTTTTGGCACACTTGATGGGACCAATTTTTGTGTTTTGCAAGTTTCAAGATTGGTGTTGGTCTTGATATTGTTAAAAAGTAATAAAGAAGGAGCTATATTTAGCACCTAGAAACTCCATTCAAGAACCAAGTCTCTGGTTAATGACCGGCCTGGCATCTCATGCCAAAGGTCACTACAAGATCTTCTTCTATGGGTATTCCTTTTGAATTTGTTGAGTTACGTTTGAACTCAGGAAAGAGACTGAGATTTGTAAATATCCACCCTTACATAAGAATCCATTTTCCTAAGCCAACCATAAAATATACCTACTCAAGGAGACCCTTGTTGAATCCTTTCATAGCCATGGTAGCGCCTAGAGTTTTTCCTTTTGTGGCCTTTAATGGTCAAAGTCCCTTGGACATTCAGAAGTATGACCCAATTCCAGGGATGACTCTAAAAAATGTTCCTCCCTTTAGTGGAGAGGGCCTAATCACAACTATTGAGCATATTAGAAATATAACAAACCTATATAACATCTATAATATCATTGAAGAAAATGTAGCCATTAGATTGCTAACCTTATCCTTCAAAGGGAAAGTTTTGGATTGGTATGGGACCTTGCTTGTGAATTCAGTTCGATCATGGGATGAGTTAGGGACCCTCTTGACCAATAGGTTTAGGGAAAAAAGTGATCAGTTGTCTCTATTTTATTATTTAACCACCATGAAGAGAGCCCCACATGATTTTATATGGGATTTTAATACTAGGTTCCAAAAGACTTGGGACAGGATCCCAATTCTTGTCAGGGAAACCCCAAGCTATGCTTTCCTTTACTACTTGAAGGCCTTGAATAGTGATATTACTGTCATGATATAGTCCATGGGTGGAAAAACTCTACCCATTGCTTATGAGATAGTCATAGCTAATGAAAATTGCCTTGTTCAAGCAAGAAAGATATATCCTAGACCTCCTATGCCACTCTTTCCTGATTTATAGCCCTCAGTCTAACCTGATTTGGCCACTCTAGCTCCTCTACCTAATCAAGAGAAGCCAACTGCTACCCCTACAAATGACATCCATGAAGTTAAGATTCTTTTATAGAGTGTTACCAATGAGTTACTTTCCCTCAAAAGATTACAAGCTTAAAGTTATAAGCCAAATCAAGGATACCATTAGTTTGGGCAAGCAAATAGGTCTCCCTTCTAGAATTATAATCAAGGGCAAGGTCAAATTACACATGTCAAGACTTATCAAAGCAATAATACAAATGCCCCTTCATCTTCCAAGGCTCTTGTCCCCACTAAAAATAATTCAATGCAGAAGCAACCCAACTATCCACCCTTGGAGCATGGCCAAGAACAGGTTGCTTATGCCAGTGAGCTACCAAATCAAATCATGACTATACAAGGTGATCACGTAGCCCAATTCTTAAATTTTAAGATGTCAGCACAACTTGGGATAGATAGCAGGTAGCCTCAATACGATTCCACTCTCATGAATCACTTGGAAGGAGAGTTCTATGCAATCAACTATGTGGTGAACACAAGTAATCAAAATGTTGGTGTTGCATCCAACACCAAGTCCAAAAGGAGAGCCATTAATGAAGCTAAAATAGCCACTCAAGCACCTACTATGTCTCCTTCACCCAATCAAGTAGGAATTGTACCTAATACAACCCTAAGAGCATAAGCAAATCAAAAGTTTCTTAATTTTAGGCTAATGATTACAACTTCAGCTCCTCAAGTTACACCATAGGTTACAAATGTTCTGAAGGAGAACTCTAAAGGGGGAAATCCTTTAATAAATGTGGTGGACCAAATGAAGAATCTGAACATGAACATATCATTGTGGGATTCTTTAGCACTACTAGTATAAAAAGATATACTCCAAAAGGAATTTTATAGGTTGGTGAGCAGGCTATCCCACTAAGAAACGATAACATGTTAGTAGTAAATGGGAATCCCCCTATGGATGGTCAATCAAAGAAAGGTGAGAAGGTCCCCCCCTTATATTTGTCCCTAATTATTAGTGAGTTATTGGTCCATCATTGATACTGGATCAAGCACCTCATTTATGCCCAAATACATAGTTGATAAGCTGGGCCTCAAGTATGTGCAAATGACCAAAGGAGTTCTACAGTTGGATGGATCACCAGCTAAGACCTTGGGAGTGAAAAGAGGATTGAATCTAACTCTCCATGCATATTCAACCTTTTTAATTCCTCATGATGTGGTAGTGGTATATGTTCCTCCCACAAAGATCACCTAGATCTATACTCACCCAAAGTGGTAAATGTGAACTGCGCAATCATTGATGAAGAAGAGATCTAGGTGGATCAATCTCCATCATCTTCGCTTGTTGGAGTTGCTGACCTACTCCTAGATGAATGGGGAAATGACAACTTTGAGCATGATCCTTACAATTTTATTGAAGAAGCTGGTCTTGGATTCTATTGCATGCATGAGAAAGATGATTTCATGCCAAAATTGATGAAGATAGACAAAGAGGGCTATGATTTGTGGCGACTGTTATTTGATGGATCTAGAAGCAAGTTAGGAGTTAATGGTGGGGAAATGTTGGTTTCACCTTCAAAGGAAAAATACTTCTCAACTTTTAGGTTTCATTTCTCCCATACCTATAATGTAGCAGAGTATGAGGCCCTTTTTCATCGCCTAGAATGGGCCAAGAAGAGAGGAATCAAAGAATTGTAGGTATTTGGAGACAGTGAGCTAATTGTGAACCAAATGAGAGGTCAAAACTTGACCAATAACTCCTTACTCAAGTCTTACAAGCACAGAGTGTGGGACCTTGTATAGAACTTCATTAATTTCAATATCACTTCTATTCCAAGAGAGGAGAACAAGCATGCTGATAGACAAGCAACAATTGGTGCTTAGTTTGACATCCTAAAGGGGATAAGACAAAGCAAAAATGAACATTATTTAAAGGTGATTGTGAGGCCCTCCATATCAGACAATGTCAAAAATTGTTAGGTGTTTGAAAGTGACCAACAAATAGCAATTTTCTTACAAGAAGAAGCTAAGTTTGCTTCCAAAAATCAGTCTAAGCTACATCAGTAGTATGATGGGCAGATTTTTCAACTAAAGACCAACAGGCTTCCCAAAGGTTTGGTAACTCTTGAGAGCATTTTTAACGAAGATGATTGACTCAAGAGAGACAAAGCAAGCATGTAAACCAAGAAGTAAAATTATGAAAGGGTAGAGATATATAAGGATAAGCTTATTGCACTTGGGAAGGTGTGTACCAATGAGTAAAATCATGCTTTCATTATGTTATACCAAGAGTTTGATGATGTCTTCTCTTGGGAGTGTTGGGTGAATTTTTTTTCATCAACTAACTGAGGACAAAATGGGTATATCAACCACAACATAGGGAGATTTACGCCACAAAAAGTGTGGGTTTACCAGATCTGGATGAGGTAAATCTCTCCTCTCATCAAGGGGAGGTTTCCTATTAATATTTATACGCTGGATATATATGTATAGTTAAGCAAAAAATAACACATGGGGTGGTATACCAACATCTACCTCTCTTTTTTCAGAGGTAATGTATAAAGAACAAAAGAGGGAAATCTTGGTCCTTAGCTAACAACATTCCTCTTCTTTCAGGAATGGTATTCACTGCAAAGCAAAAAATTACCTGAAGTAACAAAGTCTGCAAGAAAACTCATGTAACCACAAAGTCTTCCGTAGCCTCCTTCACCGATTCGGAACAAACGTAACCGTAGAATGAAATGAAGCACAAAGTCTTCGCCTAAAACTACAAAAGATAAAAGGATCACAAAGGTAAAAGTAGCCCAAAGTCTCTCTTCTACATTTTAGAAATGCCCTTAGATAATACTAACACATCCACTTTGCTTATTAAATCAGACAAGCAAGATATTACCAGGAAAAAGGACAAAAGAACCATTTCCTAAATAACACAAATAACTTCAACACAAAGTCTGAAATAAACCTGCTTCTCATTCATTCAACAAAATATGATTTACAAGTTTGAGCACAAAGTCTCAAAAATTGCTTCAATTTCGGCAGAGTGTTTGCTCTTAATTTTTGCAAGATCATTTACAAAAGAGGTCTCCACTATATATAGGGAGAAACTCTCAAAATTTATAAAATAATAAAATACATAAATATCTTGGTCAAAGATGACTCATCTTTGACTTTGAGATATTTTTCCAAACTTTTTACATGTAATTACACATTACAAAATTGCATGTGAAAATGTCCTAAGACAATTACAAAGTGCATTTTGCAAAAAGCACGGAAGAACAGCTTCAATCTTTTTTTTCATTCTTCTTCATGGTCTTCAACTTCTTCAGAGAAACTTCAGTGATCTGAAAGAACTTTTGTTGAAAAGACGTCGATGAAGAGGGATCTTTAAGAGAAATTGTAGTGAGAATCATGATTGTGCAATCAGGGGAAAAAAAGCAATCTGGGAAAACTACACATTTGATAATCACGATTAGGGAAATGCGCTTGAAAGGGATGAGGCGTGAGCAGGTCAAAAAGTGGAAAAAAAAGGGGAGCGGGCACAGAAAATAGGAAAAATGAAAATTTCTCAGAGTTAAGAAAATTGGGGAGAAGGTATGTAGGGGCGGCAAAAATTGCCGCCCTTGCATATTGGAGAAGGTGAGCGTGTAAGGACGGCAAAAATTGCCACTCTTGCACCTGCAGGAAAGGAAACGGAGATGCATGGGCGGCAAAAATTTCCGCTCTTGCATAGAAGGATGCAAGGGCGGCAAAAATTGCAGCTCTTGCATCCTTCTATGCAGGAGTGGCAATTTTTGCCGCCCATGCATCTCCGTTTCCTCTACTCTAGGTGCAAGAGCGGCAATTTTTGCCACCCTTACACGTTCACCTTCTCCATCATGCATGAGCGGCAATTTTTGTCGCCCTTGCATCCTTCTATGCAGGAGCGGTAATTTTTACCACCCATGCATCTTTGTTTCCTCTCCTCCAGGTGCAAGAGCGGCAATTTTTGCCGCCCTTACACGCTCACCTTCTCCAATATGCAAGGGCGGCAATTTTTGCCGCCCCTACATACCTCCTCCCTGATTTTTGTAACTCCGAGAAATTTTCATTTTTCCTATTTTTTGTGCCCGCTCCCCTTTTTCTTCTACTTTCTGACCTGCTCACGCCTCAACCCTTTCAAGCGTATTTCCCTAATCGTGATTATCAAATGTGCAATTTTCCCAGATTGCTTTTTTTTCCCCTTGATTGCACAATCAGGATTCTCACTACAGTTTCTCTAAAGGATCCCTCTTCATCGACGTATTTTCAAAAAAAGTTCTTCCAGATCACTGAAGTTTCTTTGAAGAAGTCGAAGACCATGAAGAAGACTGAAAATAAAGATTGAAGTTGTTCTTTCGTGCTTTTTTCAAAATTCACTTTGTAATTGTCTTGGGGCATTTTCACATGCAATTTTGTAATGTGTAATTACATGTAAAAAGTTCAGAAAAATATCTCAAAGTCAAAGATGAGTCATCTTTGACCAGGATATTTATGTATTTTAATATTTTCTAAATTTTGAGAGTTTCTCGCTATATATAGTGGAGACCTCTTTTGTAAATGATCTTGGAAAAATTAAGAGCAAACACTCTGCCGAAATTGAAGCAATTTTTGAGACTTTGTGCTCAAACTTGTAAATCATATTTTGTTGAATGAATGAGAAGCAGGTTTATTTCAGACTTTGTGTTAAAGTTATCTGTGTTATTTAGGAAACGGTTCTTATGTCCTTTTTCCTGGTAATATCTTGTTTGTCTGATTTAATAAGCAAAGTGGATGTGTTAGTATTATCTAAGGGCATTTCTAAAAGGTAGAAGAGAGACTTTGGGATACTTTTACCTTTGCGATCCTTTTATCTTTTGTAGTTTTAGGCAAAGACTTTGTGCTTCATTTCATTCTACGGTTACGTTTGTTCTGAATCGGTGAAGGAGGCTACGGAAGACTTTGTGCTTACGTGAGTTTTCTTGCAGACTCTATTACTTCAGGTAATTTTCTACTTCGCAATGAATACCATTCCTGAAAGAAGAGGAATGTTGTTAGCTAAGGACCAGGATTTCCCTATTTTGTTCTTTATACATTACCTCTGAAAAAAGAGAGGTAGATGTTGTTATACCACCTCATGTGTTATTTTCTGCTTAACTATACATATATATTCAGCGTATAAATATTAATAAGGAACCTCCCCTTGATGAGAGGAGAGATTTACCTCATCCAAATCTGGTAAACCTACACTTTTTGTGGCATAAATCTCCCTATGTTGTGGTTGATATACCCATTTTGTCCTCAATTAGTTGACAAAAAAATATTCACCCAACAATTTTTTGGCGACTCCACTGGGGACACAGTTATTTTGTGCAATTTAGAACCTCATGTTTCAGATTAAAACATCACCTTTGTCTTACCCACTATCATTATAACCCTTATCCATTACATAGTCTGGCGACTCTATTCCATGTCTTACCCATTATCATTATATCCTTACCATCTTCTTCCATCTCTGTTATATTATCTGGTCTGCAAAACCAGAGCCGCTAGGGAAGAGCGCGCAGTTTGAAGTCCCAAACTTCAAATTGAAGCAGAACCTGCTCTTTTCCATTTTTATTTTGAAATCTGGCAACTCCATGCTACACAAGAAGCCAGAGATCCAAGGGTGTTTTTGACCCCGTGTTTGAGTTGGCGCAGCAGAGCAATTTTTATCTATTTCCTCCACCGCCTTTCCTCCAGCAATCTAGGAGTCTTCCTCCTGACCTGATTGGGTCACCAACGCAAGGTAGATCTTCTTTTTTTGCTGTTAATCATGCCCTACCTATAAATACTCCACCAAGGTTTATTGTCCCACCATTTAATCATCCTATCATAATGGCTCAAGGCCCGTGGGGCAATTCCTTTGGTCCTCTTAATTTAACTGCACCTTTGCATGAACTACCTCATAGTTTTAGGAAAAAATTTCCTAAGTTTTTTGGTGATAGAAAGGTTCATCCCGATGAGAATATTGCCACTTTCTCCATAGCATGCGATGTAATTGGTGTCGAATTTGAGGATGTAGTAGTAAGACTTTTTGTAGAAACCCTGTAAGGAGCTGTTGCGGATTAGTTCTATCACTTGTAGGCCAGGTCAGTAACTGACTGGGATACGCTCAAATCTAAATTCAAAGCCAGGTTTAAACCTGGTAAAGATGCACACGTTTTGTTAGCTCAGCTAACACAGATAAAAAAAGAATCCCAGGAACATATGAGGGATTTCATAGCTAAATTCAATAAGTTGAGAAACCAAATCCCAACTGTTGCTCAGCCTACACTAGAGAATCTCAAATGCTTTTTCATCAACTCGCAGCTTCTCGAAGTAAGTTTCCTATTGAGGAGAGATGGCTCTATGAATTTAGCATTGGCTCAAAATTTGGCTACTAAGATCAAAGATGATCTTATTCTGGTAGGTAAGATTAGAAAAGACCCTAGTAAAAATAAATTCTCTTCATCTGCTGAAAGTTCTTCTTCAGGCACTACAGATCCTATGGTGCAAAAATTGACAAATGAGCTAATAACTTTGAAAAGGCAAATGGCCCAAGGTACGTCTACCCCTACCTATTAGGGTATGCCCAAGAGGACATTTTAGAATCAAGCGTACCAAGGCAATGCTGCTAGGAATCAAGGGCAGCCAAATCGTCTTCCTCCCCCACAGAAGAACCTCGCCATTGAAGCACCTCCAACCAACTCAGTGGTTGGATATTTGGAAATAGAACACGCTTCCCCTTTCTAACCTAAGTTGGACCAAAAATATGATGCTAATCTCTTTGAAGAGCAGGAAGAAGAATTAGCTGTCGACTCTGTCATTGGTTACCTGAATTATCAGGATGAACCCAGAAGCGAGGGGAATGCAGTTGAGGGATCATATGCCGTATTCACCTAGTCCCAAAATCAGTTAGCCTGACAAGCTGATAAAGAGAAGATAGAGGAGCAACCTCAACCATTAGTTTCAATTTCCAAGTGGGGAACCACTCTGCCCTTCCAACCAAAGGACCTGGTGACTGTTGAAAAGGTACATACCCCAAGCATCTCTGCACCCTCTATTTCAACTTCGCAAACCAGCCCTCCCCATCCCAAAAACCAAAAGAGTGAACTCCCATCCTCTGTCCCTAGTACAATTCAGACATTTGACATAATTGAGCATGTCAAAAAGACTAAAATTCAAATGTCTAAATTTGAATTTCTACAAGCCCATCCTGAATAGTTAGATAGGTTGGTGGAATGTGTGAAAGGTACAGCTGTCCCTATAGGACAAGAAATTATGAGGGTAACTCATGATCCCCCAAAGAATGTATCTACCCAGAATAATCTTGTCATGACTCCTCCAGTTGCTCCCAGGAAAATAGAACCTTTTTATGTTTCCCTGTTAATAAATGGTCACAAGCTGAGCAATTGCATCATCGATTCTGGTGCATCTGACAACGTCATGCCTGCTAAAGTGGCAAAATCTCTTGGTCTCACATTGACTAAAACTTTTGAGAGATGTTTCTCCATGGAGAAAAAACAAGTACAACTATTGGGGCAAATCAAAGATGTCCAATTTGTATTTGCAACATTTCCTGACAAGAGGATCAAGATGACAATTCTGGTAGTTGACGTCCGAGCCTCATATGGCATTCTGCTTGGATGGGACTTTTGCAAGGATGTCGGTGGAGAATTAAGCATGGAATTGTCCCAAGCAAGAATCCTTGTGAAAGGCGTGATGCAGAGGTTGCTTCCTAAGGGAAAGGCAAAGTACGTGGTCACCCAAATGTCAACCCCTGTGGCTCAAATTTTGTTTGAGTCCTCAGGTAGGGGTAATTATTTTCTGACCACATAAGAGGTTCATAAAGAGCTTGTTAAAGCCCTTGAGAATGCCATCCAAAAAATTGGTTCAAATGAAACAACGACAAGTAGACCTGATAGTGCCAATCAGTGGCAGGTGTCAAATGAGAACAATCAAATCAAGTGCTGGATGGAACTAGAAGAGCAACCAATTATGGTAGCTGACCATGCTGCTGTGCATCATGATCAAGAAAAGGAGCTCTTCTCCAAGAAAACAAAGATTCATGGTTTTCGGATCAAAAGACAAGTCTTGTTGTGGGGCAAGAGGAGAAAACAAAAGGGAAGGCACATGAAATTGTTTTCCTGGTGGAGAGTTCCATTCACACATCGTCAATTATGGGGAGAAAATGGCCTCTTGCTGGTTTATCAGGACAGAGCATCATCATCACTACCTCTAAAGGGGCAGCAACTGAGGTGCTTTCATTCTTGAAGTATCAAATAAATTCACCCTTTTATTTGTATAGTCTTTAGCTTTGTTTTGTTCGTTTCATTTTCACTTTTGGAGCTTTTCTTTTTGGGTAGCATGACTCCGTAGCCCAATGGCACACTTCAAGGCACTGGAGATTCTGGATTCTACTCCCTTCAATTGAGTTTTGCAACTGAAGGTAGTTCCCCAACTGGAGCCAGCTGTTGTCCCCGAAAAATGCAACTCATTTTTGGGATAACCCACAGACCAAAATTTCTCTCTTTCCTTCTCAAAATTTGTTATGAGCTTTCAAATTCCTCATTTTTAATCTTTTTTCGTAAAGGGGATTCACTGGTTCAACACAGGTTAAAAAGCTTCCACAAGTGGGTACAATCAAAAGAATCAGTTTCTAACATTTGGTTATCTTCAAAATTGGTTCATCACCTTGGTTCGAATAGGAATTTCCATCGGCAAGCATCAACAACTCGATTCAACCAAGTGATTCAAACACTTTATTTCACTTGGGTGGTTCATTCCCTTTTGTTTTGACATTTTGGTTCAACGTCAATAGTTCAATGGCTCGATTCAACCAAGCGATTCAACGCTTTATTTCACTTGGGTGGTTCATTCCCTTTAGTTTCGATGTTTTGGTTCAAAGACATGGTTCAAAGTTCAAAGGGGCAGTTCAATGTAAAAAATAGATAGCCCGATGGAAAAAGACACAGTGCAGCGAACGTGACAAGTGTTTGCGCCTGTACTCCCCTTTTGAGTTGCTCAGGCAAAACGTGTCATGGACTCTATTTTTTGTAAGTTTCTGATGAGTTTCATAATAGTAGAACTTGCCACTTGTCAAAAACACCAAAGGAAAGAACCACTGAGAGAAAGAACATGAAGAACCAAGTGACTGGCTGGGAATGCAGCCCGATAGCTCAAAATGCAGCAGGAAGAGGCAGCTGGAAAAAGACATTGTGCATCCATCATGCAGGAGCGGAAATTTTTGCCGCCCTTGCATCCTTCTATGAAAGAGCATCAATTTTTGTCGCCCATGCAACTCCGTTTCCTCTCCTCTAGGTGTAAGAGCAGCAATTTTTGCTGCCCTTACATGTTCACCTTCTCCATCATGCATGAGCGGCAATTTTTGCCGCCCTTGCATCTTTCTATGCAGGAGCGGCAATTTTTTCCACCCATGCATCTCCATTTCCTCTCCTCTAGGTGCAAGAGCGGCAATTTTTGCCACCCTTACATGCTCACCTTCTCCAATATGCAAGGGCGGCAATTTTTGCTGCCCCTACATACCTTCTCCCCAATTTTCTTAACTCTGAGAAATTTTCATTTTTTCTATTTTTCATGCCCGCTCCCCTTTTTCTTCCACTTTTCGACCTGCTCATGCCTCATCCCTTTCAAGTACATTTCCCTAATCATGATTTATCAAATGTGCAGTTTTCCTAGATTGCTTTTTTTCCCCTGATTGCACAATCATGATTCTCACTACAGTTTCTCTAAAGGATCCCTCTTCATCGACGTCTTTTCAAAAAAAGTTCTTCCAGATCACTGAATTTTCTCTGAAGAAGTTGAAGACCATGAAGAAGACTGAAAATAAAGATTGAAGCTGTTCTTCCATGCTTTTTTCAAAATTCACTTTGTAATTGTCTTGGGGCATTTTCACATGCAATTTTGTAATGTGTAATTACATGTAAAAAGTTTGGAAAAATATCTCAAAGTCAAAGATGAGTCATCTTTGACCAGGATATTTATGTATTTTATTATTTTCTAAATTTTGAGAGTTTCTCCCTATATATAGTGGAGACCTCTTTTGTAAATGATCTTGGAAAAATTAAGAGCAAACACTCTGCTGAAATTGAAGCAATTTTTGAGACTTTGTGCTCAAACTTGTAAATCATATTTTATTGAATGAATGAGAAGCAAGTTTATTTTAGACTTTGTGTTGAAGTTATCAGTGTTATTTAGGAAACAGTTCTTATGTCCTTTTTCATGGTAATATCTTGTTTGTCTGATTTAATAAGCAAAGTGGATGTGTTAGTATTATCTAAGGGCATTTCTAAAAGGTAGAAGAGAGACTTTGGGATACTTTTACCTTTGTGATCCTTTTATCTTTTGTAGTTTCAGGCAAAGACTTTGTGCTTCATTTCATTCTATGGATACGTTTGTTCTGAATCGGTGAAGGAGGCTATGGAAGAATTTGTGCTTACGTGAGTTTTCTTGCAGACTTTGTTACTTCAGGTAATTTTCTACTTTGCAATGAATACCATTCCTGAAAGAAGAGGAATGTTGTTAGCTAAGGACCAAGATTTCCCTCTTTTGTTCTTTATACATTACCTCTAAAAAAAGATAGGTAGATGCTGTTATACCACCCCATGTGTTATTTTCTGCTTAACTATACATATATATCCAGCATATAAATATTAATAGGGAACCTCCCCTTGATGAGAGGAGATATTTACCTCATCCAGATCTGGTAAACCCACACTTTTCATGGCGCAAATCTCCCTATGCTATGGTTGATATACCCATTTTGTCCTTAGTTAGTTGACGACAAAATATTCACCCAACAGGGAGTATGGTGATTTGAAGGGCTTTGATCCAATCTTGGCCCAACACACCATTGAGCTGAAGGAAGGTGCCAAACCCATCAAGCAAAAACAAAGGCAAATCAATCCAAAGATTGAGCCTTTCATGAAAAAGGATCTCACCAAACTAATCGAGTCTAGGATCATTTTCCTTATCAAACACTCTTTTTAGCTGGCCAATTTGGTCCCTGTTAGGAAAAAGAATAGAGAAGTCAGAATGCGTGTGGATTTTAGAGACCTAAATAGAGTCTCAATGAGAGATCACTATCCCCTTCCAAGTATGGAGTGAATTCCTCAGATGGTGATAGGTAATGAAAGGTTCTCTCTCCTAGATGGCTACTCTAAGTACAATCAAATCCTGGTGCAAGAATGTGATCAATACAAGATATCCTTCACCACCAAGTGGGGAACATATGCCTACAAGAAGATTCCATTTGGATTTTCAAATGTTGGAGCTACCTTCCAACATGTTATAGATAGGGATTTACAATGTTTGATCAATGACATTATGCTGGTTTATCTTGATGATGTGACAGTCTTCTCCAAGGAGGAAAGTGAACACTTGAAGCACTTGAGGCAAATATTTGAAAGGTGTAGAGAGTTTGGCATCTCTCTCAACCTAAAGAAATGCATGTTTGTCATCCATGAAGGCAAGCTCTTGGGCCATGTCATTTCAAAGGAAGGCCTTTCCATTGATCTAAAGAGGGTGAATGCCATCTTAACATTATCCTTGCCTAAGCACATAAAGGGCCTACAAAGTTTCTTTGGTAATATAAATTTCATTAGGAGATTCATTCCTAAATTTAATGAGCTTGTCCCACTAACTTCTATGCTAAGCAACGATGAGACCTTTATGTGGACAACAAGAGGAAGAGAAAGCTTTAAAGGCATCAAGTAAGCTATTGCATCCAAACTTCTCCAAGGACTTCAATCTATACACCTTTGGGAATGAAAAAGTAATCTATGCTTTGCTAACTCAAGCAAATGGTGATAATTTAGAATAGCCTCTTGCTTTTTTCAGCTAAGGTTTAGAAGGCTATGAGGTTAGATACACGTATGTTGAGAAGTAGGTGCTTGTAGTCGCACAAAGTTTGAAGAAGTTTAGACATATGCTATCTAGTAGCAAATTTCACATCATGGTGCCACATCATAGTGTAAAAGACTTCTTGTTGAACCAAGACATGAATGAGAAAAGGGAAGGTTGGATCACCAAAGTAATGGATTATGACGTAGATATCAAGGTGACCAAGATGGTAAGAGGAAGAGGGATGTGTGAATACATTGTTATATACTTAAAAGAGCCAAAGGAGGAAATTTTGGTACTTCATGATGAACCTACAATAGTTATACCTACAGTTATGAAGAGCTGGGCACAAGACATGGTTCATTTCCTTCGAACTAGTGAGTGTCCACAGGGTCTTGATAGGACCAAGAGGAGGTATTTTAGAATCTAATCTCTTCCTTATGTCCTAGTTGATGGAGTGTTGTTCAAAAAAGACTTTTCAGGGGTGCTCTTGAGATGCATTGATTTAGACCAAGTTGACAAGGTATTGTTTGAGTTCCATGATGGACCAACTGGTGGCCACTTTGCTCCCAAGGCCACAACTACAAGGATTATGAGGGATGGTGAGTGACAGCCTAAAAGTCAAGTATTATGAGTTAATGGAGCTTCAAGAAGTGAGAGACCAAGCCATGGATGCCATGACCAACCACCAACAACAAACAAAGAAGTATTTTGATGAAGGGTCTATGCCAATGAGCTTATCATAAGGTGACATTATCTTGAAGTGGGATGAGGACAGAGCCAAGCCTAGAAGGCACACAAAGTTTGATGCTTTGTGGAGTGGCCCATATGTCATCACCCAATGCAAGCAACACAATGCTTTCCAACTCTACAAGTTGGATGGTGAAAAGCTACATTTCTTAGTCAATGGGATATACCTTAGGCATTGTTACTAAGTTTATTTTATCATGTACATTTTTTTCCTTATTTTTCCTCATTTTTCCGAAGTGATGTTGTACAAGTTTGTTGTGTTTTACCTTTGTTACTTGTTATTTTCCCTTATTATTTGAGGTAAAAATTTGCTAGCTCAAGGGTCTTTACAAGGATATTTAAACATGCTCAAGATGCATTCTGACTCCATGCCCAATGGAATTTGAGGCTACCAGTCTTCCCAAGCATAACATGCATGCTTTCCCTATGAGTTGCTAGTTTGTTAACCATTTTTTGGTCATTTAGAGTAAAAAATGGGAACCCCCTCTTTTGTGCATAATTATTCAATCCATGTTTTGGCTAAAATCATTCATCAAGGTTCCCTGTTAGACCTGTTCCATGAAAAACCAAGTGTTTACTTCATTTCATTTAACCAAGTGTATTTCAGGTTTGTCAAGGGGAACTACTTCGACCTTTCCAAATGTAATTACTTGGTCCCCATAGTGTATTTCAGGTTTTGTAAACAACTTTACTTATGAAAAGTTCATAAGTAAAGTCACTTGAAAAACCTGATTTGGTCTTACTAGACTAAATTAGGTTCTCCAAATGACTTTACTTATTTTGTCTTATAAGCAGAAGCAATCCAAAAACCTGAATGGGTCAAGATAGTTGTAATAGGGTTTATTGAGGGGTCTTACTCATGAAATTTCATAATTTAGAGTAGGTCCAAAGTCCAAATTAGGAGTCATTGGAGAACCTGAAAGGGTCTTGAAGAAATATATAGGTTTGTCAAGAGGCCTTACTTAAGGAACTTTATGAGTAATTTATTTCCAAGGACCCGATTTAGTCTAAGCGGCTCACAAAGGCAAGGAATTTCCTCAGAGGACACTTTGACTGTGTGTAGGGCAATTACAAAAGTTTTGAAGGGTATCTTTGCGAAGGGCACTTGGTCAATAAAGATGACTCTTTTCACTTTTTTGAAGGGTCATTCTTAGAGTTTTCAAAGGGTACCTGCCCTTATAGAGGGAACTTTTGGATGGGAGAAGCCTTTGAGGAAGGAACTTTAAGAAAGAGAGGATGAAGACAAAAGGCCCAAAGGGCACATGCCCTTCAGGAAAAGAATTGAATAAAGGAAAGAATTAATTTGGATAAAATGTTTGAAGGAATTCCTTCGAACATTTTGTCTGAAGGAAAGTGCAGCATAAAGGCCCACCAAAAGAAAAAAGTAAAGGCAAGCCCAAAAGAGAATTCCTTCAGAAAAAATGTCTGAAGGAATTTCTTTGAAAAAGCTCGAAGGCTAATGAAGGAAAAGACAAGGAAAAAGAGAAGAAGTGAGCAAAGAAATGTGAAGACTCAAGAGCCTGGATAAGTTTATAAAATAGAAAAGATCAATACAAAGGCTTGAGAAATAACAAGCACCCGAGAACTTGAATGGCTAAAGACAAAAGGGTAAAATCCAAGGTAAAGGGAAATAATAAAGTAAAAGAAAACAAGGTGGATAACCTATAACATGGCCATGCAACATAATAAAGTAAAATCTCAAAACATTTCAAGTGGCATGACAAGTCAAAAGTGTAGACCCAAGGACCAACCAGACCAAGGCAAGTGGCATAGGTGTGGTTATCAAGAAGAGTAAATGCACTTAGGTGAAATAGTCTTTACTAAAAACTAATAAAGGATTGGTTTTCAAACGATAGAAGGTGCAGCTATGTTTTCATTCCAAGCTTTTAATGTGCAGCCAAGTCATGCCTAGGCATTGAAGAAAACATAGTCCAACCATAATAACTCAAAATGGCTTTGTCAGTTGTTGGAAGGAGTACCACATACTTTCGTAATTCAAGGACAACCAAGGCAGTGGTTTAGATAGCCTATATCATGGTTTCTATATGCAAATCTAAAAAACATGGTAGTAGCATGGCCTCTTGTCTCAACAGATGGTTGACTCAGTATGGGTCTTCTTTCTTAAGGATTTTTCAGCTTCTAGTTCTAGCACTCTATATATTGTAATTTCTCATTTGAGGAAGGGATCTCTTAGCTTGTATGGCAAAGCCCTGCAAAATTTTACCTTGAATCTAAGACAAAGCTTTTACATTCTTTTAAGTGTTGCATTGAGCACACATTTGGGTGTTATTTTTGTGAAAGTGTGGTCCCTTTATCTACCTTCAAGTGCTAACCCCAAAAATGTCTAGTGTTTGTGTTTTGTTCTCTTGCAGGTCATAGGAAGTGTCTGAAGAAGTATAGGCAAGTTAATAGGTTGTATAGTAGTGTGTCTTATAACACCTTTTGTGCTAGTTTTTTCCTCTCTTATCTCTCCACATGACCCCCTACTGAAACATTGTTGCAAGGAAGGTCTCATTTTGAGTGAAGTGTAGACTAACTTGTCTTGATTTAAAGTGTATGTCAAAGCTGAGTAGACCATCTATTTCGTGCATCACCACATAGTTTAAGTTCTAATTTTAGTATTTTTTCCTCCCTTTTTATCCCCTCAAATAGTTAGTAATAGGAAATCCAGGGCCTCAAGGTATATCAAGGGGAGATAGCCCCTGATTTAGAGATTCATCCCTCATGTTTTCCACCCACAGCAAGAGGGATGTCTCCATTGTGTCACATGGATGAAGAGAGTTTAGACTCCCTTTAGAGGGTGAAATCTACCGTGTCAACACATATTTTATAAGTACAAACTCTATGTATGAGTGTTACACACCACAATTAGTTATTCCAAAGTTATGCAGATATTGAACCACTATTCATTTATACTTTAAACCAAAAGCTCCCAAAAGGCATTTATAACTCTATTTGAGGATCTTAAATCGAATACTTATCTCTAGATAATGAAGACCCATGCCAAGTTATAAATATGCATCTATTGTTACATGTTAAATTAGGAGCCTAAGACTTATTTGGTGCAATTTCACAACTCTCAGTTCCCATGACCAATTCTTATATTTTACATTTTCCTAATACCCAAAAAAATTTCAAGTGACAATGCCACCAGAACTATAAATACATACAATTATAGTTCATGAATGTCAGTTATCTCATAATCTTTGTGACACATTGAAAGGATGTGATCTTATTAACCATCTGAGTCAAAACATATGATCAAGATCCTGTTTAGTGGTGTTATTATGCACATAAAACACAAGTCTCTCTTAAGCATAGTTCTATAATTTACACTCACCCATGGTACTATAGCAACACACCCTTTTACTAAAGTATAAGCATAAATATATGTATACTCTTATAGTGTTCTATATAGTGATAACAAATATATGTTTTTAAATTTATATTCTGTGTATGCGATAATAAAGATTCCACTATCTACTCCCTAGGATAGTTAGAATATTTCATTATCTAAAGCACCATGACTAGAAATCATTACACAATATTAACAACTACTTTATAATCTTGCTAAAGTGGCATAAAAACTATTTGCTATAAAATTTCCCATGCAAATCTATATAAATATATGTGCTCATGGGTGGATATCTTCTGACATTGATCTATATATTGTATAGTTTATAAGATATACAAGGTAGTTAATGTATAGGGGTATACAATATAATGTTTTTCCTGCGCTAATACATTATATAGTATACATGGAATACCCATTCATAGTATAATAGCAATGGGTGGATATATATAAAATCAGTAGTTATATAGATACATGTACAAATCTATATAATTATATTAAGTGCTAATAATTACAATATCACTGGAGGTTATAAATATGAAATCGTTGGACTAAGTATTTTATTAATGTTTACAGATAAACCCCTAACAACCTTTTCATTAATTCACTTGGCTAAACTTAGATCGATGTAACAGTAGTTTTTTAAAATAAAGGCACATGATTATAAGTACTACTGGCTATAGAACTATAAATAGATCACATGCAGGCAATTGACTTAGATTTATAAGCATGCTAATAGAATAACCAAAGTAAAAGACTACAACACATTATTTCCATTATACAGCTGGGTGATAATCACACATTTCATTCTATTACATAGGCTTTAACACAAGACAACCCTGCAAACAACGATGTCAATAGGGGGTTTCTTATTCTCCCTAACTATGGTGATTTTAGATTTAGAATGGAAATATGGAATTATGGCAATGCCATAGTTTAGTAAAAACTATTAAAACAACCATGTAAATATGGTGCCTATGTATAATGCTTCACATGATTTTCAAATACTTATATGTATTATACAACCAATTAGAACAAGGGTAGCGACTTCAACACCTTCAATAGATTCCTTTATTGTTTTTATCTTTTTCACAAAGAAAACAATGATTTCAATAGGTTTCTTTAATGTTTTAATGTTTTTATATCATATAGCAACTTCAGCAGGTTTATTCCTTCATGGGATACAGTGAATATGGTATACAAATTATGAATTTTCAGCGATTTAAAACTTTATAAAATATTACCTAAACACCACTATAGATAACAACCAGAGCTGACATAATACCTTATAATCATAAAATGTTTGCTTAGCTATATAAAGTACATTTATTTGTACACAAAATCTATATTCAAATCTACTACTAGTATGATATTCACTCACTTTGGTATTATATTTATTCCAATTAAAAACATGCAGTATTCGTACATGTATTCTACCAAGTATTCCAACTGTCAAATTATTTAATATGATTTATAATTTAAGAGTTGTACTTCGATGCCACTACTCTAGTTTTATTTTACAAGCTATCTAGCATGCATAAACTAACTATATTTATCATATATTTTGATTTTAATATCATACGATTAATTTATCAAGTATATATTTTCCATACAAGGGCGTAGCTTTTAAAAGGTTTTCCTTATTTTTTTTATTTTTTTTGTTTTTATTATTATTATTATTTTACTATTATTTAATATATTTGATTTTTTCTTAAATACCAAAATTTCACAATTTTATTAAATTAAATTAGCATCCATAATATTATAGCAATTTAAATGATAATATCCTTAATTATCGATAATCTAGATGCTGATAATATTTTTACAAGTATTAATGACCAATGTACCAATTACACTACACAATTCATTAATCTATTTATCTATACTAGCATATGTATAGAAATTAACTTTCTAATACAAGTAAAAAAAAACACACCAAGTGCAATCATTTTTAATGCATTTTATGTGTGCTAACTATTGTAGTGTGTGTAGGGTTCTTACTAGTATTCTATCATCCTCCAACATTTCAATCTATGTCACCCTCTTTGATGATGCTCTCCCTTTGTCATATTCTGAGGGCTGAGTTATCCTTCATCAACCTCACACAAAATAAGTAGTTAGACCATAACAGTCATGATAACTATACAACATAAAATATAACTGTAATGATAAATCAACATGACCATAAAGTAAACATGTACTTACAACTAACTCATAGCAGCAAGATCATGTGACCTAAGTAGTACTCTACTGTCCCATAAAAGTATATATCCAAAATTAGTTAAAAATAGCCAAATATAAATTTGTCAACCATATATATTTACGGATACTCTAGCAAGTTTGTCTGGCAAAGAATCAAGATGTAACAAATGCAAAAAGTGTAGTTGTGTGATTTGGAGGTTATACAAGGTTGCAATAAAGGGGATTTCGGGCTTCTATTAATTTAGTCATTTAGATGTGTATCTTGGTTACTTGGCCAAAAAATAACTGTGACCTTAAAAAATGAAATTTTATTTTTTCCACACAAATCAGTATTTTCAATCATGGCTACCCCTCTCAAAAAAACCCAACACAAAACCAAACATTATATGGAACACACATAAAATATTTGACATAAAAAAATCATTATTGTCTAGAGGATATTTATAGAGGAGTATGCGTTGGAGGTCTTATTTTTCTCATAACAATGTGTATGATTATTCACTTCTTAACCTTGTAAGACCATTTTTTGCCTTTCATGGTCAAACACCAACTTGACCATGTGAGGAGATTTTTGGCTTACATGGTCAAACATGCACTTGAACATGAGAGACATTTCAATTTTGTTTAAATAGTTGCTTGACCATGTAACGCTATTTTTAGCCTCTCATAGCAAAACAAGATATTTGACCATGTAAACTAAAAAAATAATATATTTTTTTAAAAATATCCTACATTTTTTAAGTGCTTGCTTGAATCTCATAATGTAGTATGATCTTGCCCATGAGAATCCTAATTCATTATTTTATAAATATACAAATAGTGCAATTCATTTATATCTAGAGATTACATAAGATAATTTTAGCATTATATTGAGGACTTATAATAAATCTACATAGATCAAATAATCATTAGCATGTGTGTGTGTGTGTGTGTGTGTGTGTGTGGCCTCGCATGGCCAAACAGACTCTTGAGTATGAGAGACCAAAAATTATGTTATCATGATCAAGTGACGAATAATTTTTGTATTAATTAGAGTTTTTATAAATAATACATGTTTTAATTATAAATTTCATCATCTGCCAAGAATGTTTCCACTTAAATCTTGTTAAAACATTGAAACTTCCACACAATACTTTTAATGTGTTGGATATTTTGAAATATTACTTTAATTGTGATACCATCTAAGATGATTTTTTTTTAAAAATCAATATGATCATTTAATTTTTATACAATCTTAATTGAATTATTTTACAATTAATTTTTCCTAATAGTTTAATTGGATGAGGGCCTCACTATTCATAACAATGTTATCAGTTTTAGCCCTTTATTGGGATAGTTAGATCCCTCCTTTGTAAGAATTACAGAACACTTGTTCATAAGGGAACCCCTTGGAAAGTACCCATGTCCACTAAGAGGTAGTTAATTCAAGAAATAAAAATATATAGAACAAAAAAAGAACTCTACAAGCCCATCAAATTCTAGCATAGATCATTCCAACTCATTTTGAGTTATAATAATTTTTTTTATATTAAAAAGTTATTAATATTGTTGACATAGACAAGAGAATAAAGGGTTATTAATATAAAGACACACACTACTCAATGATGGTTATAATATTCTACTTGAACTTGATTATTTGGGGATGGTTAAACATGCTTTGAATTGGAGGTAAGTCTTGATTCTTGTTGTAATTCATTTAGTGTTGATAAATTCATTTATAATAGGACCATGAATTATCTTTTATAAGTCCACACACTAGTTAATGATAGTTATAAGATTTTACTTGAACTTGATTATTTGAGGATGGTTAAACATGCCTTTGAGTTGGAGGCAGGTCTGGATTCTCATTATAATTCATTTAGTGTTGATAAATTCATTTCTAAGAGGAATATTACTTATATTTTATAAGTCCATTCACCAAATTTTATAACATATTTGGGAAATTTTAAATTATTTATCAACCTATAGATGTTCCCATGTCACATAGTTAGAACTTATTTTATTTTTTATGTATTGAGTCTACTTTTTTCATTTATAATGGGAGGGTTATATTTTATAATTAAAAAAATTATCCATTATTTTAGAATAAGCATTTTAATATTCTTATTTTAAAAAGTGGTTGAAATTAATCATATCTCAAAATTAAAGTCACATCGAATATTTAATTTTAATTTAAAAGTATTTGTATACCTAAAAATCAAAGTCACAACAAACCTTTAATTTTAACTTGAGAATGTGTGCACAATAATCAAAATCATTAAAAAAAATAATATTTAATGATTTTAAAAAATATGGTACATGAAAGATACACAACTATAAATGTATGCACCAAAACAAAATCAAAAGAAATTATTCAAACTTGACATATATGTTTTAAAGCGCATCCATGTTGTCAAAAAAATATGTTGAGGTAGAATTAGTTTAACAAGACCCTATAATGTGAAACTAATCATTAAATATAAATTTTAATGAGAAATTTTTTTAAAAAAATATCCTTACAAATGATTCTAAGAATTTAAAAAACACTCATTAATTGAGAAAATGTTTTGCTCTGCCAACATACCACAGTCAAAGATTTTCAAAATCCTTTATACCCTAGTAATATATTGGACCAAGTAAACAATGGAGTGGTAAAATAATGATGATGATGGTGATTGGAATCAAAACCCCAAAAATTATTTATCATATTAAATTTGTGTATTCTCTCCTCCATGTATGAGGGCATGATAAGGGGTCCTTCCTTTTCCTTCATTCATTCAATCATATAGAAATCACCGCAAAGAGTACAATTGGTGTGTAGAAGCTTATCCATGAACCACTAAAAAATAACAAAGGGTTAATAAATGTTTATTAATATTATTGACATAAGCAAGAGAATAAAAGGTTATTAATATAAAGACACACATTACTTATTGATGGTTATAAAATTCTACTTGAACTTGATTATTTGGGGATGGTTAAACATACCTCAAGTTGGAGGTAAGTCTTGATTATCTTTGTAATTTATTTAGTTTTGATAAATTATTTTACAAGAGAATCATTACTTATTTTTTATGAGTCCATATCTTAGTTAATGATGGTTATAAAATTCTACTTGAACATGATTATTTGGAGATGGTTAAACATGCCTTGAGTTGGAGGTATGTCTTGATTCTCTTTGTAATTCATTTAATATTTATAAATTCATTTATAAGTTTAATATTGATAAATTCATTTATAAGAGGATCATTACTTACCTTTTATAAATCCATTCACCAAATTTTATAACATATTTGGGGATATTAAATTACTTACCAATGCTCCCATGTCACATAGTTAAAATTTATTTTATTTTTTATGAATTGAATTTACTTTTTTTATTTATAAATGGAGGGTTATATTTTTTATTAAAAAAAAGTATTTATTATTTTAACATAAGTATTGTAATATTCTTATTTAAAAATTGGTCAAAAGTAATCATATTTCAAAGTGAAAGTCACATCAAATCTTTAACTTTAACTTTAAAATATTTGTATACCTCAAAATCAAAGCCACGTTAAACCTTTAGCTTTAGTTTGAGAATGTGTACACAATAATCAAAATCACTAAAAATATATAATATTTAATTATTTTACAAAATATAGTACATGAAAAGCACACATAACTATAAATGTATACACCCAAAAAAAGTCAAAAGAAATTATTCAAACCTAACATGTATGGTTTAAAGTGCACTCATGTTGTAAATGTGTAGTGTTAAGGTAGAATTGGTTTATGAAGATCCTAAAGCATGGAGCTAACCATTCCATGTAAATATTAATGATAAAATAGTAATAAAAATATCATTATAAAAGATTCCAAGAAGTTAAAAAACACTCGATAAATGAGAAAATGTTCTACTCTACCAACATACCATAGTCAAGTAATTTCAAAATCCTTTATGACCCTTGTAATAAATTGGACCAAGTGAACAATAGAGTGGGCAAAGAATGATGATGATGTTGATTTGACTCAAAACCCCAAAATTTATTTCTCATATAATTATTTTTTACTCTCTCTTCTATGCATGAGGGCCTGATAAGGAGTCCTTCCTTATCCTCAATTCATTCAATTATATATAAATCACTATAAATAGTCCAATTGGTGTCTGTAAACTTATCCGTGAACCACTACAAAATAATTGACCATTCCACTAAAATGTTGAAGGCATAAATTTTGACAAGCCCAAGGGCATGCCTATCAAAATAAAACACTATCCAAATATCCTAGTTGATAGGTTCAACACCCAAATCTAACATAAAAGATTTCTTTTTTGAGAATTTAGATGATAATGACACCACGACCAGCTTCATGGTGCAATAAATGATTAACGACATAAAATCAAATGGTCTTAATTTATATCTAATATATAAAAGTTGGTAATTTTAAATCAGTACATGTAAAATGCATTCATATATATTAACATATTAGAGTTAGTCGTAACCATGTATTTATGGGATGAGACAATTAAACTCAAACTTTATAATAATAATATATAAAGAAAAAATGACTTTATGTTATTATTTATAAAGTCACTTATTTGGAATGGTCATCACTTTCTATGCACGTATACTCTTTACTCCACCTTTAAGTGAGGAGAATGAGAGTAATGAGTAAAATGATGTCAAGGGAGAGAGACACCTCAATGTTCAGGGGTTTGATGCCAAGTTTCTCTCATCAAAAAGAGGTTTTAAACCCAAAACAAATTAGAGAGCTTGAGATGATATTTTCAATCTATGGAGTGATTGAAATTATTAATTGAGTGGTTACTTGTGATGCAGAGTGAGCATAAAGTAGCTTGAGTGTAGTGGATGTCACTTGGAGTGTGATTTTCACCTTACATTTCAATTGTTGCAAGTGTTATAGTTGAAATTTTTAATGTTGATGGATTTAAATTAGTCCTAAGAATTCAGACCCATCTTATTAGTCAATATGGTGGGTTTGATATTAGATCTATCATAGTCTATTTAAGATCATTTTGTAACTTATGCTTAGCAATTCCTTTAACTTTGTCGTTTGATCTTTCTCAGAGGGGACCTGCCCTTCTGGGCCTTGAGAAATGGTCCGCTTTGGGTCGAGAAGAGCCCCCCGCAAGGGTATCTACCCTTCGAGAGGTCTTTGGATGGACTTCGAGCTTCTTTCTTCTAGCGGGCTTTATCCTTTATTTCCTTCGGGCAAAACGTCCGAAGGAATTCCTTCGGGCAATTTGTCCGAAGGAAATCTTCCTTGCCTTGTCTTTCCACCGGGCTTTGCTTTGTTTTTTGGGTGAATTCCTTCAGACAAATTATTCAGAGGATTTCGCTTTGTCCTTTGCCTTGTTCATTTTCCTAAAGGAATTCACTTTGTCTATTTTGCCATGGGAACTTTTTCGAAGGAAATCCCTTTGCTCTTTTGGCCTTTGAATTGGTCCATTTGCCCCCTTTCTACCCTCCGCAAGGGCTGTTTGAGCTTTGAATTAGCCTTTTGGGCTTTTGCAACGGTTCACTTCAGCTTCTGAGTGTCCTCCATAAGGGTTGTTTGTCCCTTGGAAATTTGCTTTAGTTGATTTTATGTGAATTTCAAATTATGACACATGGTAGCATCCACTACTCTTAGAAACAAAGTGAAATGAGGCTCGAAAGATGACACTTGGCAGCATTCGCTGAATTCTGTCAGGTTTTTCGTTTCCTTCCTTAGTCACTTTTATCGTGGAAATTCCCTCCACAAGGGCACTTGTGTCTTTGACGCTTGGGGCACTCCTTTGAACTTCTCTCTTGAACTGACTAATTGAACCAACTTTGGTTTAATGGTTCAATGGTTCATTCCCTTGTTTCTATTGACCGCTTAAACCAAGATTCTTTGAAACAAGCCTTGTTGAACCTGTTGAACCTATTGAACCTTGAACCCGTTGAACCTTTGAACCAAAGTTGTTTAATGGTTCAAGCCTCGAAAACTTGTTCTTTTGATTGAACCTGCCTGTAGAAGCCTTTGAACTTGTTGAAGCATTAGTCTGTCACTTCCTTGTTCTTTCTAAGCTCTTTGATCTTCATTGTACTGGTTGAACCTTTGAACCTGTGAGATCGTTGAACCCTTTGGTTCAAGGTTCAACGGTTCAATCGGTTCATTATTTTTATTTGGCTAAGTCCTTTTGATCTTTTTGAACCAAATGCATTGAACCATTTAGTCGTTGAACCTGTTGAACCATTGAACCCGTTGAACCTTTGAACCAAAGTGGTTTAATGGTTCAACAGTTCAAGCCTTCTTCTCTTTGATAAGTGTTTTGAAGTCGTTGAACCTTGAATCGGTTGAACTTTGAACCTTGACAAATGCACTTAACTCTTACTCTTGATGTTGAACCCTTGAACCCATTGAACTCGTTGAACCAAAATGGTTCAAGGTTCAACAATTCAATGGTTCAATCCTTGCTTAGAAGCTTGCCGATGAACTCTTTTGGTTGAGCCTTGTCATTGAACCAACTTTGAAATCACCTAAGTGTTGAGAGCTTGCTTCTTTCCTACAGAGTCTGTAGAAATCAACCTATGAAGCATGTAGAACTTGGCTTGAAGAGTTTGTAGATTTTTTTCCTGCAGAGTCCGTAGATTCAAGCCTGCAGAGTCCGTAGATTTCTGAGAAGCTTGAAAAATGAGTAATTTGAATGCTTAGAATAAATTTCAAGAAGGGAAGAGATTATTTTGGTTTGAGGAACCAAAATAGTTCACATGTTGTCCCAAAAAATGAGAAGTCTATTTTTGGGGACAAGAACTGGCTCTAGTTGGGGAACTTCTATCAATTGTAAAAAAAATTGAAGGGAGTAGAATCCAGAATCTCCAGTGTCTTCATGTGTACCATTGGGCTACGGAGTCATGTTACCCAAAAATGGAAGGCATCAAAAATGGAAACAAACAAAACAAAATAGAATTAAAAACTATACAAATATACATATGTACAGATGCAATGATCTGATACTTCAAGAGTTGAAGTGTTTCAGATGTTGCCCATTGTGAGGCAGAGAAAAGAGTGTGCCATCTTGATATTTTAGTAGAAAGCTATTTTCACCATTGTGGTGATGAATTATAAATGGGCCTCTCCAAGGGAGTTGAACTTTCCATGTATCCCTTTTGGTTCTCTCCTTTTGTCCCATAGCAGGACTTGATCCCCAATATGGAAATCATGATTTTTGGCCTTTTGATCAAAGATTTTCTTTACCAGACTTTGATGAGCAGCAATTCAGTCTACCACCATGGTTCTCTATTCATCCAGCTTAGTCAGGCACATGATTCTCTTATCAATAGAGCTTTCATATGTCTGATCTTCAATTGGCTTTGCCAATTTCAAGGCTGGCAATTCTAAGGTGATTGGTATTTCAGCATTGATACCATAAAGAATTTAAAAAGGAGACATGCCAATTGCCCTCTTTGGTGTGATTCTATCTGCCCATAGAGCATCAACCAATGCTTTATGCCATGTCTTTTGATTGTCATATGCTAGCTTCTTGATGATAGTTACTAGGTTCTTATTGTTTTATTCAGCTTATCCATTCCCTTATGGAAAATAATTAGAAGAATGGGAGAGTGTAATTCCATAATAGAAACAAAATTGTGTAATCTCCTGGGAGGTGAAACAAGTTGCATTGTCAGTAACAATTTTGGTTGGAACTCCAAACATGGAAATGATATTCTCCTTGAGGAAATTGCATAAACTTCTGAAGTAGCATGCTTAGTTGGGATTGCTTCTACCCACTTGTTAAAATAGTCAGTTGATGTAATGACATAATCATGTCCAGTGCTTGAAGATGGGTTTATAGTCCCAATAAAATCAATCCCCCATTACTGGAAAGGTTCTTCTATGATCATTGGCTTGAGAGGCAGGGCAGCTAACTTGGGTCTTCCAACAAATTGCTGGCAAAGTTCACATTTTCTCACCCACTTATATGCATCTTGGAAAAGAGTTGGCCAGTAATACCTGGATCACAAAATCTTGTGAGCAGTTATAGGAGCAGAAAAATATCCTCCACAGGTTAGATTGTGAAAAGATTTCAAAAGTTGGATTTGTTGCTCTTCGTCTACACAACGAAGGAATACTCCATCTATGCTTCTCTTATACAAGCCATTGTCCCAAAGGACAAAATTGGTAGCTTTCAACTTGATTGTCCTCCTTTATTTATAAGACAAATGAGCAGGACATTCACCATAAGTGAGGAAATGAGCAATACCTGAATACCACTCATTGGTAGTGAAAACAAAAAGGACTGTTGGTGTGTCTTCCACTTCAGCTTCTACATGCTGTGTATCTTCTGGCTCGTTGTCAGCAATTAATTGGCATAGGCCTTTTCCCCTTACCAGCTTTGTTGGCTTGATGTCTAGATCAAACTCTTGGATCTTTGCAATCCAATTGCCTCTTTTTGTGCCAAACTCCTGCTGAGTTAATATGGACTTGACTATGGTGTCAGGAACTAAGGCAGTAGTGTGTGAATTCAAGATATAGAAGCAAAAATGTTTGACTAATTTCACCACCACATAAGTGTGCTTCTCTATGTTTGAATACTTCATCTCATGGGTTTTGAGAGGGCAACTCATGAAATAAATAGGATATTCCATACCTTCTTTGTCCTTTTGAACAAGAATTGCTGAAAGCGTGTGTTCAAAAGCATAGCTGTATATGATAAAATCTTTGTTGTAATATGGACAAACCAAGGTAGGGGCGTGGGCAATGGCAGTATTGATATCCTGAAATGTCGACTTGCCTTTTTTAGTCCAGCTGAAGGTGTTCTTCCCTTTCATCATGTTCATAATGTGTTTAGTCTTCTCATCAAATTGGGGGATGAACCTCCATAAGAAATTTACCTTTCTAAAGAAAGAGTGAACATCATTTTTACTTGTAGGAAAATTAAGCTCTTGAATAGACTTGACTCTGTCTGAGTCAATATTTATGCCTTCTTTAGACACAATGTGTCCAAGGAGTTTCCCCTCTGTTACTCTAAAAATAGACTTCTTAGAGTTCAAGGAAATACCATTCTGGCGGCAGTGCTCCAACACTTGTTGTAAGTGGCGTACATGATCAGAACGGTGCTTTGAAAATATGGTTAAGTCATCAAGGTATATCACTATGAATTTACCCATCTCATCTTTGAAAGTCAGGTCCATTGCTCTCTGAAAGGTGGCACAAGCATTTATCAAGCCAAAAGGCATTCTTCTATATGCAAATGTACCCAAAAGTGTGGTGAATGTAGTCTTGTGTTGGTCTGCTTCACCAATTTCAACTTGATTATATCCTGAGAAGCCATTTAGCATTGATAACATCTCTGAACCTGTCACTATTTGAAGCACTTGATCCATAATTGGCAGAGGGTAATTATCTTTCAAAGATGACTAATTCAGATTCTTGAAATCTATACAAATGTGAATTTCACCACTCTTCTTCCTTACAGGCACTATGTTTGCAATCCATGTGGAATGATGGATTGGGAAGATGATTCTAGCATTTAACATTTTTTGTATCTCAGACAGAATAGTACCTGATATTTTTGGATTGTACTGTCTAAATTTTTGCTTATAGGGCATTGAGTCAGCCTTGAGAGGAATGTCATGGCAGATTTCATTAGGTCTGAGAGACTTCAGGTTGTCATAATAATATGCTAAGACATCCATATATTGATGAAGTAAATTGGTGAACTTGAATCTTTCTTCAGGGGTGAAACACTTACCAATGTTAACCATCTTGCGATTTTCTTTAGTATTCAGATTTACTTGATTGAATCTCTGAGAGAAACTTGAATCTGTTTGCTGTTGTTTGATGAATCTATCATGCTTGTCAAATAGTTTCTCAAGAGAAACTAGGCATTTGGGAGTTTTATTTCCTTTCAGCTATAAGAATTCTTCTTTTATATCTGAATTAGATTTAGAGGCTGATTCATACTTCTGAGATTCATTGCCTTCAAAATGTAGTTGTTTGAAATTGTCTTTTCATTCTAGAAAGGCAATGATTTGATGATCATCATTGAATACTTGCCAATGATCAGCATTGTCAGGAACACTTGGTTTACAAACTAGCTCAATAGTATACTTGTCTTCTTTGAAATCTGAGTGGGGAACTAAAAGAGTTCTTGAAATGGCAAGTGCATCAGCTCTGTCATTAGATTCTCTAGGTATGGAAAAAATGTTGAAAGCATCAAAGCTTTCAATTTGGTCCCAAACCAGGTTGTGATAGTGGCATAATCTTTTATTCTTGGTTTGGTATAAGTTTCTCACTTGACAAACCGCTAATTCAGCATCCCCTTTGACATGAAGAAACTTGATGCTTTTGTCTTGAGCAGCCTTCAATCCAAGCAACAGAGATTCATATTCAGCTGTATTGTTAGTGTTGCTAAATTTTAATTTGTAAGATAAAGGAAACATATCTCCTTGAGGAGATGTCAACACAATTCTGGCTCCCGAACCGGCAGAGGAACAATTGCCATCAAATTTCAAAGTCCATACTTCATCAGATACTGATTTTTCTTTAGACTTTCCTTCATTATAGAGGGAGGGTCCTTCTTCATTTGTATTATAACCTACTATTCTTTTGCTATTCTAGTTAAACTAATTTTTGGGTTGACACTTTCAAGAATTTTATCAGATATTTCATGCACTTCGTCTGTAAATAGAAATTAGTTATCCATACCTAAGGATTCAAAAAGAATTTGAGCTTCAGGGGCTGATGTTTGGGTGACCACATATTTTGCCTCCTTTTCAGGGAGCAACCTCTTCATTACACCTTTGATAGGGATTCTTGCCTCAGATAGGTCCATGCTTAGTTCTCCTCCCACATCCTTGCAAAAGTTTCATCCAAGCAAAATGCCATAGGATGTTGGGACATCAGCCACTACAACAGTCATCTTGATTATCTTGTCTGGAAACATTGAAAATGCAAATTAGGCATCTTTGATTTGCCCTAGCAATGGTACTTGTTTGTTTTCCATGGAGAAACATCTCCCAAATGTCTTGGTCAGTGTGAGGCCAAGAGATTCATCTACTTTAGTAGGCATGACATTGTCAGATGCGCCTGAGTCTATAATACAATTACTTAGCTTATGACCATTTATTAACAGGGAAACATAGAAAGGTTATATTTTCTCAGGGGCAGCTAGAGGAGTAATGACAAGATTATTCAGAATGGGCATGTTCTTTGGGGAATCAAGAGTTACTTTTTTAGCTTCTTGTCCTGCAGGGACAGTTTGGTTTTTGACACACTGGACTAACTTATCCAATTGATCAGGATTGGACTACAAATATTCAAATTCAGACATTTGTATTTTTGTCTTTTTGACATGATCGATTATGTCAAATGGTTGAATTGAGCTAGGTATAGAAGAAGGTGTTTCAACCTTTTGAGTTTTAGGAGGGATAGGAGAAGGGCTGGTTTGCAAAATTGAAGTAGAAGGTGAAGGTGAAATTGATGTACTTGCCTTTTGGGTGATCACCAGATCCTTTGACTGGAAAGGTAGAGTGGTTCCACGCTTAGCAATTGCAATTGCTGGTTGAGGTTGCTCCTCTGTCTTCCCTTTATTAGCTTGTTGGACTGATTGGTTCTTGGACCTAGTAAACACTGCATATGATCCATCAAAAGCTTCTCCTTTGCTTCTGGGTTCATTCTAGTAGTTTAGGAAACCAATGTAGGAGTCGCCAGTTGATTCTTCTTGATTTTCTACAAGGAGATCAATGTCATTTTCTTGACTCATTTCAGGCTAGAAAGAGAACTCTGATTTTACTTCAAGATATCCCATTGTTGAATTGGTTGGAGGAGCTTCTAGGGCAAGTTTACCTTGTGGAGGAGGAAGATGATTTTGTTGCCCTTGATTCCTGGCAGCATTGCCCTGATATGACTGATTTGGAAATGTCCTTGGCATATCTCTATATGAAGGAGCAGAAGACATTCTTTGCACCATTTGCTTTTTGAGAGCAAGAAACTCATTTGCCAACTTCTGCACCATTGGATCTATGGCGCCTATAGATGTATATTTAGAAGATGATGAGGGTATATTTCTATTTGGATCTCTTCTTATATTCCCTGCTAAGATGAGATCATCTTATACCTCAGTGGTCAAATGTTGAGCTACATCAAGATCTATTTGACTAGCACATCTCAAAAGAAAACTTACTTCAGGTAATCGAGAATTAATGAAGTATTTGAGATTCTCAACTATAGGTTGAGAAATTATAGGAATTCTATTCCTCAGTTTGTCAAACTTGGCTACGAAGTCTCTCATTGGTTCATGAGGTTATTTCTTCATCTGTGTAAATTGAGTCAGAAGTGCATGTGCATCTTCTACAGGTTTGAATCTGGCTTCAAACTTAGCTTTGAGGGTATTCCAATCAGTTATTGACTGAGCCTATAGATGATAAAACCAACCTGTAACAGCACCTTGTAATGTTTCTACAAATAGCCTGACTGCTACATCTTCAAATTCTACTCCAATTACACCACAGGGTATGATGAAGGCTGCAATGTGTTCATCAAGATGAACTTTCTTATCACCATAGAATTTAGGGAAATTCTTCTTTAAACTACGTGGAAGCTCATGTAGAGGTGGAGTAAGATTGAGAGGACCAAAATAATTACCCCAGGGGCCTTGAACTACCATTATATGACTATGAAAAGGAGGAATAAAAAATCTCAGAGGGGTAATTATTGGCAAAGCTTTATCAACAACAGAAGTGGATACTTCGTTTGGCAATGGAGATCTGACTTTAGTAAGAGGAAAGCTCTTGGTTCGTTGGAGGCAAGATGGTGAAGGAAACGGATCAAAATTACTTTTTTGTACCAACTCGAATACAGAGTCAACAATACCTTTAGCCCTTTGGCTTCATGTATACCTTGAATCTGCCAGATTGTGAAACAAAAATGGAAAAGAATTGACCTTGCTTTAGTTTGAAGCTTGAGGCTTTAAACTGTGCATTCTTTCCTGGTTAGTGTGGAGGTGAATGGTAAGGTTATAATAATAATGGGTAAAACACAGAAATGGAATGGAGTCTATAATGGATAATGGTAGAGACTGATTTCATCTGAAACTTGAGGTTTTAGAATGCACATAACTATATCCCCAACGAAGTCACCAAAAATTGTTGGTTGAATATTTTGTTGATCAGCGTACTGATAAACAAAATAGGTCTGATCATCCAAAGTAGGAAGATTGGTCGGCCAAATGTGTAGGTTTACCATATCAAAAGGGGACTAATCTCTCCTCTCATCAAGGGGAGGTTCCCTATATATATATATATAGAAAATAATACTCAAGGGTAGGATAAATCATCCATCTCTCATTTTTCAGAGATGATGCATGCAAATCAAAGGAGAAATCTTAGGGATAATGACAGAAATCACTCCTCTTCTTTCAGAAGTACTATTCAACAAACCACAATAATCTTCTTGGTAGTAATTGCAAAATGTAACCAAGGTCGTAGTAACCAACAAATTGAGATGTAGCACAAAGTCTCCACCTGAATTGCCCAAGAGTGAGATACAAAGGACAATGAGGGCACAAAGTCATCCCAAGGTCCTTTACATAGAAACAAAAAGAAAATACACTAAAGGCAATTGTGGGGGCACAAAGTCTCTCCATAGCTGGATTCAAGACGCCTTCCTGACTACTTTCACTAATTCTACTTATTGAATTAAAGGAATATAAAATATATTAAGGAAAAAGACATAAGAATAGTTTCCCCAACAACAAAGATATCACAACACAAAGTCTGAAAAGTCACTTGCTTTCTTATTCCAATAACAAAATATGATCAACAATATGAGCTCAAAATCTTAGTAATGCCTTTTAATTTGGGTAGAGTTTTGTTTCTGATAATCAGAGAGAGATAGCCCTCCACAATAACAAGAGAGTCCTTTATATAGCCTCTTTAAGAAGGACTTGGGAATAGTAACGCATCATTTTGCATTGAATTTTGTTAAGAATACATGCTAGAATTTAGGGGCATTTACCCATTTGCTTTTCTCAATGCAGAGAAACAGGTCATGCTATTGAAAGTTTGCATCTTTCAATATCCACCTGGCGGTCTACTTCTAGAAACATCTCTGATGCATAAATGTTTCTGGTCGTTCCTGCTCTTTACGCTCCTCTCAGCAGTTCTTCCTTTTGGCCTTGGCCTTAAAGCCTTTGAATGGATTCGAGTCTGCACTTAAACTTGGAAGGATAAATGGCTATTTCATTGTTGTGACTTTGACATCCATGGGCATGTCAATTTCCTCAACAATTCCTTCAGCTTTGTCATTTGATCTTTCTCGGAGGGGACCTGCCCTTTGGGGCCTTAAGAAACGGTCCAATTTGGGTCAGGAAGAGTCCCTTACAAGGGTATCTACCCTTCAGGTGGTCTTCAGATGGCCTTCAGGCTTCTTTCTTTTGGCATGATTTATCCTTTATTTCCTTCGAACAAAATGTCTGAAGGAATTCCTTCGGGCAATTTGTCCGAAGGAAATCTTCCTTGCCTTGTCTTTCCACCGAGCTTTGCTTTGTTTTTTGAGTTAATTTCTTTAGACAAATTGTCTGAAGGATTTTGCTTTGTCCTTTGCCTTGTTCATTTTCCCAAAGGAATTCACTTTATCTATTTTGTCGGGGGAACTTTTCCGAAGGAAATCCCTTTGCTCTTTTGGCCTTTGAATTGGTCCATTTGCCCCCTTTTTGCCCTTTGCAAGGGCTGTTTGAGCTCTGAATTAGCCTTTCAGGCTTTTACAATGGTTCACTTCAACTTCTGAGTGTCCTCCGCAAGGGTTGTTTGTCCCTTGGAAATTTGCCTTAGTCAATTTTATATGAATTTCAAATTGTGACACATGGCAGCATCCATTGCTCTTAAAAACAAAGTGAAATGAGGCTCGAAAGATGACACTTGGTAGCATTCGCTGAGTTCTATCAAGTTTTTCATTTCCTTCATCACTTTTGCCGTGGAAATGCCCTCTGCAAGGGAACTTGTGTCTTTGACTCTTGGGGCACTCCTTTGAACTTGTCGCTTGAACTGACCGATTGAACCAACTTTGGTTCAATGCTTCAATGGTTCATTCTCTTGTTTCTATTGACCACTTGAACCAAGATTCTTTGAAACAAGCCTCATTGAACCCATTGAACCTTGAACCCGTTGAACCTTTGAACCAAATTTGTTTAATGGTTCAAGCCCCAAAAACTTGTTCTTTTGATTGAACTTGCCTATAGAAGCCTTTGAACCTATTCAACCATTAGTCTATCACTTCCTTGTTCTTTCTAAGCTCTCTGATCTTCATTGTACTGGTTGAACCTTTGAACTTGTGAACTCGTTGAACCCTTTGGTTCAAGGTTCAACGGTTCAATCGGTTCATTCTTTTTATTTGGCTAAGTCCTTTTGATCTTTTTGAACCAAACGCGTTGAACCATTTGGTCATTGAACTTGTTGAACCTGTTGAACCTTTGAACCAAAGTGGTTTAATGGTTCAACGGTTCAAGCCTTCTTCTCTTTGATAAGTGTTTTGAAGCCATTGAACCTTGAAGCGGTTGAACTTTGAACCTTGACAAATGCGCTTAACTCTTATTGTTGATGTTGAACCCTTGAACCCATTGAACTTGTTGAACCAAAATGGTTCAAGGTTCAACGGTTCAACGGTTCAATCCTTGCTTAGAAGCTTGCCGATGAACTCTTTTGGTTGAGCCTTGTCATTGAACCAACTTTGAAATCGCCTAAGTGTTGAGAGCTTGATTATTTCCTGCAGAGTCCGTAGAAATCAACCTGTGAAGCCCGTAGAACTTGGCTTGAAGAGTCCGTAGATTTTCTTATTGTAGAGTTCATAGATTCAAGCCTGTAGAGTCCGTAGATTTAAGCCTGCAGAGTCCGTAGATTTTTGAGAAGCTTGAAAAATGAGGAATTTGAATGCTTAGAATAAATTTCAAGAAGGGAAGATATTATTTTGGTCTGAGGAACTAAAATAGTTCACATGTTGTCCTAAAAAATGAGAAGTCTATTTTTGGGGACAACATTTTCTACCCTAGAGTGTTAATGAAAAAATTGGATGTAGGGGCTTATTTTCAATGGGATGTAATTGATTTATCATTTCCCTATGTAGGAAACAAGATGTTGAAAAGCACTAGGTTACATAAAGCAAATAAATTCATAATGTGCACAAAAAATGATCTTTACTAGAATGGAATAATCATTAATCCTCACCCAAAAGAATTAAAACATTGTTTTTTATATATCGATGATTTTGACTTCTCAATTCATAATATTGACACACCTGTTAAGTTCTAATGGATAGAAACATGAAAAGTGAGATGGGGCAAGCAGATTTATTTGGAAAAAGAGGAGAGGGAGATCCACTTTCCAAGACGTAGTAAATGCTTTGAAAAATATTACCAAAGGGATAAAAAGGTAGAATGGAGGGTGCTCTAGGGATACAAAAAGGGGATTTCATGATTTGAAACTCAATAAGAATACCAATATCACTTGATGTGGATCAAATTAACTATACATAAACAACTTTACAAAACTAGTAAAAAAGAGGACATGGGACCATGTTAAGATACTACATTATAACATATGTACAATTGACATGTATGTTGGCATTCTATTTAAATAATTATTTACATTAAAGGGCCATTGTTAAGGTGAGACACCCTATGATATTAGAACATGTAACCTCTTTTATGGAGAACACATAGCTTCATCAGCAAGCCCTCTCTCTCTCTCTCTCTCTCTCTCTCTCTCTCTCTCTCTCTCTCTCTCTCTGTGTGTGTGTGTGTGTGTGTGTGTGTGTGTGTGTGTGTGTGTGTGTGTGTGTGTGTGTGTGTGTGTGTGTGTTTGTACACACATATACATACACATACACATACACATGTGATCTCCTTTATGGAGGACACATACCTTCACTATAAAGCCCACTCAAGTTAACATACAAATATGTGTGTGTGTGTGTGTGTGTGTGTGTGTGTGTGTGTGTGTGTGTGTGTGTGTGTACACACACACACACACACACACACACACACACACACACACACACACACACACATATGTATATATGTGTGTGTATGTGTACACACACACATACATAATATACATATATGTACACACACACACATACACATGTATGTATGTATGTATGTATGTATGTACACACACATATATGCATGAGAGATTTAAGTAACAACTAAAAAAGTACAAGATGTGAGAAAGCTAAAACTTTGAATGTTCAATTTCCGTCACCAGTGTGAACACACAACATTTATTATTGTTTAGAACATAATGTTCAGGGTAGAGATGATGTCAAGGATAAGGGAACTATGCATTTAATCCCTCTAATTACCACTGATAAAGTTGTAAAATAGCGACAACATTCATAAGTGCTAGTAGAAAATCAACAAGCATAAGTTAATAGATGTAATTTAATGAAAATACATAAACAAATTACATACTTCCAAAATTTTGTTAATTTTAAGATATATAAATTTATTTATCTTATAAATTAATTTAATAATTATTTTATCTTGTATATTTAAAACATTTAATATGTATAATTTTATAATAAACATGCCTAAATATACTATATTATTATTTTGATTGTGTCAAACTTCTTTCCAAGCTTGAGATTTTTCAATGCAAATGAATTTCCTTTCACTCCAACTAAAAATCGACTCAACATCTAATATCATTAATGAGTGTACCCTATCATCTTCTTGTTATGGTAGTTGTTGAGGCCAAACCATCTTTTGTCTAATAATGAGAGTAATGAATTTCATAAATAGATAAAGATTCTCCCACTACACATGACATCAAGAAATCAAATGTCTATGTTTCACATTGAAACTATATTTTTAGGTTGGAATTCTTGATTTTACATGCACTTTAAAAAATTATGAGATTATATGAAATATAAATGAATACAAATACACTATGGCAAAAAAGGAATACAATAAATTAAGATTTGAAACCTGCAATGTTAATGCATTACATCTTTTAGTTCTTATTTTAAATACTAAAAACTTTCACAAAGCTTATTTATGCAGATATAATCTATTCATGTTACTTTTTATTATAAAATAAATTGTACGTAACATATTAGAAACTAAAATAAAAATACCCATTCTTTTTATTTTAAGTTTAAAAATAAATGAACAAATAATATTAGATAAAAAAATCATAAGAATACCTTTAGATAAATGGAGTGAAATACTTTTTCTTTTGTGATAAAATTATTTATACTATCTACTTAAAAATAATTATTTTTATGTAAATAGAACATCAAAAAATAAAAAATCACATTTTAATTTGTTTGTTGAGTCTTTAGCACCTAAACCAACAAAAATTATTTTAACTACAACTACAAACTTTGATCCACCACTAAATAGTAGGGTATCAAATTTTTATCTTGATGATTAGATATGGCTGACATTTTTGTGACTCCATCTTTTAACTTTTTAATTTCATCTATTTGTTTCTATAGATGGTAAATGTGGTTAATGGCTTCCTATATTTGATCGAATTTTGAAGGTCTTCCTTGCACAACACATAACTACTAAGTTTTCCATGTAAATGCCAAACATTGTTCAAACTTGCAATAAAAAATTCTCAAATTTTGAAGATGGAGAGGGATGATTATTAAAATAATATATAAAAATTAATATTTAAATATTTTAAGTTTATTATATAAAATTTATATATTTAAAATTTATTGTAAGTTTTTCAAAGTACTTTTGGAGTTAGGATTCAATGTTTTTGTAAAAAATAACATTTTTTTGGGAGGGGGGTGTGAGCAAATGGGGGTTGGGGATAGATCAAAAAGGGTGTTTATTTTATATTAAAGACATCATAAAAATTAAAATTTGATGATTTAAAAAATAAAAAAGTAAAAGACACCCCATCGAAGGCCATCAGCTTTGAAATGTCTAAAATGCCACCAAAATCTATAAGACAAATTCCTATGTAATATTGATAATTAGTAACAATAATTAAGATATTTCTTTTACCTAAGTTAATAATTATTTAAAAAAATATTGTTTGCTTACATGTATTCACATCTCTCACTCCAATATGCATATTTTTCAAACACCAATGTAATGATTTAAAAAAATAAAATAATATTAAAATCTAAAAAAATACTATATTAACATATCCATTTATGTTCATAAGAATAGAAATAAAAATATTTAACATACATAAATAAATAACAATTTAATTATTGATAGTAATTTTTCCTCTCTTAATCTCTTCACTTATCTAATTAAACTTTATTAAAACTCTTATATGAGAATAAAATAGTTGCCTCAAGCTATATTCATTTATCCAACAAGAGTATATTTGTTTTATCTTCATGAAGATACATGTAACGAACACAAAACATAGTTGAAATAGATCAAACATAAATAAGTTTGATTTTATAAAATGCCTCAATCTTCTTCTCATTCAAGGGTAATTCACATAATAACAACATGTTTTGAAAATAACAAATTAATTTGTAAATCAACACAATACAAAACTTAACATCATAATTCATGATGCCTATAGTAGTATTTATAAATAAATTAATTAATTAAAAAAAAAAAACTTAATAAAGAATATGTTCACTCTCACTAAATGTAACTTGTGTGTCTTCAAAAACAAAGTTTGCTTTAATTTGGTAAAATTCCAAAGCCTTGTTTTAGTGATGGGATTGATAAGAAATCTAATGGTAAAGAAAACTGCACACCCTCCCTTTCAGACTTGGAAACTTGTTTTAGATTATGGCATAGAGAATTGGTCGAATTATCCATTTTAAGAAAATTTAAAGAAATAACAACATGATAATGTTTCCTTGCTGCTTGAGATGCTTCAACATGTAAGTGAAATTATGACAATTAAGAAGCAAGAGATCTAAAAAAAGTGAGGGATAACTTGTTATTTTTTATTCAACATAAATTTAGGTCCAAGCATGATCTCATTTACAAAGGAGTAATTGTTAATGAGAGAATGGACAAGTTCAATGTGAAAAAAACTTTATTATGATTCCTTATTTCGATAAAAATGATCCACGTATTTTCCCGTCTATAAAATATGTTTCCCTACCATAGATTGGAAAAGGTACTCAACTTCGAAAGGAAGTGACAAGTCTGGTGAAGCTATGGTTACTCCATAGAATGATATATAACTCTAGTTCTCAATTGTTTTAGAAGGATGGTCGTCAACTTTGGAAATGTAGTACTCATAGTGATTTGTATTGGGAGATTCATGGCTCCATATATTTTATAATATCTTTATTGGAAATGGTTAAAGATGTTTCTTTTACATAGGTTTAATTTTCTTATGGACTTTAATAGTAATAATTAAGGCATTATTAAATTTTAGTAAATACTTGTAGTTTTTGTAATGTTGAGATCCCTATTAGGGCCATTTAAATTCACATTAGGACCAATATTATATTATCCATTGATATTCGGAAAGTCAGGAGACAAACACCTTTGATTTTTGGATTTCCTATAGTGTGTAATTTCCTATTTTTTAATATGGCTTATTTTGATTTGATAAAAAAAGAATTTAAAAATATCTAATAAGGTTTCATGCATTAAACCAATAAAGTGGAATAAAGTGTCAACTTTTACTAAAACTAACTCATCACTTTTAAAATATATTGTGTGAATGAATGGATTAGATCACATTTAGTGCAAAAAATAAAAGGCTTTCATAACATTTTCAAAATGCAAATTGGTGTATCGTAAAATATTGATTACAATTGTATATAATAAAATATGGTATCAATTAATTGATAATAAAAAACTTGACATAATTTACCATGTACGACTGACATGCAAAAATATGGTCCTAGCTTGCCATTCTTGTACACCTACATGCTACCTTATGAGTTTCTCTTTCATTCCATTGTTACACACCAATAAGAACCTCAATGTTTGTTTCAAACCTACATACTATCCTACACAGACATACCTATACCTTAAGTTCATTCCTCCCATGCATGGATCACTATCATCCGACTAGGTCAACATCTCTAGTCAATACCAACCTATGTTTTTTGATAGTGACCCTATCCAACAATGACTACTTTTTAAAATCAAACATTTCCTTAAGGTCAACCCATCTACCTAGGTGGGATAAATACATGTAGATTGATTTCACTCTTCAGAGTACTAGATACATAACAAATCATCAATCATATAGCAATTTAATTAGGTTCAACTCAACCCATTACACTTTCCTTTGTTTTACAAGTTTCCATCCCTCACAAGCATAAATAGGATTTCAAGGTGAAGGAGACTGACTGTTGGAGTTTCAAGCATCATCAAGGTTTGATATTTCACATATAGATATTTCATGGGTAGGTCAAGGTAACTACATGGTAATAGACTCATCATTTATCATAGGTCACTACCGACCTGTACAAGTTAATATTGACAGTCGATACTGACCCATGTTTGATGGAACCAACGTGTACATATATAAATATAGTTTTCAAATTAGACAAATACACATATGCTTCACTTTATTTTACACTATCAGAACATTATCACAATTATACTATATGTTAGAAAAGCTAAGTACTCATCCTTTGTATTTACTATATTTAGCATCTGCCACTTGTCAAATCATTACAATTAGTTTCATTATTTTACATTCAAATGTATGTTTGAATTCCATATCCATCTATTTGAAATTATATACTACCTTGTATTCTATTAGGTTTTATAAAACCAAATTAGGGTAAATTTTTTTGGTGAACCCATGTACTAATCAAATTTTGTCAAACACTAGGTCTCCCATAGGGTTTCATCTTTATATGGAGTCAGTTTTTTAATCTTAGGGTTTTAGTTCTAATTTCTAATTTCCTCACAAAAAATAAAGTAAATTATTTTCACCTTTTGGCCTTAGCCTACTACATACTTGCATGATTCCTTTCTATGTCGTCTAAGAAGGATAGTTCCTTTGTCCTTTTAAGGTGCAATACTAGATTAAGTGGAACCCATATAGAGCATAATCATATTCTTTCTAATTCATCTAAAATGGATACAATGAATGTTTCTTTTTATTTTGATGCTACAATTATTCATAAATATGTGCAAGCAAATGATTATGTTTACATGCCTCCATTATAACATGATAATCAAGATAATCAAAATTAACATGAACATGAGGGCCTATATATATAGAATTAATCCCAATGAATTTAATGGGGTAGATCCTAACCAAGTTGGATCATTTTGTAATTTTATTCAAGGACTCCATCAATATTATAAAGACATGGATATAGTAGTCAAATTGACCCTAACATCTAAGGCTACACACCAAAGTAAGCTTACTATATCTCAAGCATAAAAGTATGTGTTTAGACATCTACTATTGGTACTATTCCTAAATTTATACCTCTAGTGACATATGTGGCGTCCACACAAAGTGTGGGAGAAAAAAAAGGCTTCCAAAAAATTTCCATACCCATTCCTACATAAGAAACCTTTACCCCTCCTACGATGACTATGAATGTTACATTACCAGCCTCACTAACTGCATGTTCCCTTGAGTAGATTGTTATAGCTCTACATGCTAAGGTGCTCCAATTAGAAAAAGGTGCATCTAGATCTAGTCATTCAATCAATTTTCATGCCTTTATTCATAATATTTTATCCCCAAAGATAGCAGTTTATCCTTTACCTACAAATTTTGTAGCTCCTAAGCTTCCACTATATAAAGGTAAAGGTGATACAGAAAACACATTTGATCATTCCACGCAACATGTTTGGATTATGCAAATATGACAATTTTTTAATAAAGCTATTGCAAATAATTATCAAGGAATATGCTTTACAATGGTTTTATGAACTTCCCCTCTGATCAATTAAAGCATTAAACCATTTGGAAGACTAGTTTATAGCACATTTCATTATCAACATTGATGAGAAACTATCTTATGTGCAAATTGATAAACTTAAGAAAGGATGCAACTAATGATAAGTGATTATTTACTTTAATATAAGACTATGCTAGTTAAGATGACTATTTTCATGGTAAAAAATGAGCTACAAGACATAGCCAAGAAAATCTTGCTTACACCACTCCATGAGTCAATAATTTTTAAGAGATTTAAATATTTTGATGAGTTATGCCACATAGTAAGGGAGAAAGAAGTTAAGCTCATAGCTTTGAATAAAATCAAGTATACACCTACTCTTACAACTGCTTCAAAAATAAAATTTCAAAGTAAACCAAACTAAAAGGTCAAAACAACTGATCAAAAAATGAGTTAAATATTACAATTAATGTAGTATCACAACCTTCTAATTAACTTCAATTGTCAGTTTCACCAAGGAAATAATTTTGTATATTACCATCACCTCCTCATTTACTGTTTAGAAGCTACTTGAGTGCACCCTTATCACTCTCCCTCCTCCAAAAGAGTTTGATCTAAATAGGCATATACCAAATAACTATGATAACAACACATAACCTAACTATTATCAAATTAAAGGACAAGCTATGAGAGAATGCTTCAAATTAAGATAGAAGATACAATATCTTGTTGATGATAACATTATTGAGCTAAGTAAACCTACAAAGGAATCTAAACCATATAAAAATGGAAATCATAAGCTAAAAATATTCAATTATTCATTTCCCAAACATTAGATGGTAGATACCAAGGATAATTAAGAAGTACACTATGCATCATCCACCTATGACATATGATCGCCCAATAGATGTGATTATTGATACACTTATCAACACTTCACCACAACATCCTATAATCAAATTTGACGTCAGTGATATTCTTGATGACGAATCATATTTTCATGCTCTATTTATACGAGCTTATGTTAACAAATAACCCAAACATAGTTTCATGATCAATAATGGGTCAATTGAAAGCACGTACATAATGAAACTTCTTCACTCCCTAGGATACATACAACAAGATATCTAAGATACATTAAGAATAATTAAGGGGTTCTAGAGACATAAAACGAATACCCTCAGACACATAGTGCTACCTCTTTAGAAGGGTTATGCCATACTAGCCACACCATTATTAGTTATATAAAGTAACAAGGCATTTTCCATGTTGTTAGGCTTCCCTTGGGTGAAAAAGCTTCATGCAGTACCATCTCTAGTGCATTGATGTCTCAAGTACATACAATATTAAAAAGTAGTCATAGTTATAAGTGTACGATATGAGTACCCTCTATAGCTAGTGGTATCTCCTCCTCCATCCCCACCACCACTGAAATTGGTTGATATACCCATATAGGATCATCATATAGAGCTAGTGGTTGCACATATGCAACATATTTATATACACCTAGTTCAGAGGAAAGTAGTTGGGTCTACTAAATAATGAATTATTTAACACCCATCACATCATAAAGTTATTGAAGAATCACAAAGGCCATCATCTCCTATAGCATGTATTCAGCTAGTACCATAGACAGTTTAACATGTTCCAAAATGAACATAGGCAATGATACATTCTTGTAATAAATAACAAATCCCATAGACTCCTTGGTCTTCTAGAGTTACCCATTATATGTGGGATTCTATGAGCAAGGATCATGATAGTTATTATAAATTACATGATTTATTATTATATTATGATACACCTACATCTGTTACCCTTTGTTCATGATAGATGACCCTTACTTTATGTGATATAGACACTAACCATGGTCCTCCCATTGATTATATCAGCAATTATCATTTTTTATATTTAAAATATTTCAAAAATATAAAAAATAAAAAAAACATTCAAAATATTCAAAAAATCAAAATCAGACTCAAGCATGACATGATTACTAGATTACAATATTAATAGATGTTATTTTTCACACATTTTTTATATTCCATATTATTTTCATACACATATGTGGTATATGAGCGCAATATAAGACATTTAGGCTACACATGGACATATAGATTCTAAACTTTCCTCTACCCATTGGCAATGCCAATACTGGGGGCATCCTATTTGATAGGTTTCACTATCATAGGTTATATATTTCTCTAAACTCTCTACCATGCTGAGTTATTTAAATTGCTTTAAAATGTTTTGCTAGTATATATTATATAGTGCTACTATTTAACCCTTTTTATAAAATACATGGTTAAGGGAAAATGAGATAGAATAATTTATACAAAAGGATGCATAAAAATATTTTATACCTTGACAATTAATTGAAAACTCAAATGAATTAATATTATGAATGAAAATACTGAGATGTGCTAAATATAGGAAGTACTAGATTTAAAATATGTTCTATTGATTACAATGCCAAGGATAAATGGTACTGAGCTAGATTTATAGTGCGTAGGTAGATATGAGTTGTATATAGGTATAAGTGTGCATAATCAAGATTTTGAGATAGTTGTTAGATTCTGGAAATGATGCTTCTGGAGCCATAGACACTACCATAAACCTTGGGACAATATTATTCATTTTTTGATGATAATATCTAGTACATAATATGTGCTAGATTGCAATGCAACCAACATTATTATTCTAGTTTTTTGTCATATTTCTATTGATGTGTTGAGATTTGGAATATAGGTTATATATACCTACTTATGGATCAAACCTTATCTCTTCATCCTTCTTAACCCTTGGGATGTGTTTTGACAAAAATGGGTTAATGGGCTCACAATTTTGAGCTGACCTCAAAGACCCTTCTATAAATGAGCATTGATTACATAGCCAATACTCCAAAGAGGGACTTAGACTTATGAAATTATAGCATATATATGGGAGTGTGTGTGAATAATAGTGTAATATGCTAAATGTATATGCATGCAATGATCTATCTTGTAACTCAAAAAATACAATTCATGGGCTTCTCTTTGAATGCTTTAGAACTTTTATATGACTACTCCTATGAATGATAAATAAATAGGTATGAGTAGGGAAAAATAACTTAGTTGTGTGAATAATTGTATGAGCCTTAGTAGGTGTTTGATTGGTATTTTATAGATGAATAATGATAAGGATTAGACTTATATTTATACCACACCTTTTGAAAATATCTCATGGTAGGGTTCAATAAGATAAATAGGCTGACCCCTAGGTTTCAAATAGTTTTCAATTTGGATGACTTTTGAGTACTAGACACTAAATAAGGATCTGAACACTAGCATCGACACTAGTGTCCCTATGTGACCATTGGTGTTTGGAAGGCTAGAAAATAAATATGGATATGTAACTAACAGTGAAGAATATATATCAAGTTTTAATCTTTATGTAGTGTATAGGTGGTTTGGGTCATCATAATGATAAGGGTCAGACTATAAGATAATCATTTAGGCATAGTGAGATGGTGAATGTAAGACTTTTAGAAGCATTAAGGTCCATAAATGAAGGGTACATACCTGATTGATATTTGTCAAATGTAAGAGATTGAGATGTTATAAATATTTAGTTTTAGTATCTACATCCCCCCAATTTAAATATAGTAATACATAAGGATGAAATTACTAGGTTAAAGGAAAGAAATACACACCTGTGTGTGTACAACACACCTTGACTTTGTTTGAGCCCACTTTGAGTGTTTTGATGGTATATGACCTATAACCAAGAGCATGCTATAATATAAATAAGTGTATGTAATCTAAAATTTGAAACAATTAAATATAAATAGAGCAAAGGAAGGAGTACACATATGTGTTATTGTAACCATGTTGTCCCTTAGTAATTTACTTAAGTAAATATGCTTCTTTATGAAGAATTAGAGTTGAGATAACTTATAACCTAAACCTTGTAGATTTAAAAATGGATATTGGAAGGTATTATGCCCCAAATCCAATGTAAGGATGAGTTGTGACATGACCATTGAGATCGCTAAATCTCAATTACATAACTCAAGTATGAGTATATAATTTGGTGAGGGTGTGTGATTTAATAAAATCATCATATAAATCTAGTGAGGTTGGGTGATTTAATCAACCCAAACTATAGAGAGAATCAACTATTGTAAATAGATAAGGTTCGATAACAATACTTCCTAGTGTAATTGGTGCTTCTTGGTGATAGTAATTTGGAGAATTAATTGGTAAATTTTGTAATTTTTGGTGCAATAGCATGGCGTATGTACCTTTAATGTTTGGATTAATCATTATCTTTTATTATTTTGGAGATTTCAAATTCCATATCATACTCTTGAATTTTAAATATCTATTTAGCTAACCTACTATCAATAGTGGACTTATTTAGTAGTTAATCCAAACCAAGTACATTAAGGCATAAAATTACTTTATTTCCCATCAAAATATATTTAATTTTTTCTAATACATAAAATAATGAAGGGATACTTTTTTTAATTAACAGATACATGATTTCAGTATTTTTGAGCACTTGGTTCATATATCCAATGAATTTTTCTTCATAATTTTGATCATATTGAGTGACAACACCTATTGCCTTATCAGTCATATTAATTTATAGAATGAAAGGTTCATTCATATGAGGTTTCGCAAGCACAAGAACAATTGATATTGATTTTTTTGTTTCATCAAATAATATATCAAAACCTACATCCCATAAATAGTTATGATCTTTTTAAAGTAATATCTATAATGGATTAGCCTTATCAACAAAATAAAAAATAAATCTATGCACAAAGCTAATTTTTCTAAATAAATAAATTAAACTATATTGATCTTTAGGAGAAGGAAGCTATTTAATAGTTTGAATATGATATGGATCTATATCAATTCCATCTTTGGATATAACATGGCCTAAAAGTTTACTTTCAACTATGCTAAAAACTGATATCTTTTGATTTAAATGAATGTCATATCTCCTAAACATAATAAATTTTTTACATAAGTGATTTAAGTGTTTCTTTCTTTTCTTAGAATGGATAGTTAGATCATCCAAGTAAACTTGAATAATGATTTCAATCAAGTCATCAAAAGTTGTGTGTAAGTGATAACTAAAAATATTTGAGGTTGAATGGTTGTGTAATAATACTTGAGAGTTTTTCAAATGACTTGCTTTATGATAACCTTATTCCATTTAATAAAACTTGCTTAAATATCAAAAAAATATTGATTGGTAAACATATTATATTGATTATAAATAATAAGTGCCACTTGAGTTATTATTTTAGGAGTCATAAAAGTAGGATGTGCAAGGATAACCATAGATATCTGAGGAATAAACTATGTTGTTCCCATACTAATTGTTGGTATCACATGTGTAACCATAGGTGTAGACACATGAGTTGAATAATTTATATTATAAATAACTTAGCCTCCAAAAACTAGATTAGTATCATCAAAAACTCTATCATGTTGTTCCTCATATGTCATTTTCTTACCATTATTTTCATTCTTAACCTATAATATAACATTCAATATGGTATCTATGTCTTTTCCTTGATTACTAATTATTTTCCAAAAATTAGAAAGTGCATATACTTTTTAAATATCTATGCCATTAAGCTCATTAGAATATATTTTAACATGATATTCAAAAGTATATTCACTATCATCTTCATAAGTATTTTCAAAATTACGGATAACATCATCAACAACACTCTCATCTGCATACTTGTGTTCCTTACTAATGTTTGAATCCATGGAAGAGCAAACAAGTACATCAATAATTTCCACCATTTTAATTAGCACAAAAACATTGGTTGAGTAAAAGTAATATGAATATGGTCAATTACAATACCATTCAATCCATCACCTTTGTCTATAGGTAAAGGAGACCTAACCTTCTTAGATGGCATGTGATGTATGCATGAAAGTACTAAGAAAGCCTAGGGGAAAAGATAAAACTTCATATTTTTATATGTGACAAGGGAAAATCAAAAATCATAATTGAAAATCAAACCCTAATAGAGGATAAATCTAAAACCCTAAGAAAGATTGAAACATATAGGGATAAACCTATTGATTTACATGCTTTACATAATGACCTGGTTCACCAAAATGTTTTAATTATTTTTCATTTTAGTGTCCTAAAATAGCTTAAAACTATAGCTAATAAGATTATGTAAAAATTATAAATAATACCATAATCTGATGTATAAAGAATATTCTAAATATTGCACTTAGAATATTTAGAAATGACAAAGCAAGAAGGTATAAGTGTACTTATCTTATTATGATATTCTATCACTCACAAAAGATGCCCCTATGTCTGTAAATGTTTTGTACCTACATCTTTAACCATTCAAACCTTAAATAAAGGCTCAAATCTTGCTTGGATGTTATTGATAAAGACCTATGCCTAGTGTAATTGGTATTGTATATAATTTGTTATGTGTCCCTGTATACTATGGGAGTCTATAAATTATGGGAATGTTGCAGCTATACTAGCAAATGGTTCCTATGTATACAAACACCTTTAGTATTGTGCATTTATCTATGTTTTATTTCTCCTTCCATCCCAACCCTAGTTACAATTTTGACCACAAAATGATCCCTAAAAAATGGGTTAATATTTTAGGTTGGAAAACCCCAACCACTCCCCATTGAATTGTTGAGCATTTCCTACATTATAATACACCAAATAGGGGTCAAACCACATGTAATTCTCCAATATATGTGTGTGTGTGCAACATTGTGATCAATTACAATGCAATGCAATATTTAGCTTTTGACACTTGGAACCATGTAGCTTTGACTTTCATGTATATTTAGACTTGGCTATAGGGTTGTTCCTTTAAGTATTTTTTAGATTTGTATGTTTTCTTTAAAATGTCTCAAGAGAGTGCTAGTGGATTTATCAGGTTTTTTAGGATTTTTCAAGATTATTTTTAGCTCAATATAACCTTAGGTTTGATTTATATTTATAGCTAACTCTTCGATATTTCTTGCTATGACTTATCCATGTAATTTGTTTAGGGAGACCTAGTGGAGATTTCCCAATTTGAAACATATATGTTAAGTGTTCCAATACACTACCAACAAAGGAAAATACTTTTATGCAAAATAATCCAAGGCATACGGGTAATCTTGCATCATTAAAAATAGGTAGGAGTTTTGGGTAGTATTTAATAAAGGATCTTTGGGAAAATTGTAATTCTAGTGGAATCTCTAAGATCAAGTGTTGCCAATAGGGTTTGTAATGACTCTTTTGGTGAGTTGTCTCCCATTTTTTAACCTTTGTATTTGAGCACTTTGTCTCCATTATTCATTCTTGATCATTGGCTCACTCATAGGCTATCAAACTATAATCTACTTAAATCATTACTCCACTCTTACACTATCAATTTTTGGTCTACTACATCTAATTTGTGCACTCATTATTGATGACATCTGATTCATAATAATCACTAATCTATGGTTCTTATAGTTCTCTCTAGGTTTTATGTGCATTGGATTAGAAACAAGTTTTGTTGAGAAATTGCATATTCACCTATTCTAGGGTGTAGACACTTAACCCTTTCCTCCTCAACTAGACACGTTTGGATCACAAGTTGGTATATTTGAGCAACTTTTTAATAAGGTGAAACTTTTACTCTTAACTTTAATATATTGTTAGGGTTAGATTTGTTTGTTAGGTTAGATTTCATTTACAAATCACATATTTTACATTTTGAAGCAATATCTACTTTTTTGAATCACACAAGTTTCATTTTGAAACCACATCATATACTTCTGAATCACAATTTTCAATTTCGAAATCATATACTATACTTTGTAAATCGCATCTCCTTTCCGCAATAACAAGCATTTTTTTACCGAATCGTCATTTCCAGTTAGTATTTAATTTTAATTTTATGGCTAAAATAATATACATATTTACTTCAGTAGATTAGTTATTTTTATTATTTCTACCATGGGTCTTGTTAATCTAGCCTTTAGTCTATGCAAACCAACAAACTAAATAACTACTTTAGACTCCTAACTCTTGTTGAAGTTGCAAGTTTTTTTTTCCCCACCTAACCAACCACTTGTCAAACCCTTGTGACATATTTTTTTTTGTTGACCATTGCTTTACATGGTGATCTTAAGCTAAGAGTCAAATACTGAGGGATATTTATTTTGTTAAAGTCACCCGAGACACAATCTCAACCTCATCCTTTTTATCATGTTAAATTTTGCTAACGGCAAAAATTGATCCCTAATATACTCTTAAATATTGAAACGTGTTTTTTAGGGTGGCAGGTTAATCTTACAATTTGTGTTAGGTTCCTTGGGTTTTGTACCTAACATAAAGCATCTTAAAAGAGTTATAAGTTTGGAGTCCACCAACAAAGTGTTGAAGTCCATAGGTTTGGCAAGCCTAGTGTAATTTTTTCAAATGAGGACTATGTTGACAATGTCAGGCCCAAACCCAGGGCCAGGTTTGTCTTAGGGCCAAAAACCTGATGAGAGTTAGGAGCCTAGAGTTGGATGCATGCAGGATAATTTGAGCAAGGAAAAAGCAATGAGATATCGATGAGTTAGATAACCACCTAGATGGGATGTTAAGTCAGTTACGAGTCGTTGAACATACACCAATAGAGTTAGGAGGGAATCAACAGTCCAATGAGATGCAAGGATGGTATGTTAAACTTGGGCTAAAAAAATCCCTAGAGGTTGGTGTGATAAGAGGCGAGACAAGCAAGGCTTAATGAGTAGGAATAACCCTAAGCTTGAGGGAACCTAGGCAATAATGTTTAGTGTCAATGGATTAGGTTTTTAGGTACTTGGGGGACTGAGGTAAGTCATGAGTTAAGGGATCTCAATAGATTGAGTGTCATCCAATTGGAAGAGACTTGGTCGAGCATGGCTTGAAAGCCTAGGCGTGTTAGTGGGAACTTGGGCTCAGGGGACTTGGGTTCAAGGAATATAGGAAGATTTACAGACATTGAGTCAGGCTCAAGACCTAACCCAAGCTCAGGGAGCTTTGGGTTACTATGTGATCTGATTGGGTTGGGTTCATCAGGTCAGTGAGGGCTCGACTTGAGTGGCCTAGAATCATGTTTTTATAATGGCATAAGGGGGTTATCTAGGTCATGGTCCCTTGTTAGCCATGAAACCATGAATCTTGGGGATGAAGTTAAAGGGGTTGAAACTTAAGATCCTCCACACTTCATGGCAACCCTGTTATACATAAAAGCTTGCAACACCAAAAAAAAACAATGTTAACATCCTATTAGCAAGCCTTAAAGGCATGAGGAATGATGGAAAATAAACATGAATTAAATGAACCCTAGTTAACCATGGCCTTTTGTGGAGCCATGAAGGCTTGTTAAAAACCTTGATGAACTAGGGATGAATTAGAAGAGAAGGCCATGGAATGTGTCCTCCTCTCTCCCATTTGTCTTATTCATCTCATCTCCTTTTATGCAAATGAAGACCATATGCTTAGAGAGACTTTTTTATCATGGGTCCCTATCTAGACTCAATCTAAATCTATATATAGGGTGCCACCATATCCACATAGAATATATATTGTGTTGTGTTAGGCTAATAAGGGCATTTAGTGTTAGGTAACGATTTGATATATTTAGATAGTGAAGATTGATCCAATCCAAGGGTGGAGATTCGAGCCTCCACATTTTGAAAATAATTATAAGTTTGAACTTAAGTGCTCTTTAATTTTTATAATTAGGCTTTAATGTAATAATTAATATATATAAATTATAATTATAAAGTGAGTTTGAGATAAATGAGATGTCACTTAAGTAACATCCCAAAGTTTTACACTTTACAACTGAGGCTTCAATCTTAAATTTTAATTAAACTTCCACACAAATGTATGACCTTGATGGATAGTGTTTCACATGCAAGCTTGTATGTTGATTTCCTTCCAATTTATAAATGACCTTGTGATCATTTTAATAACAAAAAAATTACCCTTTTAGGTTGTTTTTTGCTATGAAAATTATGTCACATTCTATTTTTTTTTACAAACCTAACTTATATTTAACATTGGGATTTTTAACAATATTAAATTTTAGTGTTTTTTTTCAAATGAATTTATTTTTTAGATTAATTTATAAAAAAATTAAAATAATTTTAATAACTGAAATTGATAAAAATACCTGTTCCATCATTTATTTTCAAACCAAAAAAAAGGTCAATAATATACATCTAGTTTTGCACTAATGAAGTAATATTATATAGAAAAAAATCATTGCCAACCGTTTTGTTATCAAAATATAAATTTATCACTCTACTATAATTCCAAACCTTATAAAACTGTTGGCAATGATAATATAAATATATCTACATTTATGGCTTGGTAAAGCATAAATTATTAACATTTTGACTTAAATAACTTTTTAAGGATAAAGTAGAATATCGTGATTTAGACGTTCGACTTTTTCTTTCCTTATGTGTACGAGTGATAAATCATTGAGTATATTAATGTGAATATAATTATGTGGGTTTGTGGGACAATAAATGATTATAATAAATTAAGTGTCTAGTTAATGAATGGAATAAAAACTTATTAAATTTAGGAAGATAGAAATGATATGTTAAAATAAATTATGTTTTATTGATTTTATCATATTTACAATTTTATTATAAAATTATTTTTATTTAATATTAAAAGAGAAATAAGGTGAACAAAAGAAACATTCTTCCATTTTAGAGTATTGTAAAAGTAAAGTCTTTACTCATATGTTGGCGAGGATCAAACATCTCTTTTAAAAAAGAGTTAATCATCTTTGATCACCATAAACCATGAAGATCGAGAAAGAGAGTTATATGAGTCTCTAAAGAAGAAAAATAATCATTCCATGATCTCATAGTAAGGAGAACATCTAAATACAAAATGCTCCTTAGTTTTTTAGATTCCATATAATAATTATATGGATATGGTGGCACCCCATATATATATATATATATATATATATATATATATATATATATATTCACAAGCATCAATCATGAAACAAAACTCAATGTCCTTACATTTTCTATGTAATGTATCAAAATTTGAAAAAAAAACTTTCTACTATTATGTATGTAATATGATTTATGTAACATAGCGTTGTATGTCAAATCTTTGTAAGTATGAATATCACATGTTTGTATAGTTGTGTTGACTTTGTGTTAATTTTTCTCTAAATTTGCACTGATTTTGTGTTGCCATAGTCAATGAAAAATATCAAATCCTACAAAAAACTTTAAATTATTGAAATTTATTGGTAAAAAAATGAAGTGAAATACACAAAGTGATTTGGGAGTTGTGCAAAGATACTCTAAAGGGGGTTTAATGATTCTATTGATTGAGTTGATTAGATGTGTAATTGGGGCACTTGGAAAAAAAACTATGACCTTACAAAATCAAATTTTGTTCCTGCAATAAAAATCATTATTTTCCATCATAGCTCCTCCATAAAACATATCCCAACATAAACCTAAACATTATAGAGCGTACATAAAATACCTATGACATCTATCATCACTAATATTTGGGAAATATTTATAGAAGAATATGCATTGGAGGTCTTATCTTCCTCATAACAATATGCATGATTTGCACTACTTAACCTTGTGAGACCATTTTCCTCTCATGGTCAAGCCCTAACTTGACCACATGAGGCTTTTTTTGGGACTGCATGGTCAACCAAGAACTTGACCATGAGAGGTCATTTTTTCCCACCATTGGTCAAATGTCCACTTGAACATGTGAGGACTTTTTTGTCCTCTCATGGCAAAGCAAGTTGTTTGACCATGTAAGCCAAAAATTTAATTATTTTTATTTTTAAAATAACCTATATTGTCAAGTGTTCACTTCACTATATAAACCTATTGGATGAAAAAATTATTAGGGGGACAAATGTGGACTTTTAGTCAACAGTGTGGGGATAGATTCCTTACATCAGTCAATAATGTGGGGACAAAGTCCCTCTCTTATTAGTTGGTGGAACTACCTTTATTGAAAACCAAAAAGGGTGCAACAAAGGGAAACCATTCACAACAAAAATGGTTTTTAGCAGGGTAGTAATTTTAACCATAAAGAATGAAAAGGTTGTAGAAAGGAAATATGAAAGAAGAATGATAGAGGAAATAAATACACATAGAAAGGTAGAAGAATAACAAATCCAGTGGCCAAACTGAGATAGTTATTAGAAAAGTCAAAAAGGATGGTGACTTTTCTAGAAGGAAACCTTTCTCATTTAATGGGTAGGGAAGATATTATATGTCCATAAGAACATACAACATACACCAAAATAATTATATACTATTGATAATAAGTACATGACAACCATCTTGTATTTCCTTGTAAAAAATTTAAATTACTATTTTCACCCCACCAATGTAATACTCAATAAAATATATTTATATAGCTTTTGGTGTTTTGTAATGTGAATATAGTTATGTGGGTTTGTGGCATGTTGAGTGTCAATAAATTGATTATAATAAAATATCATAATAAATTTATAATAATTTATAATCTGTTAAGGTAACATTAAAAAAAATTAAAGGCTTGAACATAAAATAATTAGTAATATGCAATTTAAATTGAGGGTTAAAAAATAATTACATTTAAATTTATTTAAAGTTAATAATTTAGTTAAGGTATAGAAAAATACTTCATAATTTCTTAACGTCGTTATAAGTAAAGCTTATATATTTTGTTTAGAGATGTTTTAGTTGTGATTTTATATTAAATTATTATTTGCGCAGATGAGGTGATTTTAGAGGCAATTCAAACAAGCTCATTGGGTGAGCTAAAGGAAATAAAAAGACCCAGTGTTAATCTTCGAGTCAACTATAAGTAGGATCCCATGTTTTTAATCCCAGACATTATTTTGATTAAGATAGTTTGACAATAGGGGCTCCTCAAATAGTGAAATGTGTTTGTTAGGCTGGCAGGTAAATCCCATTTGTTATGTTAAGTTCCTTGGGTTTGTACCTGACACAAAGTGTCTTAAAAGAGTTATAAGTTTCTAATCCACCAACAAAGTGTTGAAGTCCATATGTGAAACAAGCTTAGGGTAATTTTTACAAGTGATGACTAAGCCAACAATGTCAAGCCCAAACTTGGGGCCATGTTTGTCTTAGGGTCAAAAACCTGATGAGAGTTAGGAACCTAGAGTTGGATGCATGTAGGATAATTTGAGCAAGGGAAAGCAATGAGATTTCGACGAGTTGGATAACCACCTAGGTGGGATGTTAATTCAATTATGAGTCATTGACCATACACCAATGGAGTTAAGAGGGAATCGAAAGTCCAATGAGATGCAAGGATAATATGTTAAACTTGGGCTCAAAAATCCCTAGAGGTTGGTGTGATGGGAGGTGAGACAGGCAAGGCTCTATGAGCAGGAATAACCCTAATCTTGGGGGAGCCTAGGAAATAATGTTTAGCATCAACAGATTAGGTTTGTGGGTACTTGGGGGAGCGAGGTAGGTCACGAGTTAGGGGAGCTCAATAGATTGTCATCTAGTTGGGACAGACTTGGTCAAGCATGACTTGAAATCCTAGGTGCATTAGTGGGAACTTGGGCTCAGAGAACCTGGGTTCAAGGAATATAGGAGCATTTACAAACATTGAGTTAGTTTCAGGGCCCAACCCACGTTCAGGGAGCTTCAAGTTAGTTTGTTATCCGATTGGGTTGGGTTCATCAGGTTAGTAGCTGCCCAACTTGAGTAGCCTAGAACTGTGTTTTTATAATGGCACAAGGGGTCAGCTAGGTCATGCTCCCTCGTTGGCCATGAACCCATGAATCTTGGGGATAAAGTTAGAGGGGTTGAAACTTGAGACCCTCCACACTTCATGGCAGCCCTATTATACATAAAAACTTACAACACCACTAAAAAAACAATGTTAACATCTAATTAGTGAGCCTTGCAGGTGTGAGGAATGATGGAAAGCAAATATGAATTAAATGAACCTTAGCTAACCATGGCCTTGTGTGGAGCCATTAAGGCTTTTTAAAAACCTTGATGAACTAGGGACGAGTTAGAAGTGAAGGCCATGGAATGTGTCCTCCTTTCTCCCTTTTGTCTTATTCCTCTCATCTCCTTTTATGCAAATGAAGACCATATGCTTAGAGAGACATTTTTGTCATGGGCCCCTATCTAGACTCAATATATATATATATATATATATATATATATATATATATATATATATATATATATATATATATGGGGTACCACCATATCCATACAAAATCTATATTGTGTTGTGTTAGACTCATAAGAAGATTTAAAGTTAGGTAATGATTTAATATATTTGGATAGTGGGGATTGATCCAATCCAAGGGTGGAGATTGGAGGCTCCACATTTTGAAAAGAATTACAAGTTTGAACTTAAGTGATCTTTGATTTTTATAATTAGGTCTTAATGTGATAATTAACATATGTAATTTATAATTATAAAGTGAGTTTGAGATAAATAAGATGTTACATAAGTAACATCCCAAGGTTTTGCACTTTATAATTGAGGCTTCAATCTTAATTTTTAGTTAAACCTCCACACAACTTTATAACTCTTTGTTATAATTTTTACCTTGGCCAACAATTTTTTACATGCAAGCTTGTATGTTACTTTCCTTACAACTTTTAAATGACCTTGTGATTATTTCAATAACAAAAAAAATAGCCTTTTGGTTTGTTTTATGCTATTCAAAATATAGGTAGTAAGAAATATTGACATAATTTTACATTCTATTTTCTTTTACAAACCTAACTTATATTTAATATGGGGACTTTCAATAATATTTATTTAATTTTTATTAGGCCTAACACTTCATCTAGTTGGAATCTCAAATTTTTTAAATTTATGTGGCATAAAAATCAAATTTAACATGAAAGCAAACATGTTATATAAATCCAAGCATACTAGGGTTTTAAGAAAAAAACTAAAAACTAGAAATAACTTAAGCTTTAGAATCAAACACAATCAACCATGAAACATTCAAAAAATTTCACATAATAGCATTTACAAAGCAAGTTTATCCAATGATGAAACTCTTGGAAGTGTAGGCTAATTGAGGTTTATCAAAAAGTATGCATATAAATATGCTACCTCAAACTAAGTATCATAAATATATAAAACACAATATACAATACCTAATTAAATGTTCAATCAAACATGCAAGGAAATAAAGGAGGATAAAAGACTCTTAGCTTGTATGGAAGTCACTAAATTTTTGGCCATAACCTAAATCTACAAATGCGAGTCTAAGGTTTTCTAACATTGGCCTTTGAAATATGAACCTTAATAGAGAAGGATATCATGATTATATGAACATTTAGGTGGTAAAGATTATATGATCCTATTAAGACTTTAAGTCCTAACAAGTCTCTGAATTGTGGCATAAATCTCTAATTTTTCTCACCTAATGTTTAGGTCTTATGCCCTATATTGTGCCTCGACTCTTATTCTTTTGAAATAAATAATTCTATAATATAAAATGGATAAGGGGAGATTTGAAGGTCTACAAAGTCAAGTTAATTGAATTGTTGTCATGAGCTAGCTAACCCTCTAACATTTTATATCCCTCAAAGATAATATGCATATCAATAAACATAAATAACATAAAATAGATAGATCTAACAAGTGCTCTAAGAGTTCTCCACAATAGAATGTTAGCTAAGAATTAATAAATGCTCATTGTACTTGATGATCAAATGAACCAAAACAATTATCTATTTATAAATGACATGAATTTACAACTTTGGCAACATTTGCATGCATGTTGACTTCTAATATCAAGAATTGAGAAAGGTACAAAAGGGTCAAATAGGCTCATCCACTCAAATGGATAGCAAAAGTAATAGGGTTAGGACCTTAGAGAGAGTCTTGATATGAGGCTATTATTGTCACGTCAATGTTTATGGTTTGAACTCAGGGTAGCTTACTAGTAAAATCTAAATTCTTACGAGTGAAGAGTATAATTACCATCTAAAAACTAATAAAAATAGATATCTATTTTTTTTATAAATTTAACATTGGTAATAGGAGGGCTTTTAGAGGGGCCCTTCCCTCTTACAGAAAACACCAAAAGATAGACGAGGATAACCAATAAAGGAACAAAAGGCTAAAAGATATCCAAAATAATTAAAATAAACAAAGGGTTATCAACAAACATCAAACTAACAACCAATATGAGAAACACTGCTACAAAACAAAATGAACATCACAATCACAATAATAAAGTCAGTATTTCATAGTAGCTAGAATTCCCTTCTAGCTATCCTCCATGTTTGTAATGGGTTTTTCTAGTGCCACAGCTCCAAAAGACTTAAAATTTGACTTCCTTGCCTTGTTGTGGCTTTTAATCATTTAGTTGGATCTTAAGTCGGTGCCTTCCTCTTTTTTGGATGGATCTTCCTTGAGAACTTTGGTGTTATCAATACAATTATAATAGATTTCTTGCTTATCTAGATCAAATGAAGAAGACCTTGATTGGTTTTTTCCTTCTCCATTTCTAGTTGATTAACCTTACTCTCCATTTGAGCCATTTGATTTTCGAGGTTCTGAGCATCAAACTAATGCTCGATATCCTCAAGGTTATTCTTACCATGACTGGTCTTATCTTTCAGTTGCTTTTGAATGAAAGTAACACAGTTTTTGATATTGTCATTTTTTTTCATAAACCAATTCATTATGCTTTTATACAACTCCATCTCCTTAGTCAGCGATTCAAATCTATTATGAAAATTATCCTCCTCATTATCAAAGATACACTTCTTACTTTTAGATCAACTAAGTAGTGGACTCCTTTCTATTCCTCAAGAGATGTGTCTTTCTTTCAATCGCTATGTTTTCCAGTATTAATCAAGTTATCTTTGTTACTAATGCTTTGGATGTCACCTTTTTGCTTCAAAGAATTTAAAAAGCTCAATATTTCTACAAAGTCAACACTTAAAGGTTTTTCGACCATCTTGGATTTTCCCTTCTTATTCTATAAAAAATCCAAAAAAAACATCTTAATGATAATAGTTTTGGTTTTACTAGAAAGTTTAGCTTCAATATTTTTTTAAAAAGTTCTATTTTTAAATTAATTTATTAAAAAAATAAAATAATTCAAATGATTGAAGTCGATAAAGATTCTTGTTCCATCATTTATTTTCAAACATAAACAATTGTCAATAGTATGCGTTTTGTTTTGCACTGATAAGCAATTATATAGAAAAGAATCGTTGCCAACCGTTTTGTTATTAAAATATAAATTTATCACTCTACTATTAGCATCATATAATTCCAAACCTTATAAAACTGTTGGCAATGATAATATAAATATATCTACTTTAAGGCTTGGTAACGGATAAATGGATAACATTTTGACTTAAATAACTTTTTAAGGATAAAGTAGAAGATCATGATTTAGATGTAGACATCAGACTTTTATCTTCCATCAACCAATGATAAATCAGAGTACCATCTCTTTCTCTTCTCTTATATTAATGTGAATATAATTAGGTGGGTTTGTGGGAAAATAAATGAGTAATAAATTAAATTAAGTGTTTAGTTAATAAATGGAATAAAAATTTATTAAATTTAAAAAATAGAAATAATATATTTACATATAATATTGTAAAAAGTTTATCATAGAAAATTGAATTTAATAATATGTAATTGGAGTTAAGACAATCAAAATCATGAATTTGAATATGATTATAAATAGTTGTTTAGATTCTATTTTTAATGATATTTTTATTGAACTTTACAATCTAGATGAAGTGTGAAATATTAAAATCTAATTTTTGAGTTTGATTTCCCTGATTTTACCCTTCATATTATTGCACTTAGATTTTGTATTGGAATTCTTATGTACTTACAATATCTAAATATTATTTCATGTCATAGAGTGTTCAAATAAAGAAAACAAACTATATTTAGGGACTTATGTTCAACGAGATACCGCTAATTTATTAAGGCTCTAGTTAGGATATATATATATATATAATCATAAATGAAATAAATTTATAAATTGTACCAAAAATGTTTCATAATAGAATGTTAGATGATAATTGATACTACTTGCCCAAATAAATTACAATATTGTTTTATATATGTGTGACTTTGAATTCAAAATTCATAATATTAGTGCACATGTCAACTTCCGATAAGTATAAATGAGAAAGTGAGAAGAGACAAGCACACATATTTGGAAAAAGGTGAGAAGCAAAACACTATCTAAAATTAGTGCATGGTTCAAAAAGTGGGACAAAAGGGATAAAAAGGTGGAATGGAGGGTGCTCCAAAGATATGAAAAGGGGATTTAAAGGCATAAAGTTGATAAAAATACCAAATATCACATGATTTGGAACAAATTAATTATATGTAAACATTTATGCAAAGTTAATTGGGGCCATTTTAGGATATTGCATTAACATATGTACAATTGATGTGTACATTGGCTTTTTATTTGAAGATTTTATTTACATTAAAATATTATTAAAGTTTTTTTATTTCACCATTGTATTTTGTAGGCCACTATTAACTAAGACACCCTTTGAGATTCAAAGACACTACCTTCTTTATGCAAGACCAATACATTTACCATCATGCCCAGCTAAGTTGTACTAACTATAGATATAACATTTTATGTGGGAAAGATATAAGCGTCAAATAGTCGAGTACATGATGTCATCGCCATTGCGAACTCAAAACCTTTAATGTTGTTTACAATAAAATATTCATGGTAACAATGATGTCGAGCATAAGGGAAATATGTATTTAATCCCTCTACATACCACTGATGAAGTTATAAATTATACTTACATAACATAAGATAAAATAATGATATTAATGTTTGTGAAAGGAAGGAATTGGCTCATAGGAATGAAAAATTACGATTTAAAATAAAGAATAGAGAGCTCAAGTAAAACTTTAGCGAACCCAAAAATAAGAAAAGAACGTATAAAAAGAAAAATATGTCAAAATAAATTATATCCTCTAATGCTTCATTGATCTCACCATATCTACAACCCTATCACAAGATCACTTCCTCCTCAATATTGAAGAAAAAACAAGGTGAACAAAAGAAGCACTTCTCCAATATAGAGCATTGTAGAAGCAAGTATTTGGCCATATATTGGCAATAATCAAACATCTCTCTAAAGAAAAGGGCCAAGAATCTTTGGTCACCATAAGCCATGAAGGTCGATAAAGAGAGTTATTTGAGTCTCTAAAGAGGAAAAAAAATAACCCCACGATCTCATAGAAAGGATAACATCTAAATAAAAAATGTTCCTTAGTTTCAGACTCTATATAACAAATCTAGAAAATATGATATACTTGAAGAATATGGTGATTTGTCTCTATATGGAGGTGGTGTAAAATTTTTTTGAATTGGTCCAATAGAACCCTAAAACTGCAGGGTATTTGGAGTCAAGTATAGCCTAGAGGTTAGATGAACCCATCCTCAAAGTGAATATATAATGTAGTAATATTGAAGCTTTAAGGAAAGAGGTTTCCAAATCTCTAACAATTTGGAATGAAAGTAGCCTCTATAGATCTCACTTTGATATCCTTATTTATCTACCTTTTTGATACATCTAGTGTACTAGTTAAAAAATTATTGGAAGGAGTCTATCCAATTGTCAATATCTAAGAGGCCTATTAGAGAGAAAGCCTTGGCATACCAATGAAACTTTATCTAGGTTGTGCTAATTGAATAGAGGATTTGAATCTTAAGATAGGTAAATTTGAAGAAATCAACTAGAGAATTTTCCATTTGTCTAAGTTTGTGCTATAGTCACCACTTTAAAGATCACAACAATAATAAATGGACCTGTATCAAATTTAGTGAGAATAATGTCTTAAGGAAATTCTCTTTTAACATGAAGATGCTTGTATAACATAAATGTGAGTAATCTTTGATTCAAACTTTGATCAACTTTCTTAAGATAAAACCTTCATATTTTAGACTCATAAAATAATAAGTATAATAAGTGAATGAAAGAGATGAGTCTTTATCTAGATATCTTGAAATTGAAACTAAAAACACTATTTTTAAAAAATGGTAATGGTAACATAACATTTATTTAGAAATTTGGGTATAAGACTATGTCAAATTAGAAATATTCATTTATAGATTTAATAAGCATCCTTAAATTGTATGAAATCCATCATTTTTTAAAGATGATTCTCACATCTTATCATCATTTTTTAAACATATAAAGAAGAAATAAGGTCCATGTTGTGGCTTTAATACTTACCTTCTTGCATAGAACCAGTTGCCACATGTTTGGCATCTATTGCATGATTTCTCTGTGTATAAAAATTAGCCTCTTTAGTCAAAAATAAATTTAAATATCCATGAATAAATTCCTTTGATATAGAGGATTGACATAACTAGTAATGTTAAACTAGATATAAATATTTTCATATTCTGAAAGCACTCACATCATGTTGAATGAATATAAAAATACATTGTCCTTTTTGCACCTAGTGGTATTATATAGATTTATTATCAATCAAAATATACAAATAAAAAAATATGCACATGTTTTTTTTAGAAACAATCTTTCACCAACAACTTGTGACTAGTAGACCTTATTAGTACAACAAATATTTGGAGACCCAACCCTTTATATTTCATGTTATACTAGAGGCAACCATGTATTTTTTGTTGAACATATTATACTCAATTCTCCTTCAAGTCTGGGAGAATACCATTTATAATGTGTAAAATCTAGTTTTAGATTTGTAAAGGCAAAAGGATGATAAAATTTTGTATTGGGTCATGCTTTCAAAATTAAAAAAAAAAAATAGTGCATTTTAATTTCCAGGTATAATGATTCAAGTGTAACTTTGAAGAACATACATATTGTGTTTAATGTGGTCCATAATGTTAATCAAAATTTACTTATCAAAGTAAAATAGAAAGCCAACATTTTTGCATAGCTATTTCCATATTCATTCTAGACATTTATTAAACATCAAGTATACAAAAATAATCAGCCTCAATTTTTCTAACAAAAAAATTATAGTGCAATTCTAATGATATTCAATCGTAACAAGCATCCTTTAAGAAATTCAACTAAATTAAAACCTTGCATTGCATGGCATCCAAAACCATAACTTTGATGTTGAACATTTCTATGTTATTTTAAATAAGAACTAATTCTAAAAAATGACCACCAAAATTATAAATAAAAAATCTAATCCATGCTTTTAACCCTAAAATTGGTGTGAAAAATGTTAAAAAATTAGGGATTACCTGAAAATTTAATACAATGGTAACCTAAAAATATTTTTTGATCCTTACATACATGTTAAGCTAAATGTTTTTCTACTAAACTACATAAGCTAATCGAATCCAGACCTAACGTGCATCTGCATGCACTGACAAGTGAAACAACATGCATTTGCATCATCTTCCATCCAAAGTCACCCCTGTAGGTACATCATCCATCTGACTGTCGTAACTACCAACTAAGTCAATGATGTTTCAAAAAAGGTGAGTTAAATGCAATAAAATATTTTGATTCACTAACTACCAAACATATTATTTGATATTTATTAGCAATGAAGAAGTTATTATAATATTAATATATCCCTACACATAAAGACATGCTTTCTATTTTTGTTAAACAATATATTCTGACTGATTAATAATGATAAACAACACAAATTAATAATGAGAGACAATTACAATAGTGCCTCCAACAAATAATAAAAAATATCTTATCCTCGAATTTAATAAAAACATGATGTTTTCTTTCAATCAATAATTTTGTTTTATCTATATTCCTTTCTATGTAAGCACACACATCCTCGTTAGTAGAGATCATAGGTTAATGTCACATATGAATTTTTATGACACTTCATAAACATGACCCTTGACAACAAGTACACACATCCTCACTAGTATGGATCATGGGTTAATGCCACATATGAGCTTTTCATGAGACTTCATAAACATGACCCTTGCCAACAAGTGTGAGAGTTACCAATACCTAAAGGATAAGAGCACCTTTATAATATGAATGTTTGTTATCATTACTAATATAAAATAGTCCTCCCATAAGATCAAAAATCTTATCTAAGCTTATTTGGATGGCATTATTTGCATGGAGTGGGGGTTTATTATATTTGTGTAAGATAAATTACATAAGATGTATTTTTCTGGGATGGTTGCAATCAAAATGCATCCATCCTTTTATAGTAGCTCTTGTTTTGGGTGAGGTTTTAGTTAATTATATTTATAGGTGAGGAGCTAAAATTTATGAACAATAATACATATGTCATATACATATTAATTGATATATGGACAATATTTATTTGACATTTTTAGTGAAGAAAGATATATTTTTTATTTGGAGTTTTTAAGTAAAATAAAAATTATATTTTAAATTGATTTATAATAATAAATTTGAAATATATTAAAAATAAATGTAATCAAAATTTATACGTTGAATATTTTATATTTGCGAGAGTGATGTGTTATCATATGATTTGTTGTTTTGTACTATTATTTAATCAAAATTATACATTTACATGCAAACTGTACACATAATTTTTAATATAATGTAAACAATAATTGACTCCTTTGCTCTAAAAAATTATCTCAAATATTAGTATCTACCCAAATATTGGGTCCTCACCTATTATATAATTCTTACTTTTTTTACATAAACAAATTGTGTATTACATATATGGTAGTGGGTGGTTTTCTCTAATTTTTTAGACATTACATATAAAATAATGTCCTTTACTTTTTCTATGCATTGTATCGAAAATTGCAAAAAAAACTTTCAATTATTGTGTATGTAATATGCTTTATGTAACATAACGTTGTATGTCAAATCTATGTAAGTATTAATAACACATGTTTGTATAGTTGTGTTGACTTAATTTTTCTCTAACTTTGCGCCAACTTTATGTCACCATAGCTAATAAAATTTTATCAAATCCTACAAAAAACTTAAAATGTTGAAATTTATCGACAAAAATAATGAAGTGAAATGTACAATATATAGTAGTGTGATTTGGGGGTTGTTTAAGGATGCACTAAAAAGGGTTTCAATCTTCTATTTATTGAGTTGAATAGATGTGTAATTGGGGCAATTGGACCAAAAAAATTATGACCTTACAAAATTAAATGATGTTCCTCCCACACAAATCATTATTTTCAATCATAGCTCCCCCTCAAAAGATATTCCAACATAAACCTAAACATTACAAAGCACATATAAAATACCTGTGACATCTACCATCACTAATATTTCAAAAATATTTATAGAAGAATATGCATTGGAGGTCTTATTTTCCTCATAACAATATGCATGATTTGCACTACCTGACCTTGTGAGACCATTTTTGGCCTCTCATGGTCAAGCCCTAACTTGACCATGTGAGAATTTTTTTGAGCCTGCATGGTCAATTAAGAACTTTACCATGAGAGGCCATTTTTTCCACCATTGGTCAAATCCCTGTTTGATCTTGTGAGGCCTTTTTTGGGCTCTTATGGTAAAGCAAGTTGTTTGACAGTGTAAGCCAAAAATTTAATAATTTTTATTTTTAAAATAGCCTATATTGTCAAGTGTTTACTTGACTACATAGACCAAAAATAATAATTTGACCCTTAAAAATGTAATTGAAAATGGTCTCTCATGGTCAAGCACCTACTTAATCATGAGGGGCCATTTGAAATTAAATTATATCAACCCATGTTTAAGAAAAATATTTCATGTAGTCAAATAGGTGCTTGACCATGGAGGTAATGTTTTTAAACATAGGTTGAAATAATTTAATTTAAAATGGCCTTAGATAGCTAAGCAGATGCTTGAACTTGTGAGCCTATTTTTTTAGCCTCCATGGTTAAACACCCATTTTACTATAAAGGCCATTGTTTGGCCTCTTATGGTCAAGTGGATGATTAACCACAAGAGGCAAAACTTTGGCTCCCATGGTGAATTGGGCTCTTGACCATGAGAAGCCTAATTTACACACACACACATATGTATGAATGCGCGTGTACACACACACATGTATGCATGCACGTGTACACACACACAGACATAAATATTGTAGTACATTTACATATAAATATTACATAAGATAATCTTAACATTATATTAAGGACTTATAAGAATTATAGAGAGATCAAATAATCATTAGAGTATATATGTATATTTACACACACACACACGCACGCACGCGCGCACACACACACACATGCACGCACGCACGCACACACACACACACACACACACACACACACACACACACACACACACACACACACACACACACACACACACACACACACACACACACACACACACACACACACACACACACACACACACACACACACACACACACACACACACACACACACACACACACATGTATATGTGTAGTTTGTTATCCCCGCATGGTCAAGTAGGATCTTGACTATGAGAGACCAATAATTTTGCTATAATGGTCAAGCGATTGGTAGTTTTGTAACCACCACATATTTTAATAAAAAATGTCATCATTTACCAAGAAGGAGTCAAATTGAGTCTTGTTAAATGCCTAAAACTTCCACACTTAATGTTCTTATTTTTTTTGAGATTTTGAGAGACTACTTTCATTGTGATGCCATCTAAGATGATTTTTTTATAAGAATCAATATGATCATCTCTTTTTTACAAAGTCTTAATTGAACTATTTTACAAGAAGTAGCCCTTAGTAGTTCAACCAATTGAGGGCCTCACTATTAATGTAATTTTTATCAATTTGATCCATTTGTTGGGACATTCAAAACCCTTCTCCATAATAATGGTGGAACCCCTCTTCATATGGGATCCACTCAAGAAGTACCCATGCCCACTAAGAGATAGCTAATTCTATATATATATAATATGAAAAACTAATCTACAAACCCACCACATTCTAATATGAGCATTTAAACTCTTTTTGAGTTATAATATTATTTTTAATTATTAAAAATCATTAATGAACATTTATTAATATTGTTGACATAGACAATAAAATAAAGGGTTATTATTATTATCAACATCCACTACATAATGAGGGTTATAAGATTCTACTTAAACTTGATTATGTGGGGATGGTTAAACATGCTTTGTGTTGGAGATTTGGGGCCTAATTCTATTTTTAAATCATTAAATGTTAAGAAATTCATTTATAAGAGGATCATTAGGGGAGAGGGACCAATTATTGGATGGGGTTTAATAGTAGTGATAAGACATGTGCATGAAAGGACCATTTTTTTAAGTACTAATAGTTATTGTAAAACTATAATATTATAGTATAAGTTATACCCAATAATAGTTTGTAAGATCCAATCATGACATGTCACATAAGGTGCATAATAAATAATTACATATTTATAATTACTAATCTAACATAATTTGTAATAAATCAATTTAAATTTTGATTGTTGAATACATGTTTGTATATTTTTCATGATTTAAACTCATTGGACTATATATCTAGAATGGGGTTTCCCACCTTCATCAGGATGGGACAATAACCCAAAACTTATATAGGGGTCTTGGGGAGGGAAGCCTCTAGTGGGGTTTGGGATAACGCTCTGAAAATGTTTGGACCATATTGGCATGTATATGGGTGTTTTAACCTTTTAGGGTTTAGCTTAATGTAAATCTTATGTTTGATTAAAGGAATGAGTAGACTAAATCAAGGAAATAATATGCATAAAATAGCCACTAATTTATTACATAATTTATTAGCTTTGAATTTCTAAAAATGATAATAAATAGTACAAATAAAGACTTATTTGGAAAACACATGATACAAATGCTCTGAGTGTTGAAAACTGAGATGGAAGCTGGTATGAGTGTCATCAATTAGATCCTTACGTCAGAACCCCTCCTGGATAATAGTTCCACATTTTAATAATAATTCCATGTGGCTCTAGTATCCTAATATTGGTGCTAATATCCTCAGTGCAGGACTATCTTGAACTTATGAGTGCCCTTGTGTCTAGATTTTTTGGGTATGTTCCTACATGCATGAATTTTAGAACTCTATATTGCACCTATAATGATTAATTTATGATGTAAATCATAATCCTCCATGCAAGTAAGGTATGAGCTGAAAAGTGTGTTCTTTATTAGGATAGGTTGGACATCCTTAACACCCTGTTGTGAAGAGAGTTGCCTACATACCAATAATCCAAAGAGGGATCAAGCCCGATGTAGTTCTACCCACCTAAGTATTGGTGAAAGTGCAAGTGATGTTAGTATGATAGTGGCCTCGAGTGCCTTGTGTGTGCTTGAGATTGGAAATCTAGAAAATATGAGCTTAGGGATGTTGTATATGGTAGTATATAAAAGTAGGGGAAAATAGAGACTAATAACCTTGAATTTGCTCAACTTGTTTTGTGTTTGAATAGGTATTTTACATCTAATTTATATCTAGTGGATATATGGATAAAAATCATGAATTTATGGGCTGAACTTAGGAGGTTTTTAATTTTGAAAATATATTTGTTCAGGAAAGTTAAGGTAAAGGACATAGGTGCCATTTTAGGGACACTAGCACCACATAGATGTAATGTCCTTAATGTGGCACTAATGTCCAACTAGTAGAATATTGTGCATGAAAGGCTAGGATTAGGATATGAGGGCTTGGGACTATTCTGAGTTGACTAGGGATACTTATGGTCTGCATGAAGGCTGGATAAATGTGATAATAGGCTCTAGGATAGGTCTAGGGCTAAGATAGGGAGAGGTAGTCTCAAGTATCACTCTTAACACTCAAATACCACTTTTAGGTGATCACATTTGCCCCTTATTTATGGTATAAATATAAAAAAGTGAAATGACTAGGATAAAATAAAAATAAGTGTACTTGGACTTACTTAGGAAGTGAAGCCCGTGAAGCTAAATATGAGTAGGGGAAGTTTGGTCTATGCATGTGAAGCATGATCCAATGCATGATCTGCAAGTGAAACATGCATAAATCAGTCCTTAAGAGATATCAAAAGCAAAATAATATGTTGAGTAAAGAAATAACTGAGTAAAAATGAGTAAAAATATGGAAAAGAAGAAAGGAATGAATATGCCTCATTGGGTATGTGAACCAATACATGAACTTGGTGACAACCTGTATTTGTGCATGTATATAGAGATCAATCAATGAATAGATTAGATTGAACTGATATCTTACTCAATCCTCATGTGTGGGTGGTTTAAGAACTCAATCCAATTTTGAATCCATCATTTCTCACCCCTTCTTGGTAGATCATGACCTGTGAATAACTTGAATTGGATTGATAGTGTGTCTAAACCTCTCATGTGGATGGCTCAAGAACTCAAGTAGGATATTAATCCATAATTTCCCACCCATGTGTAGTAGATGCATCTAAAACTAAACTACATGAAGTGTTGTAAATGTCTAACTTAGTATGTATAATTATGTATGTCAACTCTGAAACACTTAGGCACATTAGGTGGATTTGGGCCACTCAAGAATGCTAACCATTACAGATGGATTAAGGCATGAAACTAGTGATAAATTGAAACATGATGTCAAGTATATAAAATGTAGAGAATTATATGGAATTTATCATTCCATCTGATCAATTGGTGTGTAATTGAGCATATTAAAACAATGTGTCATGGTCATGCCCCCAATCTGGTACTTGAGTATATTGATTCTAGACTAAGTTGTAATAACTATATATGAGTATATGAACTGAATATGGGAATGGTCATACCTTACATAATTCCCCCAATCTAAGTAAATTGATATGAATCTAAATTGAGCTAATGTAAATTTGAGCAAAAATTGAGTATAACTAATAAATCTATAACAAAATCTATGTAAACTTGTACTATACTATTCTAGCTAATTTGAGTTATTCTAAAATAGAGACTAATGAATGGTAGAACCATATCTTGGATAGTAGTGTCATGTGCTGCTTATTTCCCTATTTGGGTGATAATGTCATTTTGGTATGAATTTTGTGCAATTGTACTACTTTATGAGTCACTATTTTCCCTCTATGTTTGCCTATGTCTGATACTTTGTAACTAAGCCTATGTGCTAAAAATGTACTGTGAATGAAATATAGGATCTTGATCTTTGTTGACAAACCCCTATGAATTCCCCTTCTTTTTAGGGGTTTTGTTGACCCTATACAAGAATTATCCTAAAAATAAAAAACTCTACATAATGTGTGTTAGCCAGAGCATATATGATAGTTCCATAATAATCCAATATAATTCACATACATAACATCGAAATGTAAGAAAATTTGAGCATAAGTATAAAATGTAAGATGTATGTGTTTTCTATCATTCCACAAGGGTATCAATATAGATGTAGTCAATGTATGTAACAACAAATCTACATAGAATTTAGTAGCTAACTAGGGGGATGGGGTATGATTTTCATCACAACACCCAAGTAGGAAGGGTAGATGCATGAGGTCACGCATGACATCAAAAATTGGTGTGTGTAACAAGAAAAGACAAGTGTCATGGCCATGCTGCATATAATAAATATTACATACAAAAAACATGAGGCATACAAACTAGGTCAAAGGGACACAATACAAGGGACATGGGCACATGTCACTAAGTCTAAGAAAACAAGACATACAAGGACATGTTCAAATTTCCATATATGCAAGAAACAAGCAATTTAACTTAGAGCCACATAGAAGGACATGTTCAAATGTTTGCATACACAATTAGGAATGGCACACACAAGGACATGGGCACATGTCCAAACCATACATACTATGAATAAAAGTGGTGTAAATCCAAAGAGCAATGGCATATTCAAATGCGCTCGAATAGAAGAAGCATAGAAATACAGTCAAGTTTAAACTAGTAAATTTAGAAATGAATTCATGCATGAATATGTAATATAAATTTGTGTAATAGATAAGATGTACATATGCTAAGTTCAAAGTAGTAATAGTTGGAAAAAAATATGAGTATGAATATTAGTGATCAATATCTAGATATAACAATACTATAGCTAGAATGTAGAGTATAAAAGGATATAACCTAGTGATTGAATTTATGTATAAGATTCCCCAAAATGGGCAAATATATCAAGTGAATACCCATGTATTGGTGTATATTCCCCACGTGGGTAGATAATAGCAAGTTTGGATCAGTGTAGTGGATCTGAGTCCTATAAGCAATCTATAAGCACTCAACAAGAACAAGTGAAGCATGTATGTACAGTAAAATTGACTATACTAAGATAGCTAGCATATGTAATGTATGTAAAATATAATAAATGTAAACATAAAAATGCATAAAATCTAAAATTTTGTGTTTTTTGAGTAATTATTTGAATGTTTTTGTGTTTTTGACATGCTATATTATTTTTATATTTTTTGGATATAAGCTATGTACAAGCAAAATGAAATGAAATATGTACAAGGAGTGAAGAGAGAGATAAAGAATGCACAATAAGAAAGAAACCATACTAACCATTGGGTCTCATAGGAGACTTCACTATCATTGTGACCTTTATCAAATAAGGGAACTATGATTGTGCATGATATGTGAAAGGGAAACGGTGGTCCCATAATTTATTGTAATGAGTAATCTATATTTGTATCTATATCTACTTGTGTAGTGGTGCTAAAAAACTATGGAACTAATTATGGTATCTTGTAAAATGTAGGGGTCTTAAAAACCCATCTGGTAGAATAAGATATAGGTGGTATAAATATCATATGTTGAGAACTCTGATAACTCAATAATATTTATCTATAAAAAAATTTGTGGAGGAAGGCCCTCTATAATTTATAACATATCTTTGACACGGGGGTCTCTCTAATAATGGTCTTCATAAGAGAGTATGTGTGCATATCAATACTATAGGAGTACACCCCATATGCACTGGTAGCTATACTAAAGTCTATGATGTATCAATAGGAATTGTGCTATGATCTATAACTAATAATTGTGCTATATCTAATAACTGTGTTGGAACTATAAATGGTAATTATGTTGTAATTGGTTGTGGAATAGGTGGAGGATACTCATATGGAATATCCTCAACTTCGACAATCTGATTTGCACGTATGTATTCTAGGAATTTATGCACTATGGATGGGATGGCTCATAGTTGTTGTATCATGGCCTACCTAATAACATATCAAACATGTATGCACTTGATATTACTAAGAATTGAGTGGCTATATGTATTGGTCGAACCTATAATGGAAGTAAAATATCCCCTATGGAGATATAAATATGACCACTAAAACCACTAATAATTTTGTATGTGGGGGATATATCCTAATTTAAATACCCCATATAAAAGTGTGATAGTTCACATGCTAATGCTTTACCCATTGTCAACCATAACATTCTAGATAAGATGATGATCTATGTAGGCTCGTACAAAGAGTACATATAAATCTATATCATCATCAAAAATCTCCTATTCTGAGAAGGTGATGAGTGGTCTAGTTAGAACTATAGAATGGTACATACCAATGATATTATGTAATGGGTGTCCCTCCTTTGTAATAGTATGATATGAAGCTGGTAGTGGATGTGCCTAATATATGTAGTGAACACCTGAAGTGTTCCCTGCCTCATTCACTGTGTGATTTAGAAATGAATATGAGAATATCTCTAATGTCTTAACTTACATTTGTTGTACTTTTGGTGCCTCTGTGAGTGTGCCTACATCAATAATGTTAGCCTCAATCAAATCTCCTATCTTATGTTTTATGATTATGAATTTATTTGTTGTATGTCCTGGTGCCCTATAATACTTGTAGAATGCATTGGAATCACAACTTTTTGGAAGAGGTTGTGTCATATCAACCTATTTAATGGGAGGGAGAGATATGGCATTACATTCCAAAATTTATTGTAAAACCCGTGTTGGTGACTCTAGAAGTTTGGTGAAGATTCGACACTAAGGAGTTGATAAAACCAAGCAAGGAGATGGCTCTGAAGCTACATTAATTATGGAATTTTGATCACTCTTATTCTCAGTGGACCTTACCTTGTATGGAGGCTTATTTAAACTCTTAGCAATTGATTATGATCCATTGATATACTTAAGTTTACCCATTTATAGAAGCTTGACCTCTCTGTCTTATACCATGTGGCAAAAATATGTGAATGTTGGAAACTCATTAAACAAGATAGCTTTGTGTAATGTTGGTAAAAGAATCCATTTGAAGATGTCCTGAAGCTCTTTGTCTGCCATGGGGCTAGTCAATTTAGATAATATAGATGTGTATTGTAAGATGTATTCTATGATAGGTTCATTTGACTTTTTTTTCAACTGTGAAACTTAAAAATATGATATTTTATCATTGATATTGATGGAGAAGTGTGTTGAAAACATGTCTTCCAAAGGATTGAATGTTGTGATAGATTGATTCGATAAGTCATAAAATCACTATAAGGCATAATCCTTTAAACTACATGGAAACAACTTTGTGAGAAGCCAATATTTGGACACATAGTCTAAACATGATGTGTGAAAATATCAAAGATGGTTCTCTAGGTCACCCTTACCATCATATAATGTAAGCTTAGGTGCCATGAACCTAGATGGCAAGGGAGTTGTTACTATGTGGTGTGCCAAAGGTGTATGTAAGAGAATATTAGAATCCAAGGCATGTGATGGCTTATTGGATCCCTTCTCAAGATGTAACACCTTAGCCTACAAAGTATTAACCTCATGCATAAGGGATTATACATATGAAGTGGAGGAACTAGACACAAGAGGTGTAGCTATCACTGAAGGTTGGTTAATGACAATTATTAGTTGTGCTAATTGAGTGGGACCCACTATAGGTGTAATGATGTTATTATCTAGGAGATTTGAAGATTGACCATTATTTCATTTATTCTTCATTTCTAATGTGGCTTGTAAGATTTATGCATGATCAAGGGGTTGTTCCCAAATTCTATTTTTGAAGCTGTGTAGGACCTCATCTTTATTGACAATTATGTTATCATTGTTAAGTGGAGGGAGAGTGTCCTGATTTTTAATTTGTGTATCATCTTGTTATTGATTTTATTTTTCATCTTCAGATGTATTATCATTGAATTCCACATAATCAGGGTGTGAAGGATCAAAAACAAGAGTTATAATAGGTCCCTTATCCACACTATAAGCTTGAATAGTAGGAATCTGAATATGCTCTATAAGATTACCACCTAGCCTAGCACTTCTTATTAATGGAAGAGAGATATTATTGAGATGGCATATAGAACCCAATAATACTGATCTTGGAAAAAAGTGAGTGGAGGAAGGCCCTCTAGAATCTGTGACATATCTCTAATGCAAGGGTTTCTCTAATAATGGTCTTTGTAGGAGAGTATGCATATATGTTGATATTGTAGGAGTAGACCTTGTCTGCACTAGTGGATCTATTGAACTCTATGGTATATTAGTAGGAATGGTGATTTGAGATGTAATTGATATCTATGTTATATCTGGTAACTATCTTAGAACTCTAACTCATGACTATGTTGTAATTTCCTATGAAATAGGTAGAGGATACTCATATGAAAGACCCTCAACTTTAACCCCTTAATTTACATGTATGTATTTTATGAATTTATGAATTATGGATGGGATAGATTGTAGTTATTTTATCCATGGCCTACCCAATAACATATCAAACATGCCTACAATAGGTACTACTAAGAACCAAGTGGCTATATGTGCTCATCCAACCTGTAATAGAATCACAATATTCATGATAGAGCTTTGAACATGACCACTAAAAATACTAATGTTTGTGTTTATGGGGAATATCTCTTGCTCTAAATACCCCAAATTATATAAAAGTGTCATAGTGTACATTCTAATGTTTGACCCATTGTCAACCGTTACACTCTAGATAGGATGATGATATATGTATGCTTGTACAAAGAGTACATGTAAATCTGTATCATCATCAACAATATATTAGTCTAAGAAGGTGATGAATGGTCTAGATGGAACTATAGTATGGTACATACCAATGATATTGTGCAATGGGTGTGCCTCCTTTGTAATAGTATGATATGAATCTGGTGGTGGATGTGTCTAATATGTGTAGTGAACACCTAAAGTGCTCCATGTTTCATTTGTTGTGTGATTTAGAAATGAATATGGTAATATATTTAATTATTTTGATTCTATTTTTTGTCATTTTAGGGCCTTTGTGGGTGTTCCCACATTAATAATGTTAGCCTCAATAAAATCTTATATCTTATGTTTTATATTTATGCATCTGTTTGTTGTATGGCCTGGAACCCTGTGATACTTGTAGAATGCATTTGAATCATAGATTTTTAAAAGAGGCCATGTTGTCTCAAACTCTTTAATGGGAGGTAGAGATATGACATTTCATTTCAAGATCTACTTTAAAACCCGTGCTAGTGACTCTACAAGGTTGGTTAAGATTTGATACTAAGGAGCTGATAAAACCAAGTTAGGGGATGGCTCAAAAGTTTTGTTAACTAAGGATTTTTAATCATTCTTAGTCTTAGTGGACCTTAGCTTGTATAGAGGTTTACTTTAACTCTTAATAGTTGATTATGATCCATTGTTATACTTGAGTTTACCTATTGATAGAAGCTTGACCTCTATTTCTTTTACTATGTGGCACAAATCTATGAATGTTGGGAATTTCTTAAATAAGATAGCTTCGTGTAATGATGGTAAAAGACTCTGTTTAAAGATGTTCTAAATCTCTTTGTCTACCATGAAGCTAGTCAATTTAGATAATATAGTCATGTATTGTAAGACACATTCTACAATAGGTTCATTTAAATTTTGTTTCAACTATGCAACTTGAGCATATGAGATCTTGTCACTAATATTGATGGAGAAGTGTGCTAAAAACATGTCTACCAAAGGATTGAATGCTATGATAGATTGATTCGGTAAGTCATAAAACCAATGTAAGGCCAAATTATTTAAAATTCATGGAAACAACTTTGTTATAAGCCAATTTATTGGACACATCATCCAAACATGCTACATGAAAAACTCAGAGATGGTGTTGTGGGTCACCCTTACCATCATATAATGTAAGCTTAGGTGCCATGAATTTGGATGGTAAGGGAGTTGCCACTATATAGTGTGCCAAAGGTCTATGTAAGAGAATATTAGAATCTAAGGGATGTGATGGCTTAGTGGATCCCTTTTCAAGATGTAACACCTTAGCCTACAGAGTATGAACCTCGTGCATAAGGGATTGTACATATGTAGTGGAGGAACTAGCCATAAGAGGTGTAGTTGTCACTGAAGGTTATGAAATTACAATTTTAAGTTATGCTAGCTGATTTGGATCAACTATATGTGTAACAATGTTATTAGTTGGGGGAGTTGAAGATTGACCATTGTTTGATTTTTGGAGTTCTTCTTGAATAATAGTGATGAGGTCATCTTGCATATTACAATTGTTTATTATCAATATCATCAATTTGGTTATTGAATTCTGTCATTGTAATTTGGGAAGTAGGAAAATAAGTTGTATATTTTGAACCTTTAAAGAATTTTAATCTAAGAAAGATTACAAAAATAAAATATTGAAAGAAAACTAAAATTTTGGGACTAAAATATGTAAGAGCATCTAGGGTTAGGGTTTAAGCAATGTTCAAAGTAAGTCAGGTTCAACGAATGTTTTAACCTTTTAGGGTTTAGCTTAATGTAAATCCTATGTTTAATTAAAGGGTTGATTAGACTAAATCAAGGAAATAATATGCATTAAATAGCCACTGATTTGTTACTAAATTGAATAGCTTTGAATTTTTAAAAATAGTAATAAATAATACAAATAAAGACTTATCTAAAAATAGATGATACAAATGATCTGAGTGATGGAAATCGAGATGGAAGCTAGTCTGAGTGTCACTAACTAGATCCCTATGTTAGAACCCTTCCTAGACACTATTTCCATATTTAGACAGTAGTGCCATGAGGTTTTAGAGTCTTGATATTGGAACTAATGTCCTCTTTACAGGACTATCCCAAACTTCTAAGTGCACATGTGTCTAGATTTCTGGGGTTTGTTCTTGCGTGCATGAATTATGGAACTCTATTTGTACCTATAATGATTGATTTATGATACAGACCTTAATCCTCTATGCAAGTAAGGTATGAGTTGAAAAGTGTGTTCATTAGTATGATAAGCTAGACATCCTTAACACTCCAATGTGAAGAGAGTTGCTTACATACCAATATTCTAAGAACGGATCAAGCCCGATGTAGTTTTCCCCACCTAAGTGTTAGTGCAAGTGCAAGTGATGCTAGTATGATAGTGGCCTTGAGTGCCTTGAATGTACTTGATATTAGAAATCTATACAATCTAAGCTTAGAGATGTTGTAGATGGTAGTATAATAATTGATAACCTTGATTTTACTCAACTTATTTCATGATTAAATAGGTATTTTGCATCTCATTTCCATCTAGTGGATATAGGGCTAAAAGTCATGTATTTATAGTGTTATTTTTCTTATGCGGATAATAAAATATGTCTAGGCTAACCTTAGGAGGATTTTAATTTTGAAAATATATTCATTTGAAAAATTTATTGTAAAGGACATAGGCATCATTTTTGGGACACTAGTGCCATGTAGCTCTAGTGTCTTAAATGTGGTGTTAATGTCTAATTGGTAGAACATTGAGCACAAAGGGCCAGGATCAGAAAAAAGGGTATGGGACTACATTTGATTTGACTAGGGATGCCTGTGGCCCACAAAAAGGCTGGATAAGTGTGATAATAGGCCCTAGGATAGGTCTATGGCTAATCTAGGGATAGGTAGTATCAAGCAGCACTCTTAACACTCAAATACCACTTTTAAGTTATTACAATGGGTGGTTTTATTCTTACGTTTTATATAGCCCATGGGTTTGGTTCTCATAGTATTGTAATACCACTTTTATGAATACCTAGTGATGTGCATATATATACTCTCACATAGAGTAGGGAAAAATTATAACTTGATATTACATTATTGTATTATAAATGGTTGAGTTAATATATTAAGTAAGGAGCTATTATTCTTAATTATTTACTTGAAAGGGTTTTTCCAAGTGAAATCGTGTGTAATATGTAATCTTGTGTATATGTAATTTTTTTTATTCTGATAGTTTTATAATTCTATTAATATTTCTTCTCTTGTTTTAGTTTATTGTGTGTATATTTCTCTTCATTAATTTTCTTTACTATTAAATACATCAAACAAAAATAGTGATGTGGTAGTGACATATGCTATATAATTTAGTAGGTTGTACATGCCAATGAGACAAGCACGACCAATTCTACATTAGCTTTGGTCTTAGATCGATGGTATTTATTTTTGAATATTTGACTCTTTACAATCCCTGTTGTGCTACCTTAGACTATGTTTTCTCTCACTCAGTAGTTATGTATATATTTAGACACATTCAGTATCTCCTGTAGACCCTAAAAATTGCAAACACATCTCACCATTTTAATCTCGAGAAAAGGGTTTATGTTTAGGTTTATGATTTTAGTATTATTTTAATATAGTTGGTGAGTAGTCCGATCTTGTTGAGTTATTTTAATATTTTATGTAATTATTTCATTATTAAATACAATATTTAATTGAATGTCATAATTAAAGTTCAATTTATTATTAAAATTTTATTGAGATAAGAATGAGTGTCAATTATTTAATTTGATTTATGTCAGAGGATGGAAGACACAAGAGGTTGGATGACATTCAACAAGCTATTAGCGACAAGGTTGTATAATGGATTAGTGGCACTTGCATTTATTCCAAAATGACTATGTTAATGATTATCACTAATAGCAGTGGTGACTATCTATGTCGTAAGAGATTGAGTGTAAATAATCATGTGCAAAGGCTATAAGAATGATAATGAGGATTTGATCCTCATTTTTAATTTCATTTTTTCAACTTTGTGTGTGTTGTGTGCAAAAATGAAATATTATAACCTTCCCTTGTTAAGTTGGAGAAAAGGAAAATGTAGATATCATGAAATATGTAAACAATTGTATAGGAGGGTAGCTAACTGCAGAAATCCTCTAACTGCAGAGATCCTTTACTTGTCATACTATTTTGGAAGATGATCAGCCAGTGAATACATTTAACTAGAAGTGAAAGTGAGATAAGATATCGTATGTAGGTGATCATGTCTAACAAGATCTAGACAAAAAGATTTAAACAATAATATGTAGACCTAAAAGTATGCGTTGGCATATGATTATATTTTCAGTTCACTTGATATACTTTCTCTCCATGTAAAAATGAAGGGGGGGAATGTTAGAATTTAGTATTTACATTGAGGTAAATTTTTGTGGTTATTATTGGTTAGGTTATTATTGGGTAGTTGGATATGTTGTTATTATAACAATATATCACATGTTGTTAATAGTTAGTCAGTTAGTGAGAGATTGTAGGGATCTCACTATCTTATGTACATGAAATATATTTCCTATATAATCATGTAATTGTTTGAATGGTGTAATAGAGATTAGAAGAATACAATATAATATAGTGTGATTAAATATTATTCTCTGTGTATTCAAAGTTTATCAAATTTATGACGTATATTCGTTGAACCTCTGTATAATCTATGATAATTTTAACATGGTCTATGCACATGTAAAATTAAGGTGCACAACTATTGGTCCCTTTCTCCTAATTATCTTTTAGAAAATGAATCACCTAATTGTATAATATATTTTTGGAATTTCAAATTACTTAGCAACTTATAGATGTTCCCATGTCTCATAGTTAAATTTTTATTAATTTTGTATGTATTGATTTTTTTTTTAATTTATAGAAAGATGGTTAAAAGAATTTATTGAAAAAAATTATTCATTATTTTAGTATAAGTATTATAATATTCCTACTTAAAAAATCGGTTGAAAGTAATCATATCTCGAAATCAAAGTCACGTAAAATCTTTAGCTTTAGCTTGAGAATATTTTCATACCTCAAAATCAAAGTTATGTCAAACCTTTAGCTTTAGCTTCAGAATATTTTCATACCTCAAAGTTAAAGTTATGTCAAACCTTTAGCTTTAGCTTGAGAATGTGTATACAATACATTGTAAAAACTAATAAATAGGTGCATTTTGAATTTTATATATATATATAATCATTTTATAAAATATACCATTCAAAATGCACCCATAACTATAAATTTATATACAAAAACAAAATTAGATGAAATGATTCAAATTTGACATAAATGAAAACAATAGTATTTCCTCAGTCTATGTAGAATGTAATAATAATATTTTTGGATATAACTATGTGAGAGTTTTTGGATCGATGTTTTGAATCACTCTTAGTGATCCATCATCAAGAAGAGAATATAATGATAGATGAATTACAGACTTATGTCTTATATAAATTGGAAAGATGTTAAGATGAAGTAAGATTCTTATTTTTAAAATAAAATAATGTGTTAAAATATTATAATAAAAATCTATAATAAATAAAGTAATATAATAATAATATAAATATCAATAATTAATAATTAGTAATTAAGATATATATTATATTAATTTGAACAAGAAAAAAAAACTAATATTAAAGTAAAATTATAAAAAATAATTACTCAACATGATGATAAAAGTAAAACTAAGATAAAATTAAAATTATATTTGCCAAGACCAAAGTACCTACAAACACATTCTTAAAATGATGTTAATGACTAAAAAGGTTATGTGAGTAATAATAATTTATCAAGTACCGATAATTGAATCAAAATATTAACTAATTATAAAATGATTTATTGATCAAATCTCAAGTGAAAATGAATAATAAATCATACATGAAATATAATAACATAAAATATATTAGAAATGTAGAATTAAAACAATAATGAACATAAAATAGAGCTAGTAACATACCAAGACCTACTCCTACTAGAAATCAAAACCAAACTATAAAACCTAATAATAGAAACAAGTTTGAAAATATTAAAACAATGTATTGGTATTATTGTTGATAACGATACGTTATAAATTAAACATGACTATATCAATCTGATGAGCTAAAATAAGTCACTAACTTATATAATTATTAGAAAAATTATTTAGGTTGTAAAAAAAATCATGGAACACAATATATAACCAAACCTAGTTAGAAACAATATATAACAATATTTTAATACATTATATTTTATTTTAAAAATCAGGAACCTACCTTATCCTAACATATTTTATATTTATATAAGACCTAAGTTTTAAAGTCATCTATCATTTTATTCTCTTCGTAATGATGAATTATTGAGTGTGATCCTAAAGGTCTATCCAAAAACTCTCACACAGTTACATCCATAAGTATTATTACTACCAACATATATGGTTTAAAGTGCACTCATGTTGTAAATATGCACATTTGAAGTAGAATTGGTTATAAAGACCCTAGAGCATGGAACTAACCATTAGATGTAAAACTTAATGGGAAAATAGTCAAAAAAATATCTATAATAATGGTTCTGACAAGCTAAACAAAACACTTGGTGACTATGAAAATGTTCTCTCGACCAACATATTATAGCCAAGGGACTTCAAAAAACTTTATGACCCTTGGAATAAATTTTACCAAGTGAATAATGGAGTGAGAAAATAATTATGATGATGATGATTTCATTCAAAAATCCAAAATATATTTCTCATATAAAATTGGGCTCGTCTCTCCTCCATGCACGACGACATGATATGGAGTCCTTCCTTGTCCTCTATTAATTAAATCATGTAGAAATCATAATAAAGATTCAAATTAGTGTCTATAACTTCATTCATAAACCACTACCAAATCATTGATCATTCCATTAAATTTTTGGAGGCATAAATTTTGACAAAGTTAAGGGCATACTCAAAATAATATAGTATCCAAATTTCATAGTTGATAGGTTTAACACCCCAATCCATCATAGAATATATTAATTTTTGATAAATTAGAGTGATGGTGTCACCATGACCAAATTCATGACATGGCATCTAACCAATTGGTCTTAACTACTATATAAAATAAAAATTTGGTAGTTTTAAATTATTACATGTAAAATGCATTCATATCTATGAACATCTTAGAATTATCCATAGCCTTGTATTTATGTGATGATACAACTAAAATTCTAACATAATAATAATAAATATTAATGGAAAATGACTTTCTATTATTATTCATAAAGTCACCATTTGGAATTGTCATCATGTTTTTTACACATACTCTCATTCCTTCATCATTAAGAGAAGAAAACAAAAGCAACGATTATTATGTTGCAAAGGAGAGAGAAACATCAATGGTTAGGGGCCTGATGTCAATTTTCTCTCCTCAAAAGTAAGTTTTAAAGCCATTACAATTTGTAGAACTTGGGATGACATTTGTAATCTATGGAATGATTAAAATTATTGGTTGAGTGGTTACTTTTGATGCAAAGCGAGCATAAAGTGGCTTGTGATATTAACCCTACATCTTTATTATTGCAAGTGTTCTAGTTAGATTTTTTAGTGTAGATGGTTTTCAATCAGCCCTAAGAACTCCCACTTATCTTACTAGTCAAGATTATAGGTTTGAAATTAGATATATTATAAGATAATTATTTTCATCTTGTATCTTATGCTTATCAGATTGACAACTTAAACACATATTAGATAAATTAATGTATGATAGTTTTTGGGTGTGTTTTTATCTCCAATTTTGATTTCTATAGGTTCTTTTAAATCTTGATGAGATAAACAATTCTAATGACAACACATTTCTAGGTTTAATAAAAGTAAAATGTTTAATTCTCATGATTAAAAAAAACCCTAAGAGTTTGATGAGATATTCAATGAAATTATAAATGGGAAGACGATAACAAGGTAATTCAACCCATATTTATATTTTAGGTTCAAACCTCTTATAAAAAATAAAGTCTTTAACTTTTCACTAGGGGGCATTGATTTTATGGTTTCTTACTTTTTTTGCTTTAAAGGAACTTTTCCTACTCCTCAAATAGGTTATCGATTCAAGGTTCATTTTTAATCCATGCTTGTGATCCCCTAGTAGGATGTTATTTCTTAGTCCCAAGTATTATGTGATGGCTTCGTCATTTTGAAATATGTCCAATGGTATATGATCTTGTTGGTCCCAATCAATGAGTTCAATTTATTCGATATCAAGGTGAATGATAAGGATGGTGGTGTCATTCAAAATGTTGGTGGAAATAAGATCTGCATAGAAACCATGAAAAAAATATGTTTTGATATTAGATGAAGCTTCCTCATAAATTATGGAAGTATCATTGACATCCTCATATGGATTTCTAGTAGGGGTTTATAGCCATTACCACGACATTCTTGATATTTATGCAACTATATAAGTTCTAAGATTCCCTAATCATGAGGGCCTATTACCTTCAAATTGTAGTTCATGATTTAGAACATTAAATTCTTTATAAGATAGTCCTTTCTTTGAAAACATTATTTTAAGTTATCATTTCACAACCAAGAATCATTAAAGCTTTCAATATTATCATCTCTAAGAATGTTTGCTTTGATAAAGAGGTTGAGCCAAACCGATAAGATGCCATTTTTTTCTTCCCATTCATAATGGGATTGGAATTATTTTTAGGAGATATGGGAAGTCTACCCACATGGAAGGCATATCAAATTTCATATTCTCCCAAGCCTTTGTCAATGGTCTTGAAGCGAGATTTAGAAGGTGGATTTTTGGATGTAGATGGGAGTTTGTTTGGGTGTATGTAGGAAGAAGGTGGTTGTTTTTCTGGTGCCACTGGTATGTCTATTCTAGATGCATCTTTGATGATGAGACAATGATTGGTTTTTAGATATCGCCCTTCTAACATTTTATAGTATTGTAAAGTTGAGGGTCTCCATGAAGTACCACTTCCATGCCAGAGTGTGGAAACTTGATGCATTGATGGAAGGTGGATGGGATGGATTGCATGACATGAATCCATGGGCATCTAAGGAGGATGATATAAGGGAGATCAAGATCAATGACATGGATTAGTTATTTTTGTGTGACATGACCAACCATGATAGGAAGATATATGGTACCAATCGATTCATGCTCAATGTTATTATTTGTATTTATAATGTTGGTCATTGGGTCCAATGTTAATTTAGAGTAACCTATATGTTTGACTAATTTCAATATGTAGATTTTCAAACCTAATCCATTATATATGAATACCCTCTTTACTTTGTGTTTGGTGATGAAGGCTTCAACATATAGGGAAGGTTATGTGATGGGTCAATAGGAGGTATGTCATATTGGTCTAAAGTGAGTTGAAAACCTAAGAACATGTATTCAATGAGTTATTGGAGTTGGGATGTGTTGATATTATTAGGGAATCTTGACTCTTGAAGAATTTTGTACAAGATGTACTTATGAACAATGGATGTTTTGAGAAGGTCTAGGATACATATATGGGTAGTATTCTTCTCAAACTATTCACAGAGGTTGTATTTTCATTTAGGGGTCGACATATAAGGCCTTTCAATAGTGATATTGTTGCACCTTATTGTAATAACACAATATATGGATTTGAATTTATTGGTGGTGATATGATGGTATGTGTGTTCAATGTGACAAACAACTAGGTCATAAGAAGGGGAGGATTTTTTATAATTGACATATTTGAATTGGTGTTTTGATCTTGATCTTGTTATGGAATATTTTTATCATGTTTTGGAAATGTATATTTGTATATATCCAAGTGTTGGTTTTTCAAAGTGGATGCACTACCTTCTATTTTGATATCTCCATTGATGATCAAATCTTGGATGTAGTTATTGAGATTCATGCATTATTTTGTTGAATGGCCCTTTATTTTATGGAACTCATAATACTCATCGTCATTATACCATGTGGGTTTTGATCTAATCTCATCGAAGGGATTGGTTTGTGGAAACATGATCATGTTTGCAATGACCAACTTATGAAAAATGACTTCCAATGATTCTCATAAAGGAGTATGCTACCTTATTTTGATGTATTGCTTAGGTTGGCCCCAAGGAATAGTAATGTTGGAAGTGTTTTAAACAACTTGGATGTGTTTTATATCAATCACTCTATCACCCACTACATTTTTATTTTTGATAAAAAATTGAGGCCATTATAATTGTGTTTGATTATTTTGATCCTTAAAGAATATTTTAACCAAGCCTTTAGTGATGAGAGCCTTTTCAATCTTAACTCCAATATAGATAATATCAACAAAGGTAGTCAATCAATGCAATTAGAGATGGAAATTCATTTCTTGATTAAGGTTGGTAGTGAAGATGATGACCAATTAATTTTTTAGGGATAAACCAAGGGAAATTGCTCACCAAGCCTCTCCACCATTACAGGAATGAAGAAAAGTTTTTATCATTCCTTTGCTTAGCATTACATAGGTCCATCATGGCAAGTTCATATTTGACATTATAATAGAAATTATTTATGAATATTTTAGATAGATACACAAAATTAGTTATAAATCCCTTAGAAATATGCAATAACCATTCCAAGGATTGGACAGCTAGGCTCTAGGAATAATAAAATTAAGTAGATGTCACTATATGCAACCTCTTAACATGACATGAAGAATTTTTTCACATGTTCCCTTCGATCACCCTTTCTCTTAGAATTATCAAATTTATGTGCTTTGAAATAAGGGGGAAAGGGTTTTTTGAGCATATCACAGTAGAAGGGATAAGGGCACAACTCATCAAATTTGATTTTCTTACTTTGATTCCCTACTTGCAGTCCTTGAAAGGCATCCTTCATAGTTTTCCACTTCTGGGAAAATGATGTGCCTAGAAGTGACATTGGTGGTGGTAGGATAAAGGGCAAGTTAGGGACCTATTTGGTGTTTTATTTTTGTTGATTGGATTATTGAAAATGATGTGAAGTTCTTTTTGTTGAAGGATGAATGCTAAAGGCTAGGTTCACCAACTATTGTCTAAGGTACTTAATTTAATCAAGCACAACTTGATTTTGACCTTGGTGGAGTTGGTGTGATAAAACTGACTTCCCTTTGTTTTAGGGCACATTAGGATTAGGATTTTAACTATTGAATCTAATGTTTTGATCAACAGGGTTCTTATAAGTAGATTGATCTAGATTTGGACTGATGTGGTCTTTCTTACTTATTGTGTGGCTTGAGTTTTCAGGATTGTAGTCTGGAATAAGTTTGGCTCATATCTCTATGAGTTGTATAAGGATATCATTCTTTTCCTCAAATATATATTGGTCAACTTAGGCTCTACCTTGAATGATTTTAAACCAATCATTGACTTCATCATTATATTCTCTTTGATTGGTAAGGCTCACAATATCATCATCATGAATGCATTCTTAATCAAAATGAAACAAATTATGATTGAAAGGATTTTCAATATCTAGGTTTTGATTTAATATTATTTGAATACTCATTTTGGGTGCTATAGGTTTGTGTTTAGGTTCATTTTAGATATGGTTTTGTTTGGATAGGTTTGATTTGACTATGGTTTCTTATAAAAGGGGAAATAATAACACATGTAAAAACAACTTAAGCTAGTCAAGTGGGATTGCAACCAGATAATGTCCCACAAATAATATCTCAAATGTATGTTATGGGTAATATTAGAGAATGTTGTGTTCCTGACACTACTATTCATTTGTGACTAAAAGGCTCCTATGCTAGGTTTGACTAGATTAATAGGGGAGTCCTCAATATACCTTTCATTATGTGAGGACCACCTCCATCAGATAAGGGTGTTATCTAGGGCATGTGTATTTGTGGATAACCACCTTACTTCACAAAATTGGGTGAAACCATGTTTTTGCTTAGCCAATAATGATAGATCCACCTTGGAATGTTTATAGTCTGATAGAACACAACTTTTGGCTAGTGCTTGGTGGTGAAATCTAAGTTATTAGACCCTACAAAATAAAAAATATAAATGCATAAATCATTTCTGATTTCCAAGATCACATTGCGATGTAAAGAAATAGCATACATGTTTTACCTTGGAATAAATTACTTATAGACCATTTTTTATTTCCAAGGTCGCCTTGTGGTGCGAGAAAGAGAATATGTAGTTATTGATCAAACACACAAGAAAAATTGAAAAAGACACAAAATTGATTCTTTGATTATGATTTAAATGATTAAATATGTGATTTTTTAATTTCATGTCTTTGTTGGGCGAGCCTATAGGACAAGAGTTAGTAATTTGGTTGGTTTAGGTCTTCATCTCACATGAGTATCTACAAGTTATAAAGTTGAGAAACAGAAATTCTAATGATCAAGATGTAGATGTCGATCATCAAAATATAGACATTAAAGCATAGAACACATACACCAGTACATAGTACATAGATGCCAATTATCAAAATGTAAACACTAACATATAGAACGTAAACACTAATTATCATAACATAAACATCGATAAATAAAATGCATAGCCAAAGCTCAAAATGAAAATGATGACAAGCAAAACATAAACATCAATGATCAGAATGTAGACACTGAAGACAAGAACATATCAAAATATCCCATCACAAACAAAAATGTTACTACAAAGGGTAAAAACACTAAAGCCCAAAATACCTACATTTAACACATAAATTCCACTTTGTTTGATGTAAATGATATTTTTGAGAATGGAGATGGTAAAACATAGGACACAAACACCAATACATAGAAATTGAATTTAGAAGCCTAAAAATGACAAATTAAATACTTAAATTTCAAACCAATGGGACTTCAATTGATACCAACTAAGAAAACACTTCAAAACAAGTGAGAAATGCAAAAAAATATGGAGTATGTCTCACCAGGCACGGTAAGAATGTAAGCATCAATATTTAAAGATAAAAAATAGAATTAAACAATAATTCCAAATTCTTTTTCTAAACTAAAAAGGAACTTTGAATTGAGACAATAAAAGATAATTATACCTTTGTTTACTGTGAATACCTCCTTTATTAGTTATATTTGCTCACATTGATTGTATTTTCTCAATAGATTTCATGCAAGAATTTTTGTAAAATGTCCATATGATTGATGGTGGATACTATGATGATATCAAGGCTTGTTCACACAATGGGCATGATCTCTTTAGGCTATCCAAACTTGTTTAAAATAAAGGATAGAGGCTGAATTTATAGATTTTGGATGAGGGAAATGAATGGTTAAGATTGCTTAGAATTAGATGGATGAGATTGAGTCAACATTTTCATTAATGAAGAATTTGAGAAAATTGGAGGATTAATGAGACTGAATGAGAAGGTGGGATTTGATTTGATGAGGAATGTTCTTGATTGGATTTATTTTTTGACCTAGGATTTGGTGAATTGATTTGAGATTTTATAATTTGATTTATTTATTTTATTTGAATTTGATTTTGTGTGCATAGATTTTAATATTAGGGACTAATCAACTAATTAATAATGATTAATTAGTTAATTAAGCAGGGAGTGATATTTGTGGAATTAGATGGCATCAATGTGTGATTGTCATGGTGTGATTAATTGATTCAGGTGATAGTGTGGTACAAGTTAGACGCATTGATGGTAGAATTTTAGCCGTGGATTAATTATCAATTAATTAGATGATTGCCAATGAGTGATGACACTAAAGTGGCATAATTAGGGTGTTTAGAAAACCAAGTCAAGATTAATATGTAATTCAGAGCTATCCTTGATCTTCATCCCACTTTTTATTTTTATTTTTTATTGTTAATTTGATGGTGAGTGATATAATTAGTAGGGTGAGCTTTAGTTTCACTTTGCTCCTCCAAAAGTAAAATATTTATACTTTTTTTGAGATTTAACATAGGGAAGTTGCATATAAGTATGGTGAGGAACTGAGAGCGCTACTATCAAGGCTTTTAGGTGCAATTTTTGAAGCTCTAGGATAGGAACCTAATTATCTAAATATGGTAGGATGATGTGCCTGTCATGCAATCATAGAGGTAGTCATTAAGGAAATTCACCAATTTAATAGTAATCCACATCTAATTAATGTCTTTTATGTATTATGGTAGTCCACAGATTTAATGTATCTTTTACACGTAAAGGGAATTCACATATTTAATTTGATAAATCATGATAACTAAAGATGAGATTTGAAACTTGTCCTAAACATTTTCATGATTGCCTCTCAAGTTTTATATATATATCAATTAAAATGCAAAATGATATCTTTAAGTTCATTAACTTATCACAAGGCTTGATTCATTATTGTGGTTTTCAAAGTTAAAGTTAAAGTTATATATATAACTTTACTTTATATATATACTTTAAATATATTTAAAGTTATATATATATATATATATATATAACACTTTATATATATAGTTAAAGTTATATATATATATATATATATATATATATATATATATATATATATATATATATATATAACTTTAACTTTGAAAACCACAATAATGAATCAAGCCTTGTGATAAGTTAATGAACTTAAAGATATCAGTTTGCATTTTAATTGATTTATTAAACCTTAATAATAACTCAATGATTGAAATCGATACAAATTCTTGTTCGATCATATGTTTGTGAGAGGTGAGAATTTGTGAATAGCACACGTTTTTTTTGCACTAATGAGTAATATAATTATATATTATAAAATTTCAACATCTAATACATCTATTGTTATTTAAAACGCATCCTAAGAAAAATAATTATAATTTAAGTTGCCATGATCATATGATTCCAATGTGATAAAATGGTTGGCAATTGGCAATGATAATATAAATATCCCCATAGTCTAATGAGATGCATGCATGAGTTGGGAGGGAATCAATGGTCTAATGAGATGCATGGATACTAGGTTGAACTTAGGCTTGAAGATCCCCATAGGTTGGTGTGATAGGAGGCAAGACAAGTAAATCTCGATGAGTAGGGATAAACTTGGGCTTGGGGGAGCCTACACAATAATGTTTATTACACATGGATTAGGTTTATGGGTACTTGTGGGATCTAGGTAGGTCATGAGTAAGGGGAGCTCAATAGATTGAGTGTCATCTAGCTGGGAGAGACTTGGTCGAGCATGACCTACAAGTCTAGGTGTGTTAGTTAGAACTTGGGCTTAGGGAACCTAGGTTCAAGGAACCTAGTAGATTCTTTAGACATTGAGTCAAGCTTAGGTTCAGGTGAGTGTGAATGAAACTTGGTCTTGCAAAGCCTAAGATTACTTTGTGATCTGATTGGTTGGGTTTATTAGGTTAAGAGCCTGATTTGAATATCCTAGAATCATACTTTTTATAATGGCATAAGGGGGTTAGTTGGGTCATGCTCCCTCCTTTACCATGAAACCATGAATCTTGGGGATGAAGTTATAGGGGTTGAAACATGAAACCCTCCACACTCCATGGTGGCCCCACTATTCCTTAAAACTTACAAACAATGAAAAAAGTAAATAATGTTAGCATCCTATTAGTGAGCCTTGAAGGTGTGAGGAATGAAGGAAAATAAATATAAGTTAAATGAACATAGTTAGTCATGGATTTATGTGGAAGCCATGATGACTTGTTGAAAACTTTGATGGACTAAGTAAGAGTTACAAGAGTAGACCATATAATGTGCCCTCCTCCTTCTCTTTTGTTGTATTCCTCTCATCTTCTTATATGCAAATGAGGATCATGGGCTAAGAGAGACATTTTCTTGGGCTTACAAGAAAATTTAAAGTTAGGTAATTATTCGATATATTTGGATGGTATAAATTGATTTAATATAATGGTGGAGATTAATTCCTCCACATTTTGGAGGGAATAAAAAATTTGAACTTAAGTGATCCTTGATTTTTTTATTAAACCTTAATCTCATAATTAGTATGTGTAATTTATAATTATAAAGCAAGTTTGAAATAAATGAGATGTCACTTAAGTGACATCCCAAAGGATTGAATTTTATGATTTAAGCTTCAATCATAACTTTTAATTAAACCCCCACACAACCTTATGACTCTTTGATACAATTTATACCTTGGTCAACATTGTTCCACATGTAGCCTTGTATGTTGCTTAACTTACAAATTTTACATGACTTTGTGATCACCTTAATAACAAAAATTCTACCCCTTTTGGCTTGTTCTCACCTAGAAAAATTATAGCCATTAAAAAATATTGACATAATTTGACATTTCATTTACTTTTTCAAACTTAGCTTATATTTAACCAAGGGATTTTCAACAATATTTATTTAATTTCTATTAGGCCTATTACTTCATCTAGTTAACTTTTTTTTTTAAAAAAAAATTGGGTGGCATAAAATAAAATGAAACATGAAATTAAATATGCTATATAAATCTAAACACACTAGATTTTTCAGAAAAAAATAAAAAATAAAAATAACTTAAAGTTTGGGATCAAGCAAAATCAATCATGAAACATTCAAAATTTTAAACATAGTAACATTTTCAAAGTGGGTTTTTTTTCTATGAAATATATCCATATATTAGCTAAACAAAAATATATAAATAATTCACAAAAAAAGGTGGTATGAGAGCACACAACAACACACTAGGTAAAGCTTAGGAGCAAAACCAAAGTAACAAAGTGGCTACCTAGAAATAAGAAATTAGATCACAAAGTCATAAAAAGAGATAAATTTTATGCAGCAAGAGCAAGGCCAAAAGGTGGATGATCCATATCATCTGGACCCTTTCCCAAGCTTGGCAAGTTATTGCCATCTACAACAGGCTCCCAACTAGTAACTTGGATAGTGTCTGTGTCATCATCTGCTTGTGTTCGAGTGGGTGAGATAGCCAAAGAGAGCTTGGGGAACTTACCCAACACATCCGCATGGTCTCCAAGTGGTTCTCCCAAGCATCTGGGCATGAAGGAGGAGGAGGAACATCCCAGTCATCCTACCCAATAGGGGAAGGAGGTGGTGGTTGCCACCCTCACTACTACCCAAGAGGGGAAGCACATTGGTATGATGTGTCTCTATGAGAGTAGTGCTTGGAATGCTATAATGTTGCCCACCATGAGGTAGCCAAGGAATTCTATCATCTAGTCTAGAATCCCTGGGTAGAGAAGTAGGAACCTGAGCCATAGTGCAAGGAGCATCTCCCTAATGGGAGAGGAGATCCTAAAGATACCCAAGCTCTATAGCCACTTTATTGGATTGAACTTGAATTTGCAAAAGAACATTGGAGATGATAGAAGATTTGTGAAAAGCAGAAACATTACAATCAATAGAAGCATGATTAAACACAAATATATTTCTTTCTTTCCAAATCCAAAAGAGAATCTCCACTCTGAAAGTATGCTAGACTTGCACGTAAATGAAGGGCATTGCAGGTTTGTCACTAAGGAGGATATGTTTCCACAAGAAAAATTTGGGTTGGAAAAGCCTAAAGAGATAATGGATCCAAGTCTAAACCCTTTAAGCTTTGGGATAGTACTAGAAGAGATGGGGGATCATCTCAAGGTGGCTACAGAAGGGGCAAGCATGCTATGAAATCCCAACTACACAAGTATTCTACCAATAGGCAAGCCTTGGTACAATATACACCAAGCAAAATAGGCAAGCTTGAGCTTCACACAAGCCCCCCAAATGGTATTGAAGTGAAAGCTCCATGATTTAATAGATGAGTGTAGCCCCTAGTGGGCATTAAGCTTGTCAACCATAGGCAAATGGGGGGTGAGCCAAGCATAGCCAAGCTGAGGAGTGTAATTGTGAAAAGGGGTCTCAACATACCATTTCTAGTCCTTCCACCAAGGCCAAGTGGAATCAACTGAGATTTTATGGAGCATAGAAGCTAGGATGACATTGATAATCACTTGGTAAGATTTCTGGTCCACATTGGTTAATCAAATTTTATCTTTCACTTATTCTCAAGATATATAAGAACAAGAATGCCTATAGAATATGTCTTGAATGAAATGAATTCCTCTACAAAAAATCTTGAGGGCATTAATTCAAGGGACTTTTATCAGGGGCACTCCATTGTAAGAAAAAATGGGAGACCACTATAGAGAGTGGGAGTTAGCAGAGAGCCTGTTACGAAAACCAGAACCATTATAAATAAGCCATGGCTTAATCTTTTCCCAAGCCTTCCAAATGCTTTTGGCCACAAAGGATCTTGTGATCTAGACAGGAGACTGGATGAAGAGTAAATTGGGGAAGCTAAGCCCTTTCTAGGTTTTTTGTCCCTTGGGAAAGCTCAAGGAGATAAAGTGTATGAATAACACATTCTAAGATATTGGGCCCTCAATGGCCTGTATAATCCATTTGGCACATAAGGTAGTTCCTTATCAAGCTATGTCGATGAGTCTCATCCCTCTAACTTTATGTGTGAGGCATCAATATTCCTAGGCCACCCTATGGAATCCTTTACCTTATGGGGAATATGCCCAAAGGAAATCTCAGAGCAAGTTTTCTAACATTTGGTAAGATTTTTTGGAAGGTACCTATCATGATGAGTAATACACATGGGTGGATGCAAGAATTTTTTAGCAGATTTGAAATTTTTCTGCCAATGAAAGAGACTTGGTCACCTAGTAATCTAGCTTCTTAGCAACTCTTTCAACTACATATTGCCACAATAAGGGTGGAGAAGCATCTAAAGTAAAGGATATGCCAAGGAATTAAATATTTATTCATGTTGGATCTATTTCAAACCAAATTTAGGAGCCCACACTAGCGGAGGGAGGTAAAACTATCTATAGCAATGGGTTTTCTACCATTGGATGTTGGATCTAGAGGCCAAGTAGAAGGTGTCAAGACATTGTAAGGCATTGTCTATATTGGTTTCATCTTCAATGAGGGTAAGGAAGGAGTCATATACAAAGTGGCCATCAAGCAATTGCATATCTTCATGTGGATTAGTTGCATCTAGAAGGAGATAAATTCCCTTAACAAGGCCACTAGCTTGGGCATTACTAAGAAGATATCCAAAACCCTGAGCTGCAATAATGTACAAGGTAGGAGCCAGAGGGCACCCTTGGTGAATGGAATAGAATAAACCAAATTTCTTAGAGGTAACTCCATTGATGAAGAGGATAAACGAGGCATCGTAGAAGAACATCTGAATAGTTTCAATGAAGATGGGCCCAAAACCCAGAGCCCAAAGCATAACTAAGATGAAAGACCATTCAATGTGATCATACGATTTTTCAAAGTCAATTTTGATGAGCATAGCCTATTACTTAGATCGTCTAGCCCAACCATCCCTTCCCAAATAACAATGATGTTATCCAAGATATAATAAATTTTGATGAAGCCCATTTGTTCTAGATGCATAATGAGAGGAAACATATTACACAGTTAGATTAATAGAGCCTTGGTAATAATTTTATAGGAAACATTTAGGAGGGTGATGGGATGCTAGTTACAAATCAACTTAGGATCTCATTGCTTAGGTATGAATTTGATATTTCCTTTATTTATATTTTTACCCATCGAATGTATGTGAAGTGCTTCTTGATAAACCTTATGTAAATCATTTCCCACAAGATCCCAAAGACTTTTATACAAATAATAGGGAAAGCCACACTGCTAGGGGCTTTGTCATTAGCCATATGAGACACTGCTTTATGAAAATTATCAATAGTGAGGGTCCTGTCTCAAATCACCCACTGGGTGGAAGTGAGTTTGAATGATACCACTGAAAGGCATTGTTGAAGGGTATATTCATGCTCAACCGAAGATGCTTGAGCTTTGAAAACTTGTTGATAATGGTGGACAAAATCTTGCATAATATGTAAATTCTTTGTGATTCTATTACTAGCCTCAACAATGACTTGAATTTATTGCTTTGAGTTTTTAGCTCATAGCAATTGAAATAATTTCTTAGAAGCTTTGTCCCCTATTTTAAGCCAGTGAAGCCTGGCTTTGACTTGAGCTCCTCGGGCATTGCAGCTATTAGAAATTTAAATGTGGTGCCTTAAAGATGCAACTCTCACCTTCAAGATCTCATTAAAGGTATATTTTTCTAGAGCTAGATCAACATGACTCAATTCTAAGGTAGTAGTAGAGTAGGAGTGTCTCTAAATTTAGGCAAGTTGGTGGCCATAGATCCGTAAAAAGTGGGAGGTCCTTTTGATGGCATCATCCCATCAGAGAATATAACCAAATTCTTGGGAAGGACACGGATCTAAGTTCCAAAATATCCTAATATGTGCCACCATGGGCCCATGCTTGAGCAAAGAGGTGTTAAGGAAGAATTGTGTTTTGCGGATTTTGGGTTTCATGAACTACATTGTTACATGAAAATGAATGGGGGAGTGATTAGAAAGCCCAAAATCTAGCAGTGCCTACACTAGAGGAAAAAAACCATATCAAAAGAGAAGTACAGTTGGGTGGGCATCATTTCCCTATTTAGATGCTTCAGAATCTAACTGGGGCCTTCCTTGAAATTACACCAAGTGTATCAAAATCCATTTATAGACCAGTGGGTTAAATTGGGGTCATAAAGGCCCCATTTAGTGCACATGTAAAACCAACCTCCCTTTCACTAGTTGCCCACCTCATAGGTAAGTGGTCCAATTTGTCCTTGAGAGATACCACCATATTAAAGTCACCACATAATACCCAATGGGCATTGGGGATATCATCCTCTATCCATCACCATAAATGGGTATGCTCTAGAGCATAATTCAAGGCATAAATATTAATAAATCCAAAGGAGTGGATTTCAATGCTAAAAAGATCCCAAATAAGCCAATTGGTGGGGTCCACACCAAATTGCACTAAGTATGGCTGCCACCTTATGGAAATGAATGTGATCACCCCTCCAAATCTTGTGGCATGGTTGCTATGAAGAATGATACTGTAGTGCCAAATGGAATTACTAACAGTCATCAATACAAAATCCACCACCTTGACTTCTTGCAAATAAATAATGTCCATCTTAGGAAACTCCCTTCTGAAATCATGCACAACAAACTTGTGTTTTGGATCTGTGAGACCCTGAACATTCCATGAAAATTAATTCATATATGATGAGAGTCAAGGGACATGTCTTTCAACTCCAGTCCTTCTAGGGCATCATACCTATTCTACAGGAAGTTCCCACTATTGTCACTCAAGAATTTATATTATTTCCTCAAGTTAGGGTTAACCAAGAACTCTCCTTCCTCTACCTCATCAATCCTTTGAGATGGGCTACAAGAGCGTTTGGGCATATCCCATCGAGCAAGAAGTAGAAGAGTGACTGACTGTGATTATAAAGAATTGGGTCTAGAGGCCTAGACACATTGGGATAAAACATTAGCAACCAGAGGAGAGTTGGACACCCTAAGCTTTTCTACCAATTTTGGAGATGTAGACAATGAGGGCTCTTTTAAAATAGGAGCCTACTCATATGGTCCATTGATCAAAGATATCTTACCTCCTTTAGGAGTAGTAATTGAGTTTATAGCTTTGGTGTGAGTGTTCTTCTTCGCTATCATAGTCCTACCATCCTCAGTTGGTGCCTTGCTAGCTTCAGGAGAGGGCTTGGGGGGAGAGGCTATGTGGTTGGATGTATTATTATGAGCTAATTGAAGGGGACAATCTCTTATATTATATTCTATGGCTTGGTATCAGAATTAAGTACTAGGCAAGTTGATATACAGGACTCGCTGAGAGTGCCTTATGTCTCTGACTTAGATTTCCACAAATGCCTTGAGGTCTTGAAAGAGGTCTATTTCTATGCAAACCCTTTTTTTTGGTTTGGCAGAGTAGAACCAATTTTGTTCATGAAAAACTACATGGCCTATGGAGGATGCTATCTGGTGAAAAAAGTGCCAACATGGGAGTGGGAAGCTTGAAAATTTAGCCCAAATCAGGACTTTAAGATCGGAGTACTTTGAGACCATAAAGTCTCATGTCCAGGGAGAGAGAATCATAAGTGAGTTCTTGACATACCAAGTGGCAGACTTATGGAGGATTCCTCTAGCATGGGATGGGCTAGAAAAGTGGAAGAAAAAAAAACTCTTAATCATGTTTTGGATGCTCTCCAACTTAATTTCATGAAATGCCTAGTGAGTTTGAACCCAAGATCGTAACATACTTTCAAATGGGATTCTCCTGACAAAATATCCTATTAAATAAAATGGCTCTAACCATTGACATGTAAAATTAAATTCAGGAATAGGAAATATAACATTAGGTTCCAAAGTATTACCTCATGGTATATCTTTAGGACAAACTTCTTTGGGTGCTTGTAGGGAGCCATTGCTCGGTACTCCTCCATTCTTCTCCCTAGCTAAAATAGTTGGGATAGAAAGGGGAGAAGACATTATAAACGTTAGCCTTTCCCAAAGGCAAGGAACCCTAAATGACAATAAATGCAAAGTCTCATAGGCATTTAAGGCCATGGTATGACACAAAGTTGGTCAAGCAAGGAACTAAGCGCTAACTCAATGGCATGCATGGAGAAAATCCTAGTAGAGAGAAAAAACTCTAGATCTCAAAGTGGGTGTATCCAAAGATAAAATTCTTGGAGGTGTAAGTTGGGATTTATCAAAATGTATGCATATAAATATGTTACCTCAAACCAAACATCATAAACAAGTAAAACATAACAAATAATACATAATTAAATGTTAAATCAAACATATAAGGAAATAAAGGAGGATATAATGCTCTTAACTTGTTTGAACGTCACTAAATTTTTGGCCAATATTTGAATCTAAATATATGAGAGTTTAAAGTTTTCTAACATGTTGTTATGAAATTTTGACCTTAACAAAGAAGGATATTAAGATGTATTAACAATTAGGCGATAATGATTGTACGATCCTATTAAAGCTATAGGTCCTAACAAGTTTTTTAATTGTAATATAAATATCTAATTTTGCTTAGCTAATGTTTGTTTAATACCCTAGATTTGAGCCTCAACTCATATTCTTTTGAAATAAACAATTTTACAATCTAAAATAGATAAGAGAAGATTTGGAGGTCCATAATGTCAAGTTAATTGTTATCATGCACTTACTAACCTCCTTAATTTATTATATCTATCAAAGATAACATAGATATTAATAAACATAAATTATATAACAGAAATATATTTAGCAAGAGATTTAAGAGTTATTTATAATAGAATGTTAATTAAGAATTAATAAATATTTAATTGTATTTGATGATTAAATGAAACAAAACAATTATTTATTTATAAATGACAGGATTAATTTTTTTTTAAGTTTATGTGTATGTAAATATCTAAGCATCAAAAATTGAAAAAGAAACATAAAGAAACAAAATAGATAACATAAATAATGAGGCTAGGACCGTAGAGATAATTCTGATATGAAATTATTATTGTAAAGTCAGTTTTGTAATTTGAACTCAACATAAATAATATACCCCAAATTCTTAGAAATGAAAAATATAATTACCCTTTAAAACTAATAAAAGCAGAGATTTTTTTTTTTTTAATTATTTTATAAAAACCTAGAAATAATTCAATGCATAAATATTCTTGTTCCATCATTTCTTTTCAAACATAAAAATTTGTTAATAGTATGCGTTTATATTTTTTACTCTACTAATAGTCAATAACATCATATAATTACAATCTTAACAAACCGTTGGCAATGATAACATAAATATATCTACTTTTAAGGCTTGGCAAAGGATAAATCATTAGCATTTTGACTTAAACAACTTTTAAAGATAAATAGAGAAGATCATTATCTCGACTCTCTAGCTTGTAGGTCCAGACGGATTAGATAGTTGGGGTGGGGATATATTCATTCCTATAGATAGTCATCGAGCCATCAATATTCAAATATATAGATAGGTCCTCCATATATTAATTAAGAACAATAACTTAGAGGGATATACATGATATATTTGTGTTTAATTTTGTAGGAGTTTTGTCACAAAAATTTGAACTTAGTAACGTGTAACCAAAGTCAAGACGAACACAATCCATAATTTTTTTATAAGATCAAAGATAGTTGTTTAGATTCCATTTTTGATGATGCTTTGACTGATCTTTACAATCTAGATAATTTTGAAACATAAAATTTAAATTTTGGGTTGATTCATCTAATTTTTCCTTTCATATCCCTATACTTAGTTCTTATGTTGTAACTCCTATGTACCTAAAATATCTAATATAGAGTTTTAAATAAAATGAATTGCATTTAGGGTCCTATGTTGAATAGGATGCCACTAATTTATCAGGGGCCTAAGTAGGAAATAAAAATGTAGAAAAATAGGAAATATCATAAAGAAAATAAATTCATAATATGCACAAAAAATCTTCCATAGTAAAATGCTAGCTAGATAAAAATTGATAATACTCTCCCAAATGAATTACCATGTTGTTATATACATAGGTGATGTAGACACCTAATTTTGGCCACCGATAATCTCCAATCAGGGTTTTGGCCAATTTCCACCCAAAATGTACAATTTGGCCTAAAAACACTAAAACATGCTAAATGGTGAAACTAACATATTCAAATTCTGATTTTGTCCAGGGTATCCCTAAATAGGGAAATGCAATTTATAGGCCAACTAACTTTGATCAGATTATTTCGAGTCAAAATGCCAAATTTGCACCTAGGTGCTCTGGATTGCTCTTTCCTATCAAATCTTCTGCACAAGATGTGTGCCTTTGTTTTTTTTTTTCAACATCCTAAATGGGAATGCACATCCAATGCATTTGATGTTACCTTCCAATTCCAGTCCAGTCAAAATTTAGACCAATAACAAGGCATTTTGATTAATTTGAGTAATTTGTGCATAAAGTGCTTAATCATGCTTAAGAGTTAATTAACCCAAATCAAGGCATAATTAATAATTCCATGGAAACTTGTTGAATACTTGTTTTTGAAAATGAATATTGAATATTTGCATCAAGTGACCTCATTTCTTGAGAAGGCATCCCTAGGCCATAAATGCCACAAAAATCAGGATTCATGCCTCCCATGCCTCATCATTGCCTTCCATGATGCCCTCCATGCCTCTTAATTTCCCCTTCTTCCAATGACATGATGAGGATAATTAAAAACTTAATTCTAAAAATTGAATTAATACTCAACCATAAAAATCAATTAGGAACCTTGTTTTGGGTATTTAACAAAGGATTTAGATGTTTTTGGTGAATGTTTTCAAAGTTTGCAACTAAGACCAAGGGGTCAAATAAACACCACCAAATATTTTATTTTGGGTTTAAAATTGAACACACTTATCAATTTTTATTTTAAATAGTTGTTTAATCAAATTTTTGTTTGGAAAAAAGAGGAATGTTGTGTGTATGCTCTTCCATTTGTCCCTTATAGGGAACCCTTGGAATCAAAAGCGTCATTCCTATTGTAAGTAGCCTAGTCCAAGGCTGAGAAAGAAAGTCATCTAAATCACTCCCCAAAAACTTGTCAAAGTTTCGGTGACCTTGAAAATTACCCTAAAGTCTTTCTACTTTCATGCTTTATTTATTTATGTATCTTGGCTTGCGAGGGCGACTTCATCACCTCCCACAAGTTCTTTAGGGATGCTTTGACCTAGGGTTTCACCTCCTTTCATTGAATTCATTTGGCTCCTTTAGAGTTACACACGGGACATAGTGGCACTTTGGACATCACATTACATGGAGTGAACAATAGGATGTAGTGGTTGCCAAAAGGACTAGACCTTTTTGCAACAAGACAAGTGATACAGACCCAAAATCCATGCTTCTCTTTAGCATTATTTGGCATGAAAGTCATTGTGCAATTGATTCTCCTAGATCATTTGGAAACTTGTTAGATCTTAGACCAATCTCTATGTGTCACATAAGTATTGTTGATTATCCTAGACCTTTACCAAAGTTGTTTAAGTCCTTCACTTATAATTTAAATTTGAAATTACACCTTCACAAGTTCATAGGGTTGATGTGTTAAGTGGGTTCTCCATTTGTATTAAACTTTAGGTAACTTAGGTTTAATTTCCAATTTGGGTTGAAGGCTATTTAAGACTCATAATCATTGTCATCACTTAATAGACTTAAGCCATTTTGTGCTAAACACTTGCACTTTGAGTCTATGCACCACAACATTTTGAGTTAATGAAGGTAGTGTTATGCTATCAAAATTATGGAAAAATGTCTTTGCCTTAGAGATTTTTTGAGACAAACTTTTTTGTCACACCTTTTGGGTAGTATAGCGCCGTTACATTGCCCAAAACATTTTAAATATTATTTTATAGACCCTCTTACATAGAATTCCAAATTTGTTCCTACATTTTCAAACCAATTTGAGTGTACTTTTGTGATCCTTTGTCTAAAACACAGTTATATTGTTCACCTTTGTCTAGCTTGTTTGTCAAAAAGAACCAAGTTTTATACCACTATTTATTAGAAAATAAACTATTGCTAAAAGTGCCTTTTGTTTCATACCTTATACCTAGTTGATCAATTTTATATCTAAGAATCAAATGTCTAGTGTCTGTTATAAGTGTTTCAAATCCGTTAGCTTAAAACTTTCATCTATTTTCAAAGTCTATCTTTTGACATAATTTGGCCAAGAGTCCTAGCACATTCCTTGTTTGAGCCTAGCTTTTAACGTCGTGTTTGGCCAAAAGACCTAGCAAATTTTAAATTCCTAGATTAAATTGATTTGAAACACTTCAACCTTAGAGTTTGGCATTTTGATTTTCAGTCCATTTACTTTCTTACCTTTGTGTGAATAGTGAAACGTTGGATAATTTATCCTAGCTTGTTTCCTCACAAATATTTGCATAAACCTTTTGATCCTTTTAACAAATCTAGACCAATTTGAAACACCATCTATTTTAAATTATATCCTTTTTAGAGTTTGTAGAACTCTTTGACCTTTTATCACAAAAACATTGACTATGGATCCCAACATGTATTCCTGCACTCATAGTGGACTCATGTACAATCTAGGGATTAGTAATGAAGTTGCATAGGAAGAAATGGTGCAAGACCCCTATGCAAATAATATTGCTTATGATATGGATTCTTATCTCTCTTATAATACTCAATTAGGGGCACAAAGCCAAGATCCATTTGCTAACTATCTGGTTAACACACCACCTTATTTAGAGCATGACCAAGAACAAACTATGCAATACCTAGCTATAGTACCCATAGTAGATAAGCCAGTTCTTCAACAGTCATATTCTGCTAATACGGCTTCTATGTATGATCTATTTTTGTTTGAGCAACATTTGTTAGAAAATAAATATGACATTTTAGATAGAGCCATAGAGGTAGGGGCCAAGTTTCCAGCAGACTTCCCCCATGAAAATTTACCAAGTCTAGTAAGAGTGCACCACAATATCATTTATGATCAACAGGGTTCTTCTAGCAATCCTGTGGCTCTAGTCCAAATGACATATCAAGACCTCAATATATCCAATCGAGGTAAAAACATCATGTAAGATCATGTTAACCAAATACAAATAGCATTTAAAATGTGCCTAAATTTAGCATGTGATTTCAATTAGATGAACATGGTGAGTAAGCCCCTTATTAACCTAGTTCCTTTAATAAGAGTGTTGATAGAATTAATTGGACAAGAAAATCTGAGTTCCAACCCATTCTTATAAATCACTTCGATAGATAAATTGATGCATATGCATATTATTGAAGAAGTCTCTTCGACCTCTAAATATAATAATAAGCCAAACGTAGTGGACAAGGTGCAAACAATGTCCAATCTCGATCAAAGTGGCACTAACGCAAAACAACTAGCCAATAACATGTGCCTATAGTTAATCCCATGACTAGATCATCATACCAAGGAATAGGAGTTTTTTCACCCCAACCTCAACCAATTACTTGCTCAAAGTGTACAACCTATGAGATTAGGTAATCAAACAATGTCTAATGTCATGCCTTAATGACAGAATGTGATGAATTATACTCCTCAATAAGTAATGAGTAGTATTCCACAACGATAGACACAACCTAGTATATCAATACAACAGAGGATAAATACATTATTGCCTCAATCAAGGGCAACTAATATTCCACCTCGCCAGGTAACGATGAACATACCTTTTTAGTTGTAGACTAATATGCTAACTCAAAACCAAGCAATGACTATTCAATAATATACAAATATTGGTCAATGACATATGCCAAATATATAACCTACTTTCACTGCCTCACAAGGATTCATGCAACAATTAGGTCCGCATGTTTCTCAAGTACCTATTAGATAACCGATGGTTCAAAATGTTATATAAATTTAGAGATAGGTCTTGGTCCACAAGTTCTAACTCAATAGCAAGGTTTGATTAGTTAGTAGCATGTTCCTTTTCAACCACAATAGGTATAGTATAGTTATATCCCTTCATCCCAACCATAAAATCCTTGAAGTCAAACCTTTATCACCAACCCAAACTAGAATATTGTGCAACTAAATGTGTAATTTCATGTACATCCTAATCCACGTATGTGTATTCTTGGTCTATTCCCCAACCAAGCCAATATACCTCAACAGGTGTCTCCATCATACCCTAGTCAAAGTGTCTCACTTGTGACCTCTCAACCATCCACCCAAACTAATTTTCTCCCTTAAACCAATATTCCTTCCAGTTTCCTATCCCAATAATTACAACAAATGAAGGATGCAATTTCTGCTATTCAAGTGGGGAAGTAGACTAAAAAGTTTAAATTGGATGACATTTGTTCCTATCCATTCAACATGGAGTATTTGTAGATACCATTTCCTCTAGGATATGAACCACCCAAATTTGACAAATACAAATGGAAAGGTAACCCTAAGGCTTATTTAACTAAATTCTTTGTTACATGTCAACCAGTGGCATATATCAACATATACCTTTTGTTGTTGTTTCCAAGGAGCTTGATTGGACAAGCCTTGGAGTGGTTTTTAAAGTTTCCCAAGAATTCAGTAATAGACTTTGATGATCTTTTTGATAAATTTGTGTAGCACTTTTCTTATATTCTCGAGCATGAGATTTCATTAGTGGACCTGACACAAGCAAATAAAAAAGATGGGGAGACTTTTGCAAGTTGTGTATAGTGATGGAGAGCCCTTGCAAGTTGTTTCACCCATATTTTACTAGATAAACAATTAGCCATTGTGTTTACTAAAAATTTGCATAGTGAGATAGTTTACCATCTGGAACTACAATGTGCACATACATTAAAAGAGATCATTGATAAAGGTTTATTGATTAAGTGGGCACTCATCAATAAAAGAGTCATCAAACTTAATTCTACCAATCAGGGAAATGGCCAACAACAACATCCTAATCAAATGCAAGCATCACAACCAACACATGCCAATAACCAAGAAAGACCAAAGCAAATCAACCATAATAGGAATGTTGTGGGAAATGGAGTAACCAAATCTCATCATGTCCAAACTATGTAGACATCATTCACACCACCTTTTCAACTTACTCCTACCTAGTAACCTCTCCAACCAATGCTGCAAGCATAACAACCAAAACCTACACAACAAATATAGTAGCCTTTACCATTGCAAACCCCTCCTCCTAAGAGAGCCGTGCCTGCACGTCAAGTCTTTAATGACTTAGAAGAACCTATCGAATATTTATTTCTAAAGTTTTTTTCCACTAATATGATTAGTTGGCCTATACCAAAGCATTATCTACAAGGCATTCCTTATCCTGATTGGTACCCTGAAAATGAATTTTGTGACTATCATCAAGTTAAGGGGCATAATTTATGAAGATGTGTCCAAATCAAGTATTTAATTGAGAATATGTTGGAGAATGGGGAAATATCATTGGATAATGGTGATTTCACTTCCAATCAAACTATTGGGATTTATCAAAACCCCTTTCCTTGATATAACAATCAACAACAAAAAAATAATCAACAACAACAACTAGTGCAGTAGCAAAATCAACAATATTAAAATCAAAGGCCGAACCAATAAAATCAGCAACATAACCCACAATGAAAAAATAATAGACAAAACCAAGGTCAGAACGGTAACAACCAACAAACCTACCATGTAGTTGCACATGACTATAATAGGGTTGTAGGTCATATTGTAGGGGGTAGCATTAATACCATCTCCATTAATCATAGACCAAACACTAATCATCCTAGACCATTTCTAAACAACAATATTTAGCCAAATACATGGATAATCCTTATTTGACCTGGGATTGCATAAAAATAAACCAATAAACTAGGACTAGCCCTTTCGGATCTTATAGCAATAACTTGATCTTGCCACGTGACCACATGCAAGTGCACTGGTAACCAAGACTTGTCATGTCTGGTCCCACACCATTTCCAACATCGATTACCAATAATGGTCCAATATTTAATCCTAATTGTTCAATCACAACTTGAAGGTCAAAGATTACTATCCTAGGCCTGCAACCATCTACCACTTTACCTGTCATTTAACCCACTTTTTAGCCTTAGAATAAACCATTCACTATTGACCAAAATAAGAAGTTTGATATTGTGGAACAATTACAAAAGACACCAGTGCAAATTTCTATTTTAGATTTGTTACAAATGTCAATAATCCACAAGAATATCTTGAGTGAGTTTTTGACCCAATCCACTATTGCTAGTGACATATCCCTTGATAAATTTTAAGCTATGGTTGGACACCTAGCTCTAGACGAATAAGTCACATTCAACCAAAGCGATATCTCTTACCTTGGCCTACTCCATAATAATCCATTATACATATAAGTTTATATAAGATGGAATAAAGTGAAATGTGTCCTTATAGACAATAGATCCAGCCTCAACATAGTGTCTCTAAAGCTCATCAAGCTTCTTGGGTACACCATGACAGATCTCTAACCAGAAACAATAACTATTAAAGCTTATGATAATCAGGAAAGAGAGTCACAAGGCACCATTAGTTTTCTAGTTATCATTGGGCCTTTGATACATGACACACTTTGTCATGTGTTTGATATTGAGTTATCATACAACATACTTCTAGGTAGGCCTTGGTTACATGAGATTTGTGCAGTCTCGTCAGCACTGCACCCATGTATCATGTTTTCCCACTCAGGGATGGAAGTGAATATTCTAGGAGATTTACACCTGATTGAACACTACAAGCATCTTGAGGCCAAATTTCAAAGCTATAATTATCATTACGGTATGAATCCAAGTTCCAAACAGGATAAAGGAAAGGCTATACTTATTGATCTTTCATTGAATAATTGCATAGATCCTAATACCTTGGATTCTCTTTCCCACATACCACCTCCTGAAGCTTTTAATAATTTCACCATTTTAGATAATGGACCAAGAGAATATGTAACCCATGATACATTTCATATTGTTGATCTTCCTCAAAATCCAAAAACCTTTGGGTGACCTAAAGTCACCCCACATAGGCATTGGCAACAAAAGAACAAAGATAAAGGACCTGTCACATTTGTACCAGCATCTATCTTAGAACCTGACCCTCTTGAAGGAGATGAATCATGGTTATACAATGACAACCAAGCTGATTGTTATAAAAATGCAAAGTATCATATTCTCAATAGGATCATGGAGCGTCACAATTATGAAGGAAGAGGCCTCAGACCGAATTAGCAAGGAACCATTGAGCCAATTTTTATGAATAAGTATGAAAGACCTTATGGACTAAGATTTAAAATTCTTGGGGGTGACTCCACATATCTTATTCAAACTCCATCACCAATGACTAGTGATGATGACGATGACAACGAAGCAGAGTTTGATCATAGCCTCACCTTTGATATCTTGGTTGCAACTAACTTGTTTGATAACAATACCATTTGTACGCTTACCCTAGCCATTCATCACAACCCTTTTCCATTATATTATCCCCGACTGATAGATTAAAACCAATAAGAATCTAGTCTTCTGATTGATGAGTTATAGAATGATGAGGCATTCTATTATTTCTTAGGCTTTAGAGACAATGTTCCATTGGGATATCAAAAATTAGGGTTCTTAATCACATTGGATACTATAGCCTATTTTAGAGAGCAAGTGAACACCCTTAGCCAAAAAGAAATAAGTAGAACATTGAGGTCACAAAGTGAAAACTTCTTTGACATGCTTTTTGACTAGGGGAAAAGTAAAGATAAAGGCCAATCTAGTAGTGAAAACCTGTCTCAGGTGATATTAGATGGGGGTGTTCATTCTTCTTTGAATTTAGACCAGGAGACCACCAATGATGAACTTACCTATGGATTTGAGTTTAGCTTTTATTGACATCAAGTATTTGATCAAATTCTTCAAAAATTTCTAACTATCTTTGTCACATGGATAGATCTCCCATTAGGGGATTCAGATTCATCATGCCTAGGAGAATTTGAAGAGGAAGTCCTAATAGAGGGCCCTGACATAATCCAATAGTTCATTTCATTGCCTACTATCCTGGAAGATGGTTTGACCCTTCTAGTCAAAGATACAATAGAGGTAAACATTGGGACTCCATCAAACTTAAAATGGATAAAATTAGGTACATCCCTCATTGAGGAGGAACATGACATGTTTATAGCTCTATTGAGATAATTTATAGATATCTTTACATGGGCTTATTCTAACATGCCAGGTTTAGACCTCACCTTGGTTCTTTACCACCTTGTGGTTAATCTTGATGCCAAACTAGTAAAATAAAAGTTACATAAGATGCGTCCTCACATTACTATAATGGTAAAAAAAGAGTTGGAAAAAATCTTAGAAGTAGGGTATATTCGATCCATTGACTACTCAGAATGGATCTCTAATGTGGTACCTATTATCAAAAAGCTTGAAGGGATTAGAATTTGTACTAATTTTTGAGACATCAATAAAGCTTGTCCTAAAGATGATTTTCCCTTGCCTAATATTGACATGATCATCGAATCCATGGCCGGTTATGAAATGCTTTCACTCATGGATGGCTTTCCAGGATACAATCAGATTAGAAACATGCCAAAAGATTAGTATAAAACAACATTCACCACTCCATGTGGAACATTTTGTTATCAGGTGATGTTATTTGGCCTTAAGAATGCTAGAGCTACATATCAAAGGGCCATGACTATCATATTCTATGATATGATCCATGATATTGTTGAAGACTATGTCAATGACATATTAGGAAAATCCAAAACCAGGGTCGACCATCCAATAGTGTTGTATAACATATTTGAAAGATTACGAGAGTAAAAAGTCAGATTCAATCTAAAGAAATGTGTCTTTAGTGTAACATCAATTAAATTTCTTGGCTTCATTATGTCTCGTAGAGGTATTAAAGTTGATCTGACTAAAGTTCATGCTATAACCAAAATGCTACCACTAACCAATTTAAAGCAACTTCATAGTTTGTAGGGTAAGATCCAGTCAATATGATAATTCATCTCTCAGTTAGCATACAAGTACCATCCATTCACACACCTTTTGAAGAAAGGAGTTGCATTTCACTAAGATGATCACTGCCAAATAACTTTTCAACAGCTTAAAGACTATCATGTTAATCTGCTTGTTTTGTTACCTCCTATGCCAGAAAATCCATTCTTATTATACCTATCAACTACTGATCATGATCTAGGGTCACTCTTGGCTCAACATGATGATAATGGAAAGGAACATGTTGTATACTACCTAATTTGTATCTTGGTTACATATGAATATAGCTATTCACATGTTGAAAAAGCTTGTCTAGCCATGATTTGTGTAGCTCAAAAACTACATCATTACATGTTGAATAATAAAACCATGGTCATTTCAAAAGTAGATCCACTAAAATATCTACTATCTAAAATAGATTTTCAAGGTAGAATGGCTAAATGGATCATGATTCTCAGTGAGTTTGACATAGAGTATGTCAATCAGAAGGTAATCTAAGGACAAGTTTTTGTAGATCAACTTGCTAAAACACCTCTCATAGACACACAACCACTCAGATTCCAATTTCCTAATGAATCTATCATGACCGTCATTGACACACCCCTTGAGGAATATCCATAAAATTTATACTTTGATGGTTCATTCACTGCACATGGATCAGGGGCAAGCCTATTTTTAATTACACCATAGGGGGATTTAATCCCTAAATCATTCAAAATTAGCTTTCCTTGTACAAACAACATGGCTGAGTATGAAACGCTTATTGTAAGACTTCAAAAAGTAGTGCATTGGAATATATCTCATCTCCAAGTTTATGGTGATTCTCATTTAATCATCAATCAAGTTATCGATCATTTTCATACCAAAGATGACAAGTTGGTTCCATATAAAGCCATGGTCGACACTCTTAAACAACAAATTTGCAACATTTAGTTTGAGAAAATACCAAGGGCTAGTAATAGAATGACAGATGCCATGGCTACTATTGGCTCTCTAATTCAACAAATAAATAAAGCTAGAGAGTATCAGTTCCTTATCAAGAATTTGTTAGCACCAGCTCATAAACCTTCAATCATTACCATGATTTATGATATTGTTGGTCCTAATTCTACCTATACTCAGACCTTTACAACTACCTTCATGACCAAGTTATGCCACCTAACATATCTCACAAACAAACCAAATAATTCATTCATCATTCTGCTCATTATACTCTACTTGGACTCACCCTTTACCATCGTAGTTTTGATGGAACTCTGATTTGTTATTTAACTTCAACAGATTTTATAGTAGCATTAAGAGAAGTTCAAGAAAGAGTATGTGGAGCCCATTATAACATGGTAGTCTTATCGAAAAATATCTTGCATATTTATTACTATTGGCCCACAATGGATGCAAATGTTATTGCATATGTAAACAAGTGTGACAAATGTCAACGACATGCTAATCTGATTCATGCCCCAGTAAAATCTCTGAAATTGATGTTGACACCATGGCCATTTTATACATGGGTACTTAACCTCATTGGGAAGGTTAAACCCACTTCATCTGATGGCCATAAACATATCCTTACAGCCACCAAATATTTCATTAAGTGGGTTGAAGCTATACCCCTCACATGATTGGAAAGAAAATTTCCAAATTCATCTTCAACCATCTCATCTGCCACTACGGTATCCTTTCTAACATTATATCTAATAATGGAGGATCATTCAAGAACAAAGATGTATATTAGCTATGTACTAAATATAACATCACACAACATTTTTCTACAACATATTAACCTCAAGGTAATGGCAAAGCTGAGGCATCTAACAAAACCATATCAATATTCTTAAAAACATTGTCAATGATGTCGGTCATGATTGGCACCTCTAGATATATCATGCCCTTTGGGCACACCATACTAATCATCATACCCCCATAGGAGCCACTCCATACTCACTTATTTATGATATTGAAGCCATCTTTCCCATTGAGGTTGAATTGCCTCACTACGCATCTCTTTCAAGCATGTCCTGGATGATCATGACTATCAAGTAGCTCGCCTGTAAGAGCTAGACCTACTTGATGATAAATGTACAACCGTGCTCAACAATCTTCAAGCATATCATAACTAACTCAAAGGCCACTATAATTAGTGTGTTAAGTATAAAACATTTGAACTTGGTAATCTTGTTCTTAAAGAAAACCAAAAGAATACCATGATCAAGAAGAAACATAAAGGGGAATTCAAACCAAACTGGATATGGCCTTTCATCATCACTGTAAATTATAGATCAAGAGCATACAGGCTTGCCAAACCAGACAGAGAATATATTTTAGATCTGATGAATATTATTCATCTCAAATGATACTATGCTTGAGTGATAAGGTGTATTATTTGTAAGGACCATTTTACTTAGGCCATTTTATCACTATCCTTCTTTGTACATAATAGCACCCTTATCCTTCCTCTTCACCATTTCCACTTTCCATTTCCAACCTACCAACCCAGTTTGTTCTAAAGCCTAGCCCATTTAACCTTGGTTTTTTATATTCATTACATAGTTTTAGCATAAAGGTATCTGATCGGTTACATCAGTTGGTTCAAGTACTTCAGATAGAGGTCATATTTTAGGACAGTGTGATAAAAAATTTGGCAGTTACATCCTTTGTTTTTTATTCCTTTCTTACCACTAGTCTTGCTACTAATTATAATTGCCTTTGGGCAAATTAGTAACTTTGATCTATGTTGTTGTGTCTTAGTTATAACTACCTATGGGCAAACTAGGGGCAACATTAAACTTTGACATACTAACTTGCCACTTCCTATGTCGTACTATGCCTTTCTACCAATTATGCCTATTTTATTTGAATTGACTGATGTACTAGTCAAATTCCTCTGTTGTAAAGGTGGAACTATAGTGACTTGAGGTCCTACTCTAAGACTATGTAGGCAGTGCTCAATACTTATTAAGGTCAACTCAATCACCTTTTTCCCCATGCTCTCGCCATTTTATGAGTAACTTAAGACCATGCTCTCACCATTTTGTGAGAAACTTAAGACCACACTCTCACCATTTGTGAGCAACCTAAGCCATGCTCTCATCATTTTACGAGCGACCTAAGTTTGAATGCTCTCATTATTTTATGAGCAACTTAAGCCATGCTCTCACTATTTTTCTAGATTGAACCATTTAGTGTATCGTTATTCTCAATTGAGTTGAGACACTCCAAAACACATCCAAAAACATTTAAAAATTTGTTAGAAAAGAACAAAAACATTAACCACTTCTTTTCCTTAAGGATTCTTGGAACCCTTACTAAGTTACAAGTAAATCACTTGTCATTTAGTTTTCTCATCCTTTTTGGCCTTTTTCTCTCACGAACTTTTGGTTTTGCAAGAACATTCCTCTTCTTCTCTCACATCTATTCTATTTGTTTTCATCAGTTATCATATTCTTCTCATTCCCTGAGAGAACTACATTTGGCTTAAAGTTTTTAATTGGATATTACATCCATGGAACTATGTAGTCAACATCCACTTGCCTAGTGCATATGAAGATAGCTCGACCACCCCCTTCCTTTTCTTCTATTCCCCCATTTTGTTCATTTGTTAATTTGTTGCCTATTTTCTAAGGGAAATGTTCATAGAGTCTTTATTTCATTGTTTGTTTATTTCTACTTATTTTGTTTGTTTGTCTACCTATTTGTTTGCTTTCAACACTATTGCCTTGATTCAGTTTATGTGTGTTCATTGGGTAATTCTTTTCCTACACTTACACTTGAATCCATCCAAATTCATATGTTTACATTGTCATCAAGGTTTCTATCATTGGTGCATTATTTTTTATTGAGTATTGGATTACAAGAGTCAATCCTCATGCATATTTCAACCAAGTCCTCATGATGTTCTATCATGAAGCCTATCATCACATGCTATAACAAACCTTAGCATTAAGAAGTCTATTCATCAGTGGTGGCATCTCTTCAGCACCGACATTTTGATTCACTCCCAATCATATCCCAAACAGAGTAATTAAACATGAAAGAATTTCAATCTTTATTAGTTTAGACGAGCATCTCCCTACTAGTAGGTTGTTTCAATTCATCATTAACCTCTGTGTTAAGTTATTATGATCCTCATCCAAGTTTATCATGATTGCCATAATTGGGGTCTAATGATTATAATTGCCTATGGGCAAATCATTACACACCGTCCCACCTGCATTTCTCAATGATTATAGCCACCTTTGGGCAAATCATTATGTTATCACCACTTTTATTTTTGTGCCTATACAAGGGCATGTTATTCTCTTGTTTGTCTATCCTAACTAGGGTAGCTCCATATTCTCAATTATTATAACCACCTTTGGGCAAATCATTGCGTTATCATACCACGTTGCCACTATCAAGGTACAATGTTTATAACCACCTTTGGGAAAACCATTGTACACCATTCCACTTGAATTTTTAATGATTTTGACTACTTTTTCAATATCATTATGTTTTCACCCCATCATCTTTCCTTTCTTTGGTCCCCTCATTTTGGTTCTTTCTTTTCGAGGGATCATTTAACGACCTAATTGTGCCAACCATTCCCTCAAAGGGGCATCATACAGTTAGTTTATCATCATTACATTTGTAGTCATACAAGACCTTTTCATTCTTTGAGAAGATTTTACTATTATTATAGCTTGTAATGCCTTCCCAAATAGGGGCAAACTGTAGACACCTAAATCTAGCCATCGATAACCTCCAATCAAGGTTTTGGCCAATTTCCACCCAAAATGTACAATTTGGCCTATAAACACTCAAATATAGTAAATGATGTGAAACTAACATATTCAAGTTTTGATTTTGGCCAAGGTATACCTAAATAGGGTAATGCAATTTAGGGGCTATCTAACTTTGATTAGATCATTTCGAGTCAAAATGCCAAATTTGCACCTTGGTGCTTTGAATTGCTCTTTCTTATCAAATCTTCTGCACAAGATGTGTGCTTTTGTTATTTGTTTTTTGAAAAATCCTAAATGGGAATACACATCCAATGCTCTAATGTCACCTTCCAATTTTAATCCAGTCCAATTTTGGACCAATAACAAGGCATTCTGATCAATTTGAGTAATTTGTGCATAAAGTGCTTAATTATGCTTAAGAGCTAATTAACCCAAATCAAGGCATAATTAATAATTCCATGGAAACTTGTTGAATACTTGTTTTTTAAAATGAATATTGAATATCTGCATCATCAAGTGATCTCATTTCTTGGGAAGACATCCCTAGGCCATAAATGTCATAAATATCAGGATTCATACCTCCCATGCCTCATCAATGCCTTCCATGATGCCCTCCATGCCTCTTAATTTCCCCTTTTTTTAATGTCATGATGATTATAATTACAAACTTAATTCCAAAAATCAAATTAATCCTCAACCACACATCTCAATCTTGAGATGGACGGTTTAGGTAAATTTTGATCAAATCTAAAAATCTATAAATAGGAGGCCTCACAACATCATTTTAAGCTATTTTTAGTGTAAATTTATAATGCCAAATTGGTTCCAAAATCTTCAAAAAATTAGTGTTATCATTTCAAATTGAATCCAAGCCAAGCCAAGCCACAAGCCAAAGGTGCCAAGGAGAGATGGAGGTAGCCAAGCTTCCATTGCCAAGGACTTCATGAGCACAAGTTGAGCAAAGCACTACAACAAGCATTTTGGAGCATCCAAGAAAGGTAAAAAGAGTTTTTTTTTGTATTTTAGTTGTGTGTTTCATTCATGGTTGTTAACTAAGCTCTCCCTAGTGTCTAGGCCTAGAGATGTTATGCTATTAGTGTGTTTCTTTCATTTTGTTTGTCATTTTGGAACTAACATCATACTAACCATCTTCTCTTGAGTTAAATTCCTAGATCACAGGTGATTTTGAATTCAAAATTTATAATATTGGCACACATGTTAACTTCCTATGGGTAGAAATGGGAAAAATGAGAAGGGACTAGCATGCCTATTTGGAAAAAAGGGGATAGGAGAAACCACTATCTAGAATTATATTATACGGTTCAAAAAGTGAGAGAAAGGGGGGCAAATGTGGAATAGAGGGTGATCCAAAGATAATAAAAGTGGATTTCAAGGTTCTAAAATTGACAAGAATATAAATATCAGTTGATTTATAAGAAATTAATATATATGTAAACATTTTGTGCAAACCTAATTGGGGCCATTTTAGGATACTAAATTAACATATATACAATCGACATGTAGGTTGGCCTTCTATTTAAATATTTTAATTGAGATTAAAACATACTACCTCATTTATGGATGAAACATACATTCACCATCATGCCCAATTAAGTTGTACTAACTATATATAACACTTTATGTGGGGAATATTTAAGCGCCAAATAGCCGAGTACACGATGTCATTAAAATTGTGAACTCAAAACCTTTAAGGTTGTTTACAATAAAGTGTTCATGCTAATGATGATGTCAAGCATAAGGGAATTATGAATTTAATCCCTCTACATACCACTGGTGAATCTATAAATTATACTTAGATAATATAACGATACTAATGTTCGTGTAAGGAAAAATTGGCCCATAGGTATGAAAATGCACAATGTAAAATAAGGAATAAGGAGTGAAATTAAAACCCCAACCAACCCAAAAATAAAAAATAACATGTGAAAATAAACTATATCCTTGAATGCCTCACTCATCTTAATCTACAACCCTATCATAAGGTTGCTTCCTACTCAATCTTGAAGAAGAAACAAGGTGAAAAAAATAAGCACTCATTTAGGTGTAGAGCATCACATAAGTAAAGTCTCCAGCCATAGGTTACTGAGGATCAAGCATATCTTGAAATAAAAATGACAACCATATTTTATCATCATAAACCATGAAGGTTAAAAGAGAGTATACAAGTCTCTAAAGAGAAAAAATGATCACCCCTTGATCTCATAGTAAGGAGAACATATAAATATAAAATGGTCATCAGTTTTAGGCTACATATAAAAAATCTAAAAATTGTGATGTACTTGAAGAATATGGTGATTTGTCTCTATGAAAAGGCAATGTGAATTTTTTTTTATTGTGGCAATAAAACCCTTAAACTACAAGGTAATTGGAGTTGGGTTTAGCCTAGAGGTTAGATGATCCCATCCTCAAAGTGAATATATATAATGTAGTAAAATAGAAAATTTGAGGAAATAGGCTCTTTGGAATCTAATAATATAGATTGAAGGTAGGATTTATAGATCTCATCATTGATACCCTTTTTTATCTCCCATATGGATACATCAAGTGTATTAATTGAAAACTTATGTGGATGGATTCTATCTATTTCAATATCTACAATTCCTAGTAAAGCATGAGCCTTAGCATACCATCAAAATTTTATCCCACGTTATGCCAACTGCATAGATAATTTGAATGCTTAGAAGGGTACCTAAATATATCAACCAAAGAGTTGGCTATCCATATAATTTTATTTATTGTAGTCACCATTTAAAGTATCACAATAGTGATGAGTGAAGTTGCACTGAATTTAGTGAAAATAATGCCAAGAGGGGCAGATCTTTTAGCATGGAGATGCTTGCATAATATAGTGGTAAGCACTCATTCAGTCAATATTAGTTCAAATTTATGAAGTTAATGCCCCACATTTCAAACTCATATAAAATATTAAGTATAATAGGTGAATAAAAGAGGTGAATATTTATCTAGATATCCTCAAATTGAATCCAAAAATAGTGTTTCTAAAGAGTGGTGATGGAAATGTACTATTTACTTAAAAATTTGGGTATATTGTGTAATACACTATGTAAATTGGCAAATATTCATTTATATATAATCATCTTTAAATTTCACAAAATACATCATTTTTAAGGTGATTTTCACCATATTATCGTCATTTTTGAAACATGTGTATATAAAAATGTGTTTTATCCATAATTTTACTAGAAATAGGATGTTTCTGAATATATATATTTTAATCAATAAATTTGTTTTATATATATTGATTTATATGTAAGAACAAATTATACTCACTAATATGGATCATGGGTTAATACCACATGTAAGGCTTCATAAACATGTTCCTTGCCAACAAGGGTAAGAATTACCAATATTGACATGATAAGAACCCCTTCATAATAAGCACATAGATCCTCACTACTATGGATCATGGGTTAATGCCACATATGATAACTTTATGAGGTGTAGACACTATTTATAAATTATATAACACCACATCCTTGTACACTTCATAAACTCAAACCTTGTATGTTCCTCTTAGTTTTAAACATATCCTACTTCTACAAGTTTTGCATCTACTCTCTTTTGTGCCCCTTAGCCTATCTCTTAGTCTGACCAGTCTTATATTGATGACCTAGGCCTTATATCTTGTCCAAAATGATTAAAACCTACTTATCTTCCACCTCTACAAGTTTTGAGCTCATACCTATTTTCCTACTCCTTGGACACTTATTTCCCAGATAAACACCTACATTGATGCACATGTCTTGCTTTGACGTAAGTGTCTAGTGCCTTAAAATCCATCTAAGTTACAAATGAAACATATCCTAATGGTTGGCATAATTTATTTAATGTGAGACATTCTCTAAAGGATTGCTATAAATAAAATATCAACCCTCGTTCATTCCTCACCTAGAAAGTTCTTACCCACTCACCAGGAAACTTACCAAAAGCATTCACTCTAACATTCAAGTGAGCGAAAATTCCCTATTTTCTCTTATTTCCATATCAATCATAGAGATAACATATCTACAAGTCTGAAGAACTGAAGGAGTATCCAAAGAGCTATATTTTCTAATTTACAAGATAGGTCAGTGATATACTTGATTTCCACATATTGAATAATTCACACACAAGCCAACATGTAGGAGAGAGATACATAAGTTTGAGGCCATATTCAGAGCATTTTATATATAATCAACACTCATTAAGAAAGGGTTCTTTTTGGGAAGCTTAACATTGTGCCCATGAACCCATTTTTCCCCACAACCACTTTGAGGATGTAGAACTAGGGTTTGAGCAATTTATAAGAATCAATAGTCCATGACCTAGATTTGAATGCACCATAGTGAAGGAAATGAAAAATTAGAAGAATCTAATTGGGCACTTCTTATTTCAAAAAAGTGTTCCATACAGGACGCTTGTGTCCAACCTAGACACTAGTACCAACACAAATTTTCCAAGTTGACATAAGTGTCTGAGGCTATAGAGGCACTTAATCCAAAACTTGGTGACTATTATAAAATACTCTTCTAGTATGCTTCCTACTTATTCTAGATCCATATTTTTATTAGCATCATAACCATATAAGTATCTTAGTTATTTTTCACTACCATATCTAGCATATTTATACTTTTTATTTTTAGAATATCTCAGCATAATAAAGTCAGTATATGTCTATCCAGTTTTTGTAATTGGCCTATTATATATATTTTTATCACCCTTTTGCTTATTCATTTCTATATTCTTGATGCTATATATTCCAATAGGATCCATATCAAATTGAGGGCTAAACATTTGGTGAACCTAATATTTGAGCTCAAAACCCTAGGTGGTTTAGTGTTTCGTATTTCGTATTTCTCTATTTTTTATACTTTGTTGCAAATTTTTCATTTGTCAAAGTAATGGAAAATGTTAGTCTAAAAACCTAATTTTAAATAGAAGATAAAGAAGCATTGATCACTAATCTCAACAATAACAAGAGATTAATGGATGTATTTCTGTATGTTACAAGATATGAAATAAGTAATAATGATAAAGCTAAGGCTTCTTCACCAAGTGATGGTGAGTCCTTAGAATGTATTACAACTTATTCCATACCTTTCAATATACCTACATTTAGTGGAGGCATGGATTATGTCTCCCAACCTTTGTTTCCTGAAAACACTACTACTACATCTACCATGGAATTACTAATTGTTTCAATTCAAATAACATTTTCAATGCCTATTACTACTAAAACCATGTTCACTTCTCCATTGGTGACTACTCAGCTTGTTAATTTAAACCCCAATGTATCTATAGTTTAAACACTTTTTCAAGATATAAAGACCTTGGAGGACAAGGTTACAAACATTGAACAAAAGCCTCTAAAGTCTCTTCATTCTATTAATTCCCAAGATGTGTTGCATAATCCTCTTGTACTTAAGATATATTTTCACCCTTTTCAAACTAGTTTTGTTGCACCTAAATTCCTATTTTACGATGGCAAGGGTGATCTTGAGAAGCATCTTCGATCTTTTTATGTGGTATTCCTTGATTATGCCTTCCAAGGAGCCTCAAGGATTATGCTTTGAGATGGTTCTATGTTTTACCTCTCAAATTTGTGAAAGCATGCAACCCTCTTAAAAATTAGTTTTTGGTGCACCTCTCTATTAACATCACCAAAAAGGTTTCCTATGCCCAAATTGAAAAAATTAAATAAGGAACCAATGAACCTATCAATGAACAATGTTGGTTAAAATGACCAATCTTATGGAAGATAAAGAACTTCAAGACATCTTAAAGATAATTTTTCTTATTCCTTTACATGAATCCATCATTTTCAAAAACTTTAAATCATTTGATGACTTGTACCATGTTGTTCGGGATCATGAAATGAAACTTATCTCATTGAATAAACTTAAGTATGTAGCAAACACACCAACTACATCTACATCCAATTCCAAGTTTACAATCAAACCAAGTTATAAGGTAAAATCTCATGAGCCTAAAAATGAAACAACCACCACGGTTAATGAAGTTTCACAATAGCCTAATATTTTTTTTTTATTTAATGCATCAAGGAGATAATTTACATGCTTACCTGATACTCTTGATTCATTATTCCCATGGATAGTAGAGTGTCATCTTATATCTCTCCCTCATCCTATAAAGGTTGATATGAGTCGACCTTTACCCAAATGATATGATGTGAATGCTTATTGTGATTCTCACCAGTCACCAAGTCATTATACAAACATATGTTTTAATTTTAAGCATAATATCCTAGACCTTATTGATGACCAAAATATTATGTTTGATGATCCTCTAAAGGAATCAGGTTCATAACCTGGTGATCACCAATAACAATCCTTTGCAAGACCATTCTAAGAAAGAACCATAAGTGAAAATGGAATATAATGCACATCCTCCTCCATCACATTATGGGAAACCATTATATGGGATTATGGGTACTTATACATGACATATACATCATATGGTTTAGAGACCTTGTATTACCTTCAATGACAATGAGATTAAAGATGATGAATTCAATCTTCATTCTTTATTCATTTGAGCATACCTTGATAAACACCCTATATGCAGTGATATGATTGATGAAAGTGAAAAAAAAAAATTTATGCCATGTTATTACTTACACACTTGGGTCATACTCATCATAATTTACACCCTTATATTAGATCATTTATCACATTCGATGGAACCTCATAATATATTTTTGGTGAGATTGACTTAACTTTACAGGTGGGTCTCGCACATGTGGTTACTACCTTTTTAGTTACACCATCCACAGGTGTCTTTGATATGTTATTGGGAGGCCCTTGGATACATACTCTTTGATCGGACCTTCTATAATGCAAGGGTGTGTTAAATACATTCATGCCAATCGGGTGATTACAATTTCTAGAGTTTTATATGAGCATCTTCTTGAACAAGAAATTTTTTATACCTAGGCAGTTAAACATCAATCTTACTAAGTTTAATACACCATAAAAAGGTAATAAACAAGCAATCCCATTTAGCTGGTGGTTAGTACTTGAGATACCATTACATCAAAAATACATAGTGGGTTCCCTAAAATCCTCATCTGTTATGCACCATAGTCAAATATCTAGAGCACCTACACATGTTCTTGTTATTTTTATTCCAAAGAAACCTTAGAACACTCAAAAATGGGTTCCATGAAACCATACTCTTATTACTCATATTATTTCTTCATGACCACAGAGTCCCATTATACATATGCATAGCATCTCAAATACTATAGTGATAAATTTTGCATCTATACATGGTCTTTGGTAGTGTCATCAGTTTATTACACCAGGTTCACAATGTAGAGATATTTATGAGCATCTTTTAGATGAGATCATAAGGTAGTCTCTTCACATGTTCCAAAAATATTAAAAAATCCAAAATATTTTTGGCATCTACATATTTTATTAGCTCCTTGGCATCAATGTGTTAGTTCCATGTTGATGGATAACATATCAGCTACTTATACATACACATGTATTTCATGTTTCTATTTGAGTGTGATACAAACATACACAAATACATGATTTATGCACTCTTGGATCTTGGAAGTTCCCTCTACTCATGTCACTAGGGCGTTGGGGGCATCCACCTTCTTTGATCATGATACTTCGAGGTTATATCATTCTATGGTCACTTTATATTATCATGTTTGAGTTAATATGTACTTACACATGCCTTTATCCATGCTTATATCTTATATAATATACTTTATATGTTATGTATTTTACATTTTATGTTAACACATTTAATCCATGAGCTACTATGATATGTTTCTGTTGATTGCTTATGTTTTTATTTATGCACTTCCTTGAGTGCCTTGCCTTGCTATTGTCTTGTTTGTTGAGCATTTGAACATGATCCATTATTTATGGCCCCCATGCCTTTGTTTGCTTCATTGACATTTTAACATGTCATTATTTCCTTTATGTTTAATTTACTAAGTCATGTCCCTTTGATTTTGTGACATTTGAACATACCCCTTATTTGTAGTCTCCTTGGACCATTACCTTTTAACTTGATGTTGAGTACTCTTATTTGTGATTGATTTATTTGTTGAGCTTGTAATGTTACTATCTAGACATTTCCATGATATTTATCATATATATTAGGCCTTGACGTGATCATATTCTATGTAATTCAATGATACATTTACTTAGACATATTATCCTATATGTTACATGGTTCATTCATAGTTATATGATTATCTTATCCTTTTGAGGTGAGGTAATTACCAATTTCTATTTTGCACCTTAAAATGGTGGCATATCATTGGAGTCATGCCATAGAGGCATAGATTCCATACATTTAGATTTAAAAATTAAGTGGGAGCATGTCATATAGACATGGATTCCACACATTCATAGTCTCAGATTCAATGGGGGCATGTTTTGGAAACATGTTCTCCACACTTATTCATTATGCAACATCCTCAAATTATAGTGAAGACGTGTTTTGGAAATATGTTCTCCACGTTAGCACTTATACTAGTTTTTAGATTTATCCATCTAGAGTGTGGGCATGTTATGGTAACATTTCACCCACACTTGTTCAAATTTACAAATTGACCAAAACACATAGTTATAGATTCAGATACACATTTATGGTATAATTTTATACATTAGTACCAATGCTACACATAGTTTTAACATGAGTCATACCTAAGGTGAATATGTTATGCAATGTGCACTTAATATTGTAAAATAAAAATCAACTTTAGATTTTATAACACTTTCAGGAACTATCACCACCCACCAAGATGGATTTTTATGAACTATGTTGAGCCAATCTACTATAATAGTTTGTTCAATTTTTGGTATGGTTGAGATGATTAAATTACTCAATATTGACAATTTTTTAGGTTGGACTTGATTGTATCATCCATCCTCACTATTTTGATAGTGTGAAGTGACTTGGTTTGCTCACACTCACCAGGTTATGAGTATGATTGGGTTATAGGGTTGAGTTAGTCTCAACTAACATGGGGTAATTCATCTTTGTTCCAAGGTTGGGGCATGGGCCCTCTTTTCTCTATATCTCTATATCATTAGATATACGCCTTTTCTATATTTATATTTGTACTAATATCAATTTTAGTGATTCATAATCAAACACATTTCAAATCAAGTTGCTAATAGGAAATATGGTTGCATTGATACATAGGTGTACTCCAAAGCCTTTCTCTATTTCAATTTCAATAATTTCAATGCCTTCAATTTGAGATTATATGCATTAATTTTATACTGTAACATGCTCTTGGTTGTAGTTCAGTCACTAGAAAAGCACTCAAGTTGGACTCAAGAAAAGACAAGGTATGTTATATACACCCAAGTATGCATTACTTTCCTTTAAACTAGCAATTTATTTACTAGATTAAGGGGGGAAGTAGACACTATTTATAAATTATATATCACCTTAATATTTTACACTTGGAAAACTTAAATCTTGGATGTTCCTCTTAGTTTTAGACCTTTCCTACTTCCACAAGTCTTGCATTTACTCTGTCTTGTTCCCCTTGGCATATATCTTAGTCCTACCAATCTTATATTAATGATCCATGCCTTTAATATTTTCCAGAATGCTTACAACCCATTTATCTGCCACCTCTATAATCATTGAGTGTATACATATTTTATTACTCCACAGACACTTGCATCTCGGATAGACACCTACATTGATGTAGGTGTCCTACTATGACACAAGTGTCTAGTGCCCTAAAAGTCATATAATTTTCAAATGAAACATATCCTAATGGTTAGCCTAAGTGATCTAATGTGAGATATTTTATAAAGATATTGGTATAAATACATGATCAACCCTCATTCATTTCTCACCTAGAAACTTCTTAGCTACTCACCAAGCAACTTACCAAAAGTATTCCATCAAGTATTAAAGTGATCAAAGCTTCCCTATTTTTGATTATTTCCATATCAGTCATAGGGACAACACATGTATAGTTATAAATTACTAAAGGATCAACCCAAGTACTATATTTTCCAAGTTACTAGATAGGACATTATTGTAAGTTCTTTCCACATATTACATGATTAACACACAAGCCAACACATAGGGGATAAATACATAAGTCTGAGGCCCTCTTCAGAGTATTGGATATGTAGTTATCACTCATTTATAAAGGGGTATTCAAGGTAGCTTGACATCATATTCCTACCAACCCATTTTTTCCCATAGCCACTATGAATATGAAGACCTAGGGTTTGATCATTTAACAAGGAGCAAAGTCCATGGCCTATATCTGAATGCACTAGAGCAAAGGTAACAAAAAACTCAAAATCATCCTGGTGGTTGCATCCTGTTTCAATAGGTATTCCATATAGGACACATACATCTAACCTAGACACAACATCGATGTAATTGTCCCAGGTTGATGCAAGTATTTGTGGTTACAGAGGCACTTAATCTAGAATTTGGCGACTATTCTAGAATACTCTTCCATTTTACTTCCTGTCTATTTCAGATCTAGATTTGTATTAGTATTAGAAATAGTTAAGTATCTTATTTATTTGTCATTTTCATAAATAGTATAGTTATACTTTCTATTTTTAGCATATCTTAGCATAATAAATTTAGTATATGTCTATCTAAGTTTTGTAATTAATTGGCCTCAAATAGATCTATTTATCACCCTTGTGCTTATTCATTTCTATATTCTTTACCTATCTATCCCAATAGCATCCATATAAAATTTAGGGTTAAACACGAGGCCTCATAAACATTACCCTTACTAACAAGTGCAAGAATTATCAATACCCAAATGATAAGAACATCTTGATAATAAAATTTTAAATCATTAGTGGGATCAAATAATCCTCTAATAACCTCAAAAATATTATCAAATCTTAGATGACATTAGTTGTGATGAGTGTGGGTTTAATATATTTATTTTGGAGCAATTATTGGGAAAAATGAAGGCACTCCTTATCAAGGCATTCCTATCTCACTACATAAGATGTAGTTTTCATCGATGATTGTAGTCAAAATGCATCCTTTATGGTTGCTTTTCTTTTGTGTGATATTTTATTTAATCATATTTAGTGGAGAGGATATACTATTCATTCACCTTAAATTGGTCACCTAATAAGTAAATCATATGAATACAAATTCATATACGAAAAAAATGCTAATTTTAAATTTTAAGTAGAGGAAAAGTCACATTTTTCATTTGGCATGTTTAAGTGGAGGGAAAGTCTATAATTGAATTGATTTAAAACTAAAAAAATGAAATACACTATAAAATAAGTGTTATCAAAACTTGTGCATTGAGAATATTATTCTTGTGAGGGTGATGTGTCATCATATGATTGGTTGTTTTGCACTACTATTTTGTCAAAATTGTACAATCACATGCAAATTATACTACTTTTCAATAAATTTAAAAAACTATTGGCTCTTTTGCTCCCAAACACTATCTCAATTATTGTTACTTGCTAAAATATTGGGTCCTCTCACATCAAATTTTATTTGACTTTGTGCCAATTTTGTGTCACCATAGTCGATATAAAATTATCGAATCTTATAAAAAAACTCAAAATTGTTCAATTTTAATGGCATATTTACCTACATGAAATGTTATAGTAACCTTGTTAGGTTCAAATAGAAATAAATGAATTTTTTTAATTAAACACATATACCAAAAATACATTACACCACCAGAATATACAGAGACTATAATAAATACACAAGGTGATAACAGTAACAAGCATAATACATCACACAATAGTGATCTCTATTATCTTGAGAGTACATGTCTTAATGTGAAATGTATAAAAAGTAAATACAACTCAACCAAAACTAATAACAGTGTACAATCACCACTGTCAGCATGCAATAACCAATAATTACAACTCTTCATGACAATTTTCAATAATAAGTAAAATATAATATAATGTACAAATAAGATACATGGCTTCCCCAAAGCACAGTTCCCAAACTTCAAGTATATGTGGTAATCTCAAGCATCATCTCAATAAGTAATACTACTATGGGTAGAGAGAGCATCATCCGAGTGCTTTTCCACACCAACCATGGACCAACAATCCCCCACATTAATCTCATCAGGAAATGGCCCTTCTTTCATGGATGAGTAGATAGTGATGGTACATGAATCTAGAGAGACAAACAAGTACCCATGTGTTGTGTGATTCTAAACTAAACATGTAGTGTATGATATAAATCCATTTTATTGTAAGATATCACACAAACATGTGAATCACACTCATGAAATGATAATGTCTCACTAAACATACTTTATTCCAAAGTTTTACAAATAATAAACAGTAATGATCTAGATCAATCAAATTCATACACACCACTTGACCAGACTGCGTTCATTTGTCACTGTGAGACTAGTAAGCCAATGAAGTCCATCTAAATCCTTACTCTGTATCTATAATACATATTGGTCAAATATAATTCAACCACAAGATTCATTTAATTTACATCCTACTTAGTAAATACATCATATAATATGCAATACTTAGGAGTAACCAAATCATATATTTATTTCATCTATCACATGAATGAATCTTACATTAATTTTCATCCCACACTAGAAATAATGAATACAGTCTATACCACCTAGGTAAAATATACATAACTATAGATTTCAATTACCACAATTTATTTCCAAACATACTACACCTATGATAACCCATACTACCATAGTCTAGTATTTTAAGACATAACTACTAGTTTTCCCAAAAATAGTCATATAAAGTAGTCTTAAAATCATGGAAACATAAGCATTAATACATGTAACTATATATAATGAAACAAGTCATAGTTCACATGGAACACAATAACATACAAACACAACATTCGTTAAACTATCAAAGATTGGATGCATGCATACACAAAGTCTTACCAATTGTTACAAAACATTCTATCCATAGTAATAGCCAACTTGTATACAGTAAATCAATCAAATGTAGATATGAGTTTAAGAATAATAATTATAGTATGTACCATCTGGGTACATAATTTTAGACTATAGTACCCTATGATATCCCATACTATCATAGGTTCTCAACTGCATAAATACACATAACCAAACATATGATTTCAATATTCCAATGATCCAAATAGATAACAACAAGAAAGCAAGTATGGGGGGTTATACCACCCGAATATAGCCTGAGTTTAGACTACAAACTAGCATTCAAAGAAACATAATTATAAACATGCATCATGATGTACCATTATATACTAGTTATAACCAAGCATTTATACATATAATCAATCTCATAATATGTACTACACTCAAGTATTAAATATAGAATACACATCAAATAATCAATCAATAATTTGCAGAGAAATAGAAATCACATAAACATGTTATGACATTCATTTATACATTTCATTCTATTTCCTATAATACTATTCCAAAAGTTTATACTTTTTGGTTTCTAAGAACTTAAAGACTAATTCAAACTATCTTGTTGACAATTTTTTGGTCATTTAGAGTAAAAAATGGGCACCCCCTCTTTTGTGCATAAGTCTTCAATCCATGTTTTAGCTAAAGTCATTCATCAAGGTTCCCTTTCAGACCTGTTCTATGAAAAAGCCAAGTGTTTACCTCATTTTATTTAACCAAGTGTATTTCGGGTTTGTCAAGGGGAACTACTTTAGGCTTTCCAAATGCAATTACTTGGTCCCCATCGTGCATTCTAGGTTTTGTAAACCACTTTACTTATGAAAATTTTATAAGTAAAGTCACTTGAAAAACCTAATTTGGTCTTGCTAGACCAAATCGGGTTCTCCAAATGACTTTACTTGTTTTGTCTTATAAGCAGAAACAATCCAAAACCCGAATGGGTCAAGACAGTTGCAATCGGGTTTGCTGAGGGGTCTTACTCACGAAATTTCATAAGTTAGAGTAGGTCCAAAGTCCAAATTAAGAGGCCTTGGAGAACCTAAAAGGGTCTATAAGAAAGTTGTGTTTTTCAAGAGGCTTTACTTAAGGAACTTTATGAGTAAGTTCTTTCCAAGGGCCCGATTTAGCCTAAGCGGATCCAAAAGGCAAGGAATTTCCTCAGAGGGCACTTTGACTACATGTAGGGCAATTGCAAAAGTTTTTAAGGGTAAGTGTCTTTGTGGAGGGTACTTAGTCAAGAAAGATGACTCTTTTCACTTTTTTAAAGGGTCATTTTCAGAGTTTTTAAAGGTCACCTGCCCTTGCGAAGGGTAATTTTGGATGGGAGAAGCCTTTGTGTAGGAAACTTTAAGAAAGAGAGGATGAAGAGAAAAGGCCCAAAGGGAACATGCCCTTCAGGAAAAGAAACAATCAAAGGAAAGAATTCCTTTAGACAAAATGTCTGAAGGAATTCCTTCAAACATTTTATTTGAAGAAAAACATAGCACAAAGACCCACCAAAAGAAAGGAGCAAAGGAAAGCCCAAAAGAGAATTCCTTCAAACAAAATGTTTGAAGGAATTCCTTTAAACATTTTATCTAGATAAATTTGACATTACCAAAACCTTGAAGGCTGATGAAGGAAAATACAAGGAAAAAGGGAAGAAGCTAGCAAAGAAATGTGAAGACCTGAGAGCCCATATAAGTTCAAAAAAGGGGAAAAGATCAATACAAAGACCTGAGAAATAACAAACACTCAAGAACCTGAATGGTTAAAGACAAAAGGGAAAAATCCAAGGCAAAGGAAAATAACAAAGTAAAAGAAAATAAGGTGGATAACCAAGAACACGGCCATGCAACATAATAAAATAAAAGCTTAAAACATTCCAAGTGGCGTGACAAGTCAAAAACATATACCCAAGGACCAACTAGACCAAGGAAAGTGGCACAAGTGTTGTCAACAAGAAGAGTAAATGCACTTAGGTGAATAGTCTCTACTAAAAACAAATAAAATGATTTGTTTTCAAATGATAGAAGGTGAAGCCATGTTTTCATGCCAAGCTTTTAATGTGTATCTAAGTCATGCCTAGGCATTGAACAAAACACAATCTAGCCACAACAACTTTAGAATGGCTTTGTCAGTTGTTGGAAGGAGTATCACATACTTTCATAAGCCATGAACAACAAAGGTAGCAGTTTGGATAGCCCACATCAATGTTTCCATATAAAAATCTAGAAAACATAGTAGCAACATGGCTTCTTGTCTCAGTAGATGTTTGACTTAGCATGGGTCTCCTTTCCTAGGGATTTGTCAGCTTCTGGTTTAAACACTCTATATATTGTAATTTATCATTTGAGGAAGGGATCTCTCAGCTTGTATGGTAAAGCCCTACAAAATTTTACCTTGAATCTAAGACAAAGATTTTAAATTATTTTGAGTGTTGCACTGAGCACACATTTGGGTGTTAGTTTTGTGAAAGTGTGGTCTCTTTCTATACCTTCATGTGTTAACCCCAACAGTGTCTAGTGTTTGTGTTTTATTCTCTTGCAGGTCACAGGAAGTCTCTAAAGAAGTATAAGCAAGTAAATAGGTTGTGTATTAGTGTGTCTCAGAACACCTTTTGTGCTAGTTTTTTCCTCACTTATCTCTCCACAGGACCCTTTGTTGAAACATTATTGCAAGGAAGGTCTCATTTGGAGTGAAGTGTAGGCTATCTTGTCTTAATTTAAAGTGTATGTCAAAGCTGAGTAGATCATCCATTTGGTGCATCACTACATAGTTTAAGTTCTAATTTCAGTATTTTTATCTCCCTTTTCATCCCCCCAAGTAGTTAGTAATAAGAAATCTAGGGCCTCAAGGTGCATCTAGGGGAGATAGCCCCTAATCTAGAGATTCATCCCTCATATTTTCCACCCACAACAAGAGGGATGTAACCATTATGTTGCATGGATGAAGAGAGTTGAGCCTCCATTTAGAGGGTGCATTCTACAACATCAACAATTTTTGGTATGCCTGATGGGACCAATTTTTGTGTTTTGCAAGTTTCAAGATTGGTGTTGGTCTTGATATTGTTAAAAAATCCTCAAGAAGGATCTATATTTAGCACCTGAAAACTCCATTTAGGAACCAAGTCTCTGGTTAATGACTAGCCTAGCATCCCATGCCAAAGGTCACTACAAGATCTTCTTCTATGGATATTCCTTTTGAATTTGTTGAGTTGCCTTTGAACTCAGCAAAGAGACTGAGATTTGAAAATATCCACCCTTACATAGGAAGCCATTTTCCTAAGCCAACCATAAAATATACCTACTCAAGGAGTCCCTTGTTGAATCCTTTCATAGCCATGGTAGCGCATAGAGATTTTCCTTTTGTGGCCTTTAATGGTCAAAGTCCCTTGGACATTCAATAGTATTACCCTATTCCAGGGATGACTCTCAAAAGTGTTCCTCCCTTTAGTGGAGAGGGCCTAATCACTACTACTAAGCATATTAGAAACATAACAAACCTATACAACATCTATAATATCACTGAAGAAAATGTAGCCATTAGATTGCTAACCTTGTCCTTCAAAGGGAAAGTTTTGGATTGGTATGGGACCTTGCTTGTGAACTCAGTTGGATCATGGGATGAGTTAGGGACCCTCTTGACCAATAGGTTTGGGGAAAAAATTGATCATTTGTCTCTAGTTTATTATTTAACCACCATGAAGAGAGATCCACATGATTTTATGCAAGATTTTAACACTAGGTTCCAAAAGACTTGGGACAGGATCCCAATTCTTGTCAAGGAAACCCCAAGCTATGCTTTCCTTTACTACTTGAAGGCCCTGAATAGTGATATTACTATCATGATATAGTCCATGGGTGGAAACACTCTACCCACTGCTTATGAGATAGCCATAGCTAATGAAAATTGCCTTGTTCAAGCAAGAAAGATAGATCCTAGACCTCTTATGCCACTCTTTCCTGATTTATAGCCCTTAGTCCAACCTGATTTGGCCACTCTAGCTCCTCTACCTAATCAAGAGAAGCCAACTTCTACCCCTAAAAATGACATCCATGAAGTTAAGATCCTATTATAGAGTGTTACCAATGAGTTAGTTGCCCTCAAAAGACAACAAGCTCAAAGTTATAAGCCAAATCAAGGCTACCATTAGTTTGGGCAAGCAAATAGGTCTCCCTTCCAGAATTATAATCAAGGGCAAGGTAAAATTACACATGTCAAGCCTTATCAAAGCTATAATCCAAATGGCCCTTCATCTTCCAAGGCTCTTGTCCCCACTAAAAATAATTTAATGCAGAAGTAGCCCAACTATCCACCCTTGGAGCATGGCCAAGAATAGGTTACTTATGCAAATGAGCTACCAAATCAAAGCATGACTATACAAGGTGATCATGCAACCCAATTCTTAAATTTTAAGATGTCAACACAACTTGGGATAGATAGCAGGTAGGCTCAATATGATTCCACTCTCATGAATCACTTGGAAGGAGAGTTATATGCAATCAACTATGTGGTGCACACAAGTAATCAAAATGTTGGTGTTACATCCAACACCATGTCCAAAAGGAGAGCCATTAATGAAGCTCAAACAGCTACTCAAGCACCTACTATGTCTCTTTCACCTAATCAAGTAGGAAGTGTACCTAAAACATCCCTAAGATCATAAGCAAATGAAAAGTTTCCCAATTTTAGGCTAATGATTACAACTTCAGCTCCTCAAGTTACACCATAGGTTACAAATGTTCTGAAGGAGAACTCTAAAGGGGTAAATCCTTCAATAAATGTGGTGGACCAAATGAAGAAGCTGAACATGAAAATATCATTGTGGGATTCTTTGGCACTACCAAGATAAAAAGATACACTCCAAAAGGAATTTTACAGGTTGGTGAGAAAGCTATCCCACCAAGAAATGATAACATGTTGGTAGTAAATGGGGATCCCCCCATGGATGGTCAAGCAAAGAAAGGTGAGAAGGTCCCCCCCTTATATTTGTCTCTAATTATTAGTGAGTTATTGGTCTATAATTGTATCATTGATAGTGGATCAAGTACCTCATTTATGCCCAAATGCATAGTTGATAAGCTAGGCCTCAAGTATGGGCAAATGACCAAAGGAGTTCTACAGTTGGATGGATCACCAGCTAAGACCTTGGGAGTGACAAGAGGATTGAATCTAACTATCCATGCATGTTCAAACTTTTTAATTCCTCATGGTGTGGTAGTGGTATATGTTCCTCCTTACTTGGCTCTTTACTTGTCAAGAGATTTCACATCCAAGATGGGTGGATACTTGGCAACCAACTGGTCTTACTTGGTTTTCAAGATAAAGTATGGAACTAAAGTAAAGATTGATTCAGAGCCCATCCACAAAGATCACTTGGATCTATACTCACCCAAAGTGGTAAATGTGAACTATGCAATCATTGATGAAGAAGAGATCCAGGTGGATCAATCTCCATCATCTTCCCTTGTAGGAGTTGCTGACCTACTCCTAGATGAATGGAGAAATGAAAAATTTGAGCATGATCCTTACAAGTTTATTGAAGAATCTGGTCTTGGAGTCTATTGCATGCATGAGAAAGATGCTTTCATGCCAAAATTGATGAAGATAGACCAAGAGGACTATGGTTTGTGGCGACTATTCTTTGATGGATCTAGAAGAAAGTTAGGAGTTGATGGTGGGGAAATGTTGGTTTCACCTTCAAAGGAAAAATACTTCTCAACTTTTAGGTTTCATTTCTCTTATACCTGCAATGTATCAGAGTATGAGGCCCTTTTTCATGGCCTAGAATGGGCTAGGAAGAGAGGAATCAAAGAATTGTAGGTGTTTGGAGACAACGAGCTAATTGTGAACCAAGTGAGAGGTCAAAACTTGACCAATAACTCCTTACTCAAGTCTTACAAGCACAGAGTGTGGGACCTTGTATAGAACTTCATTGATTTCAATATCACTTCTATTCTAAGAGAGGAGAACAAGCATGATGATAGACAAGTAGCAGTCAGTGCTTAGTTTGACATCCTAAAGGAAATAAGACAAAGAAAAAATCAACATTATTTAAAGGTGATTGTGAGGCCCTCTATATCAGGTAATGTGAAGAAGCTAATTTTGCTTCCAAAAATTAGTCTAAGCTACATCAGCAATATGATGGGAAGATTGTTCAACTAAAGACCAACAGGCTTCCCAAAGGTTTGGTAACTCTTGAGAGCATTTTTAACGAAGATGACCAACTCAAGAGAGAAAAAGCAAGCATGTAAACCAAGAAGTAAAATTATGAAAGGGTAGAGATCTACAAGGATAAGCTTCTTACACTTGGGAAGGTGTGTACCAATGAGTAAAATCATGCTTTCATTATGTTATGCCAAGAGTTTTATGATGTCTTCTCTTGGGAGTATGGTGATTTGAAGGGCTTTGATCCAAGCTTGGCCCAACACACCATTGAGATGAAGGAAGGTGCCAAACCCATCAAGAAAAAACAAAGGCAAATTAATCCAAAGATTGAGCCTTTCATGAAAAAGGAGCTCACCAAACTGATCGAGTCTAGGATCATATTCCCTATCAAATGCTCTTCTTGGCTAGCCAATTTGGTCCCTGTTAGGAAAAAGAATAGAGAAGTCAGACTGCGTGTGGATTTTAGAGACCTAAACAGAGTCTCAATGACAGATCACTATCCCCTTCCAAGTATGGAGTGAATTCCTAAGATGGTGATAGGTAATGAAAGGTTCTCTCTCCTAGATGGTTACTCTAAGTACAATCAAATCCTGGTGCAAGAATGTGATCAATACAAGATAGCCTTCACCACCAAGTGGGGAACATACACCTATAAGAAGATTCCATTTGGATTGTCAAATGTTGGAGCTACCTTCCAACATGTTATGGATAGGTCTTTAAAAGGTTTGATCAATGACATTGTGCTGGTTTATCTTGATGATGTGACAGTCTTCTCCAAAAATGCAAGTGAACACTTGAAGCACCTAAGGCAAATATTTGAAAGGTGTAGAGAGTTTGGCATCTCTCTCAACCTAAAGAAATGCATGTTTGTCATCCATGAAGGCAAGCTCTTGGGCCATGTCATTTCAAAGGAAGGCCTATCCATTGATCTAAAGAGGGTGAATGCCATCTTAACATTATCCTTACCTAAGCACAAGAAGGGCCTGCAAAGATTATTTGGTAAGATAAATTTCATTAGGAGATTCATTCCTAAATTTAATGAGCTTGTCCCACTAACTTCCATGCTAAGCAAGGATGAGACCTTCATGTGGACAACAAGAAGAAGAGAAAGCTTTGAAGGCATCAAGTAAGCTATTGCATCCAAACTTCTCCAAGGACTTCAATCTATACACCTTTGGGAATGAAAAGGTAATCTATCCTATGCTCACTCAAGCAAATGGGGATAATTTAGAATATCCTCTTGATTTTTTCAGCTAAGGTTTGGAAGGCTATGAGGTTGGATACATGTATGTTGAGAAGTAGGTGCTTGTAGTCATACAAAGTCTGAAGAAGTTTAGACATATGTTGTCTAGTAGAAAAGTTCACATCATGGTGCCAAATCATAGTGTAAAAGACTTCTTGCTGAACCAAGACTTGAATGAAAAAAGGGCAGGTCGGATCACCAAAGTAATGGATTATGATGTAGAGATCAAGGTGACCAAGATGGTAAGAGGAAGAGGGATGTGTGAATACATTCCTATAGACTTGAAAGAGCCAAAGGAGGACATTTTGGTACTTCATGATGAACTTACAATAGTTATACCTACAGTCATGAAGAGTTGGGCACAAGACATGGTTCATTTCCTTCAACTAGTGAGTGTCCATAGGGTCTTGATAGGACCAAGAGGAGGTATTTTAGAATCTAATCTCTTCCTTATGTCCTAGTTGATGGAATTTTTTTCAAAAAAGAATTTTCAAGGGTGCTCTTGAGATGCATTGATTTTGACCAAGTTAACAAGGTATTGTTCGAGTTCCATGATGGACCAACTGGTGGCCACTTTGCTCCCAAGGCCACAACTACAAGGATTATGAGGGTTGGTTACTTTTAGCCCAGTTTGTTTAAATATACTCATGCTTGGATGAGGAAATGTTAAAAATGTGCCTTCTTTGATGGGAAACAACAACTAGTTGCCATGCCTCTTCATCTTATTCAGGTGGAATAGCCATTCATGTAATGGGGGTTGGACTTCATAGGGCTGATCAATTCTCCTTCTAGTGTTGGCCACAAGTGGGTTTTGACTACCACAGATTATTTCATAAGGTGGGTAGAGGCTATAGCTTTGAAAGAGGCTAATGAGAGTGCATTCCTAGACTTCTATGAAGGCATAGTGACAAGATTTAGGGTCCCAACCATAATCATTTTAGACAATGCATTGGCTTTCTTGGGAACAAAGACAAGTGAGTGGGAATTGAAGTATGGCATTTATCTCAACACTTATTCCAACTACTATCCATAAGGAAATGGGTTGGCCAAGTCCACAAATAAGAATTTGATTAGGATCATAAAGAGGATAATGGAGGAAAATCAAAGGACTTGGCTTGCCAAGTTGAAAATAGCTCTTTGGGCAGACAGGATCACTCTAAAGAGGTCAATAGTAAATTCACCATACACACTTGTGTATAGAAGGGAAGCTAGACTTCCTATCTCACTTGAGTTACTAGCCTTGGATCTTGCCCATCAGTTGTAATTGATGGAGAGTGACAACCTGAAAGTCAGGTATTGTGAGTTAATGGAGCTTCAAGAAGTGAGAGACTCCATTGTGTCACGTGGATGAAGAGAGTTGAGACTCCCTTCAGTGGGTGAAATCTACCGTGTCAACACATATTTTATAAGTACAAACTCTATGTATGAGTGTTACACACCACAAGTAGTTATTCTAAAGTTATGCAGATATTGAACCACTATTCATTTATACTTTAAACCAAAAGCTCCCTGAAGGCATTTATAACTCTATTTGAGGATCTTAAATCGGATACTTATGTCTAGATAATGAAGACCCATGCCAAGTTATAAATATGCATCTATTGTTAAATGTTAAATTAGGAGCCTAAGACTTATTTGGTGTAATTTCACAACTCTTAGTTCCCATGACCAATTCTTATATTTTACATTTTCCTAATACCCAAAGATTTTTCAAGTGGCAATGCCACCAAAACTATAAATACATACAATTATAATTCATGAATGTCACTTATCTCCTAATCTTTGTGACACATTGAAAGGATGTGATCTTATTAACCATCTGAGTCAAAATATATGATCAATATCCTTTTTAGTGGTGTTATTATGCACATAAAACACAAGTCTCTCTTAAGCATAGTTCTATAGTTTACACTCACCCATGGTACTATAGCAACACACCCTTTTACTAAAATATAAGCATAAATATACATATACTCTTATAGTGTTCTATATAGTGATAACAAATATATGTTTTTAAACTTATATTCTATGTATGCGAGAATAAAGATTCCACTATCTACTCTTTAGGATAGTTAGAATATTTCATTATCTAAAGCACCATGACTAGACATCATTATACAATATTAACAAATACTTTATAATCTTGCTAAAGTGGCATAAAAACTATTTGCTATAAAATTTCCCGTGCAAATCTATATAAATATATGTGCTCATGGGTGGATATCTTCTGACATTGATCTATATATTGTATAGTTTATAAGATATACAAGGTAGTTAATGTATAGGGGTATACAATATAATGTTTTTCCCGCACTAATACCTTATATAGTATACCTGGAATACCCATCCACAATATAATAGCAGTGGGTGGATATATATAAAATCAGTAGTTATATAGATACATGTACAAATCTATATAATTATATTAAGCGCTAATAATTACAAAATCATTGGAGGTTACAAATATGAAATCACTGGACTGAGTATTTTATTAATGTTTACAGATAAACCCATAACAACCTTTTCATAATTCACTTGGCTGAACTTAGATCGATGCAGCAGTAGTTTTTTAAAATAAAGGCACATGATTATAAGTACGACTGGCTATAGAAATATAAATAGATCACAGGAAGGCAATTGACTTAGATTTATAAGCATGCTAATAGAATAACCAAAGTAAAAGACTACAACACATTATTTCCATTATACAGCTGGGTGATAATCACACATTTCATTCTATTACATAGGCTTTAACACAAGACAACCTTGCAAACAACGACATCGACGGGAGGTTTCCTGTTCTCCCTAACTATGGTGATTTTAGATTTAGAATGGAAATCTGGAATTATGGCAATGCCATGGTTCAGTAAAAACTATTAAAACAACCATGTAAATATGGTGCCTATGTACAATGCTTCACATGCTTTTCAAATACTTATATGTATTATACAACCAATTAAAACAAGGGTAACGACTTCAACACCTTCAACAGATTCCTTTATTGTTTTTATCTTTTTCAAAAAGAAAACAATGATGTCAACATGTTTCTTTAATGTTTTAATATCATATAGCAACTTCAGCAGGTTTATTCCTTCATGGGATACAGTGAATGTGGTATACAAATTATGAATTTTTAGTGATTTAAAACATTATAAAATATTACCTAGACGACACTATAGATAACAACCAGAGCTGACATAATACCTTATAATCATAAAATGTTTGCTTAGCTATATAAAGTACATTTATTTGTACACAAAATCTATATTCAAATCTTCTACTAGTATGATATTCACTCACTTTGGGATTATATTTATTCCAATTAAAAACATGCAGTATTCGTACATGTATTCTACCAAGTATTCCAACTGACAAATTATTTAATATGATTTATAATTTAAGAGTTGTACTTAGATGCCACTACTCTAGTTTTATTTTACAATCTGTCTAGCATGCACAAACTAACTATATTTATCATATATTTTGATTTTAATATCATACAATTAATTTACCAAGTATATATTTTCCATACAAGGGCATAGCTTTTAAAAGGTTTTCCTTTTTTTTTTTTTTTTTACCATTATTATTATTATTTAATATATTTGATTTTTTCTTAAATTTAGACATTTCCTTCCCTTTAATTCTTTTATTGACTTTTCTCCTTTTTTTTGGCAAATTCTATTTTTATTTAATTTTTGCACTAAATATCAAAATTTCACAATTTTATTAAATTAAATTAGCGTCCATAATATTATAGCAATTTAAATGATAATTTTTTGAATTATTGATAATCTAGATGCTAATAACATTTCTACAAGTATTAATGACCAATATACTAATTACGTTACACAATTCATTAATTAATTTATTTATACTAGCATACACATAGAAATTAACTTTCCAACACAAGTAAAAAAGAACACACCAAGTGCAACCATTTTTAATGCATTCTATGTGTGCTAACTATTGTAATGTATGTAGGGTTCTTACCAGTATTCTATCATCCTCCAACATCTCAATCTATGTCACCCTCTCTGATGATGCTCTCCCTCTGTCACACTTTGAGGGCTGAGTTATCCTTCATCAACCTCACACAAAATAGGTAGTTAGACCATAACAGTCATGATAAGTATACAACATAAAATATAACTATAATGATAAATCAACATGACCATAAAGTAAACATGTACTTACAACTAACTCATAGCAGCAAGTTCATGTGACCGAAGTAGTACTCTACTATCCCATAAAAGTATATATCCAAACTTAGTTAAAAATAGCCAAATCTAAATTTGTCAACCATATATATCTACGGATAATCTAGCAAGTTTGTCTAGCAAAGAATCAAGATGTAACAAATGCAAAAAGTGTAGTTGTGTGATTTGGGGGTTATACAAGGTTGCAATAAAGGGGATTTCGGGCTTCTATTAATTTAGTCATTTAGATGTGTATCTTGGTTACTTGGCCAAAAAATAACTGTGACCTTAAAAAATAAAATTTTATTTTTTCCACACAAATCAGTATTTTCAATCATGGCTACCCCTCTCAAAATATCCCAACACAAAACCAAACATTATATGGAACACACATAAAATATTTGACATAAAAAAATCATTATTTTCTAGAGGATATTTATAGAGGAGTATGTGTTGGAGGTCTTATTTTTCTCATAACAATGTGTATGATTGTTCACTGCTTGACCTTGTGAGACCATTTCTTGCCTTTCATGGTCAAACACCAACTTGACCATGTGAGGAGATTTTTGGCTTACATGGTCAAACATGCACTTGAACATGAGAGACATTTTAATTTTGTTTAAATAGTTGCTTGACCATGTAAGGCTATTTTTAGCCTCTCATAGAAAAACAAGATATTTTACCATGTAAACTAAAAAAATAATATATATTTTTAAAAATATCCTACATTTTTTAAGTGTTTGCTTGAATCTCATAATGTAGTATGATCTTGACCATGAGAATCCTAATTCATTATTTTATAAATATACAAATAGTGCAATTCATTTATATATAGAGATTATATAAGATAATTTTAGCATTATATTGAGGACTTATAATAAATCTACATAGATCAAATAATCATTAGCATGTGTGTGTGTGTGGCCTCGCATGGCCAAATAGAGTCTTGAGTATGAGAGACCAAAAATTATGCTATCATGATCAAGTGACGAATAATTTTTGTATTAAGTGGAATTTTTATAACTAATACATATTTTAATTATACATTTCATCATCTGCGAAGAATGTGTCCACTTAAATCTTGTTAAAACATTGAAACTTCCACACTTAATACTTTTAATATGTTGGATCTTTTGAAAGATTACTTTAATTTTGATGCCATCTAAGATGAATTTTTGTTAAATATCAATATGATCATTTAATTTTTATACAGTCTTAATCGAACTATTTTACAATTAATTTTTCCTAATAGTTTAATTGGATGAGGGCCTCACTATTCATAACAATGTTATCAGTTTTAGCCCTATATTGGGATAGTTAGATCCCTCCTCTATAAGAATTACAGAACACTTGTTCATAAGGGAACCCCTTGGAAAGTACCCATGGCCACGAAGAGGTAGTTAATTCAAGAAATAAAAATATATAGAACGAAAAAAAAACTCTACAAGCCCATCAAATTCTAGCATACATCATTCCAACTCATTTTGAGTTATAATCCTTTTTTTTGATATTAAAAAGTTATTAATATTGTTGACATAGACAAGAGAATAAAGGGTTATTAATATAAAGACACACACTACTTAAAGATGGTTATAATATTCTACTTGAACTTGATTATTTGGGGATGGTTAAACATGCTTTGAGTTGGAGGTAAGTCTTGATTCTTGTTGTAATTCATTTAGTGTTGATAAATTCATTTATAATAGGACCATGAATTGTCTTTTATAAGTCCACACACTAGTTAATGATAGTTATAAGATTTTACTTGAACTTGATTATTTGGGGATGGTTAAACATGCCTTTGAGTTGGAGGTAGGTCTGGATTCTCATTATAATTCATTTAGTGTTGATAAATTCATTTATAAGAGGAATATTACTTATATTTTATAAGTCCATCACCAAATTTGATAACATATTTGGGAAATTTTAAATTATTTATCAACCTATAGATGTTCCCATGTCACATAGTTAGAACATATTTTATTTTTTATGTATTGAGTCTACTTTTGTCATTTATAATGGGAGGGTTATATTTTTTAATTAAAAAAATTATCCATTATTTTAGAATAAGTATTTTAATATTCTTATTTTAAAAAGTGGTTGAAATTAATCATATCTCAAAATTAAAGTCACATCGAATATTTAATTTTAATTTTAATTTAAAAGTATTTGTATACCTAAAAATCAAAGTCACACCAAATCTTTAGTTTTAACTTGAGAATGTGTACACAATAATTAAAATCATTAAAAAAAATAATATTTAATGATTTTAAAAATTATGGTACATAAAAGATGCACAACTATAAATGTATGCACCAAAACAAAATCAAAAGAAATTATTCAAACTTGACATATATGTTTTAAAGTGCATCCATGTTGTCAAAAAAATATGTTGAGGTAGAATTAGTTTAACAAGACCCTATAATGTGAAACTAATCATTAAATATAAATTATAATGAGAAAATTGATAAAAAAAAAATCCTTATAAATGATTCTAAGAAGTTAAAAAAACACTCATTAATTGAGAAAATGTTTTGCTCTACCAACATACCACAGTCAAAGAATTTCAAAATCCTTTATGACCCTTGTAATAAATTGGACCAAGTGAATAATAGAGTGGGTGAAGAATGATGATGATGGTGATTTGACTCAAAACCCCAAAATTTACTTCTCATATAATTATTTTTTACTCTCTCTTCTATGCACGAGGACCTGATAAGGAGTCCTTCCTTATCCTCAATTCATTCAATCATATATAAATCACCATAAATAGTCCAATTGGTGTCTATAAACTTATCCGTGAACCACTAAAAAATAATTGACCATTCCACTAAAATGTTGAAGGCATAAATTTTGACAAGCCCAAGAGCATGCCTATCAAAATAAAACACTATCCAAATATCCTAGTTGATAGGTTCAACACCCAAATCTAACATAAGAGATTTTTTTTTTGAGAATTTAGATGATAATGACACCACGACCAACTTCATGGTGCAATAAATGATTAACGACATAAAATCAAATGGTCTTAATTTATATCTAATATATAAAAGTTGGTAATTTTAAATCAGTACATGTAAAATGCATTCATATATATTAACATATTAGAGTTAGCCGTAACCATGTATTTATGGGATGAGACAATTAAACTCAAACTTTATAATAATAATAAATAAAGAAAAAATGAATTTATGTTATTATTTATAAAGTCACTTATTTGGAATGGTCATCACTTTTTATACACGTATACTCTTTACTCCACCTTTAAGTGAGGAGAATGAGAGTAATGAGTAAAGTGATGGTAAGGGAGAGAGAAACCTCAATGTTCAGGGGCTTGATGCCATGTTTCTCTCATCAAAAAAAGGTTTTAAACCCAAAACAAATTGGAGAGCTTGAGATGATATTTTCAATCTATGGAGTGATTGAAATTATTAATTGAGTGGTTACTTGTGATGCAGAGTGAGCATAAGGTAGCTTGAGTGTAGTGGATGTCACTTGGAGATGTGACTTTGACCTTACATCTCAATTGTTGCAAGTGTTATAGTTGAAATTTTTAATGTTGATGGATTTAAATTAGTCGTAAGAATTCACACCCATCTTATTAGTCAATATGGTGGGTTTGACATTAGATCTATTATAATTATTTATGATCATCTTGTAACTTATGCTTAGCATATTGACAACATATATATAATAGATAAATTAACATATGATACTTGTTGGGTGTGTTGTTTATCTCCAATTTTGATGTTAGTGGATGATTTTTAAATTTTGATGAGACAAATTTTAATGATAACACATTTCTAGGTCTTAAGAAGTCTATGAATTGTGACATAAATCTCCAATTTTACTTGTCTAGTGTTTGCCTTATGTCTTAGATTTGTTCCTAAACTCTTACTTTTTTGAAATAAAAAATTCAACAATCTAAAATTGGTAAGGGGAGATTTGAAGGTTTATGAAGTCAAGTTAATTGTTATCATGAATTAGTTAACCTTTTAATTTTTCATATCCCTGAAAGATAACATAGAAATCAATAAATATAAATGACATAATATAAATAAATTTAATTAGTGTTATAAGAGATCTCTATAATTGATTGTTAGTTGAGAATCAATAAATGTTCAATCATACTTGACAATCAAATGAATTAAAATAGTTATTTATTTATAAATGAAATGAATTAAAACTTTAGCATAATTTACGTGTCTGTCGACTTTTAACATCAAAAATTGAGAAAGGTACAAAAATGAACGAATGAGATTATCTATTCAAAAGGATGACACAAATATCAAAGCTAGGACCATAAAAACAATATTGAGAGAATATTATTATTGAATTAACCTTTGTGATTTGAATTCATAATAAATTGATAATATACTCCAAATTAATATGATTTAATAGTATAATTGTCCTTTAAAAACTAATAAAATTAAAGATTTTCTTTTTAATTGATTTTTAAATTTTTAAAAGTAATTCAATGATTGAAGTCGATAAAGATTCTTGTTCGATCAATTTTTTTTTTAAGCATATTGTTATGACAAGAATCATTGCCAACCGTTTTGTTATTAAAATATAATATTATTACTACTAGTAGTCACTAGCATCATATAATTCCAATCTTATAAATCCGTTGGCAATAATAATATAAATATATCTACTTTTTAAGGTTTGGTAAAGCAAAAATCATTACCATTTTGATTTGAATAACTTTTAAGGATAAATATAGAAGATTATGATTTAAATGTAGACGTTAAACTTTTTCTTCCCATCAACCATTAATAAATCATTGAGTACCAGCTCTATCTCTTTTATCTAGCTTTTGGTATTTTTTAATATTCACATATATTAATGTGAATATAATTATGTTACTAAAAATGAAAATAAATATGATGTCACAATGCATAGTTCATAAAATTTAGTAGTTAAATTTTTACATAGACCTTCATTCCATAATTTTGTGTATAGATCTTCTGATCATGGCAAATTTTATTAAACAATCTTAAAAAAATTAATGGCCTTTAATGAACTGAGAGTAATGAATCTGATATAGCATTTAATATGGATCTCATCAAATATTATTTTATTCAAATTATTGGCAAACCCAATTAATGAAGATCAAATCACTAGAAGACTGCCAACTAAAATAAGCCATGCATGACAGAACCACTAAAATAGCAGAGAGCCCAAATATGGTGGCAATGCAAATATATCAATGGACACTTATTGAATATATAATGAGAAGCCTTAGTGGTATGCACATCCTTCATTTATAAGGTAATGTTATCTTAAAACTTACGTAGATTTAGAACAATCTATTTTAACACCTACATTATATGCAACAAACAACTCTTAGATTTTATCCTATCCCATTTAACACTTGTTTACTACCCTTAAAATATTTGTTTTGGTAGAATAATGAATTTATTATTCATAATTTATAACTTTTAATGTTATTTTTCTCAAGTGACCTTACTTTTCAAGATATGTTACAAAGAAAAGTTTTTTTCATATTTTCATATTAATAAGTTCTTCTACTAGCTTTATTTGTGTTATTGTCTTGTCCTACATCTAATAATATTCATGTTGTAAAATAAGTCAAAGTTATTTTCAATCTTTTTTTATTTTATATGGTGTAATATACTATTGCAACCCCATTTTTATTATTCATGTTATAAACATGGAAGAGTATTGGAATTCATTTGGTAGGACTCTATCTTGTTGCCAACATTGTCAAACGTCTCAATTTTAATTATATTAAAATATTCAGGACATATTTGGTCTTGTCAAAGTTGCAAGTTGATTCTTAACTTATTTTTTATGTTGGCAAGAAGTTATAATGCTTCATTTAGTTGAGTGAGCAAAAACCTCTTGGAGCAAAAAATATAGCATACCATCCTAAAAAGGTTGACGTTGTGAACAAATAATAGTTATGCCTTTGCTAGATTGCCTTTTTGGAGCCAACATACCAAAGCTTACATGTTTTGGAACTACACTGGCCCTTTATTGGAATTTATCTCCTTGAATCAAGTGGATTTCCAATTAATAAGCATTGAACTTTGGATATAATTGGGTGTTATAATTCTAAAAAGTAGTGAACAAAAATGTCAGTTTGTTAAAATTTTGGTGATAAAATTTGTATCAACCATTTGTTATTGGTGAGGTAATGACATATTTTATTTATGGGTAGAGAAAAGTAATGGAAACATGGTTTCACATATAATATGTCACACATATCCTCTTAGCTTACATGCTAATAGTGGAAAATAATATTTGTAGCTAGCAACAATGCCAGATGTTCTAGTAATATATGCAACCATAATTTATTGTTTATAGCCTCTTTGAGTTACATATTTTGCATGGATCCTGCATGGTGAAAGATAGGGTTCAATAGGGTTGTTAAGAGCTCTTTTAATTTTGGGTAAGATCAATATAATAAATTACAGTATCATAACATAAAATTAAGCTAGATATGCATTTTTCAAATATATTTTTTAATAATCCTAGTATTTTTACTATTACAAGAGGGTACACAAATTTATATTTAATTGAATTTATCTAATATATTATCATACATTATTTTTTTTAGGTGGAAGTTCCACAGTTCAACTATTTGAGTCATCACTAGAGAAATTGCCAATACCATTCTCTAAAATTCCAGTTGAATTAATCAAGAATAATACTCAAGTTGATTATCAAAACACATTGGATCAAATAAATCACAATCCTAACTTTGATATTACAAAACAGACTAGAGTACAGGATTCAAAAAGATAAAAGACCTTCAATTTTAAGAGTAGCAAGTACACAAATTTGTCAAGTGGAGATGGGAAAACAACAATTGAGATATAATATCTTTTTTACTTGAGAAATGGAATATAGAAATTATGTTGTTTGTAAATCCAAAATAGTGTTTTTAGTTTTTATCTTTCAATCTGATCTTTTACATGACCCATTATACATTATATGATATTTTATGTAACACTTTGAGGCACATGCTTGTAAAAGTACTAAGGACCAATTTTTTATTTCTTTGATAGCACTGAATATTGTTCAGACTAATTTGTCAACTTGTATTAATAATTTAGTGTTTTCCAATGTAGTGGATAAATATTGTAATGGCCAAATAACATTATCTATGCTACAATTTATTAAATAATTTTATAGTGACCATGCATACTTAATAATGATATAGCACTACCATTATAATGAGTTTACAAAATTAATATTTTAATACAATATATTTTTGTAGACTATATCATATACATATTAACATTTTAAGTAAACTGTTAACAATTGTAATCAATTATAATAAAAATTTATTATCTTTAATAATCATTATTTTTATACACTTTTTTTTTTTTTTATATTTAAACTAAAAGTATTCAAATGTACATAAAATCATATATTTAATGGTATAACTTTGATATAATTTGATTATTAACACTAGTATATATAATAATAGTAGACATAATTTCTTTTTAAAAATGTCTCATGCCAATTTTCTTGTACACAATATTTACAATAAATTTTAATTATATTTTCACTCCCACAAATTTTGGAACATAACACCTTTATTTAAAACCTATCTTAAGAAAAATAATTATAATTTTAATTGCCATTATTATATAATTCCAATCTGATAAAACAATTGGCAATTGGGAAGGATAAATGGATAACATTTTGATAAGTTGAACTTTTTATTTAATAGAGAATAAATCATTGAGTATCGGTGGTATCTTTCCATCAACCATTAATAAATCATTGAGTTAGCTTTTGATGCTTTTTAAAACTAATGGATATTATGTGGGTTTGTGGATGTCGAGGGGATTATAGCAAATTAAGTATTATAATATATTTATAATTTTTTAAGGTAATATAGAAAAAATGCAAGGGTTTGAGTATAAAAATAATTTATAATTTATATATAAATTAAAGGTTAAAAAACTATAGTAAATGTATCTAAAATTGAATTTTTAAGTTAAGATAAAAAAATACCTTGTAATATATTAAAATTAGTAAGTTTAGGGTTTAGGGTTTAGGGTTTAGGGTTTGGGGTTTGGGGTTTGGGGTTTGGGTTTAGGGTTTAGGGTTTAGGGTTTAGGGTTTAGGGTTTAGGGTTTAGGGTTCAGGCTAGCTTGTTAGGTGTTTTGATATTGAATTTATTTTAAATTTATCACTTGTTTATGAAAGATGATTTTGGAGGTGGTTCAGGCTAGCTTGTTAGGTGATCTGAAGTAAATAGGAGGCCTTTAGGTTAGTACCTAAGGTAACTTGGGTAGGATCAAATCCCAAGCATTTTTTTTGGGTAGTTTAGGGACAGGGGGTATTTCGATAGTACAATGTGTCCATCAAGATTATAGGATCAAGCAAGTTGCATGGGTTGATTACCCAACAAAAATGTCTTAAAATAATTAGAAGCTTACAATCCACCAATAAAGTGTTTTAGTTCACAAACTCAACAATCCTAGGGTATTTTTTGCAAGTGAGGGTCAAGTCGACATTGTCAATACAAGTTGGGTTTTGGTAAGCCCTAGGTTTATGAGATAGAGCAATGTTTGTCTTAGGGCTAGCAAACCAATATGATTTGGGAGCCCATTGCTAAGCACATTAAGGATACTTTGAGAAGAGGAAAATCAAGGGGATCTCCTACTAAGATGGAATGTTAAGGTGATTATGGGATGCTAACCATATACCCAGGGAATTGGGAAGGAATAAAGACTTCAATAAGATATATGGATAGTAGGTTATACTTTAGGTTGGTGTCAGATGAGGTGAGATAGGTAGGGCTCAACAAGTAGGGAGAAACTTGAGCCTAAACAAGCCTAGGAAATAATGTTTACCACATGTGGCTTAGGTTTGTGGGTGCTTGGGGGAGTTGGGAAGGTCATGATTTAGGAGAGCTCAACAGATTGAGTTCCATCTAGTTGTGAGAGAGTTGGTCAATCATGACCTACAATTCTAGGCATGTTAGTGGGAACTTGGGCTCAGAGAACCTGGCCTCAAGGAACCTAGGAGGTTCTACAAACATTTAGTTAGGCTCATAGTCTGGCAAGTGTGGTAAAACTCAAATTCAGGGAGCCTAGGTTTATTTTGTGATCTAGTTGGTTTGGGTTTATCAATTAATTATGGGCCTAAGCTGAGTAGTGTGGAGTTGTGTTTTTTAATAATGGCATAAAGGGGTAGACTAGGTCATGCTCCCGCCTTAGCCTTGAAACCATGAATCTTAGGGATGAAGTTAGATGGGTTGAAACTTGAGTCCCTTCACACTCCATGGAAGCCCCATTATACCTAAAAACTTTCAATTAAAAAAAAAACAATATTAGCATCCTATTAGTGAGCCTTGAAGGCGTAAGGAATGATGAAAAAAAAATTTAAGTTAAATAAAACCTAACTAGCCATGGCTTTGTGTGGAGCCATGAATGCTTGTTAAAAACCTTGATGGACTAAGGAAAAGTTACAAGAGAAGATCAAAGAATGTGCCATCCTCCTTCCATTTTGTCTTATTCCTCTCATTTCCTTATATGAAAATTAATACCATAGGATTAAAAGAGACTTTTTTGGGGGCTCATAAGGACTTTTAAAGTTAGGTAATTGTTGATGTGATGGATTGTGCCATGTGAAGGGAGGCTCAGCTCTCTTCATCCATGCGACAAAATGGAGACGTCACTCTTGCTATGGGTGGAAAACGTGAGGGATGAATCTCTAGATTAGGGGTTAGCTCCCATTGATGCACCTTGAGGCCCTAGATTTCTTGTTGCTAACAATGGGGGGGATGAAAAGGGAGAGAAATACTGAAAATTAGACCTAAGCTAAGAGGTGATGTACCAAAACAATTGGTCTACTTAGCTTTGGCATACACTTTGAACCATGGACAATAAGCATACACTATCATTCAAGATGAAAAACTCTCCTGCATTAGTATTTCAATAGGGGGTCGTATAGAGATATAGGGAGGAAGAACTACCAAAGGTCTTCTAAGACACACTATGGTAGCCTGTTCACATGCACCTATACTCTGTTATGGACACTTCTTGTTAACCTATAAGAAAGAGCTCAAAATACACTAGATATGCTAGAATAAACTTATGAATGCATGAAAATAAAATGACTTAACACAAGATAAACAATAGAAATATGCAAATGTGCAAGCTCGAATGGACGTAAAAATGCTTTTTCTAATTCAAGGTAAATTCCTTCAGGGCTTCGCCATACAAGCTGAGAGATATCCTTTCTTAAATGAGAAGTTAAAAATATATAGAGAACTAAAAACAAGATAACTGAAAATTTAAGGAATGGAAACCCATGCTGAGTTAAACACATCTGTAAAAACCAAAAGACCATGTTGTTGTCACTTTCTTCAAACTGCCTATGGGAGCCATATTGTAGGTTATCCAAACTACCATTTTTGCTATCTTTGGGCTGAAAAAGAATGGTAGACCATCCCTAACAATTGACAAGGCCATTCTGAGTTATTGTGACCGACTATGCTCTCTTCAATACCTAGACATGACTTGGATGCACATTAATGGTGAAGCATGAAAACAAGGGATGCTAGTCTCTATAGTTCAAAAACCAATCTATTTTATTGGTTTTTGGTAGATATATTCTACCTAAATGTATTAACTCCTTTTACTGAGTTGTTCATACCACCTATCTCATTCTGAGTGGTCATTGATTATGCCATTGTCTTTGTCAGTAGTTGGAACTATTTCAAGTTTTTTCTTTTTTGCTTTGTATTTACCCATGTTTTGTCTCTTTCCTTCGACTTCTCATTTGCCTTAGTTTCTCATGTTTTTTCTTTACTCATTTGGGCCTTTTGGTTCTTAGTGGGTTTCTCATTGACATGTCCTTTAGACAAAATGTCTGAAGGAATTCTCCTTGGCTTTGTTCCTTGCCTTCTTAGGTTGCTTATTTGCATTGCCAGCGTTTGGGCTTTCTGTGACCATCGAATTTCTTTAAACAAAATGTCTAAAGGAATTCCTTTGGACATTTTATCTAAAGGAATTTGACCTTGGCTTGCCTTCTTTAGTTTTCCTTCGAATGAAATGTCTAAAGTAATTCCTTCAAACACTTTCTCTAAAGGAAAACTCCTTTTGCTTATCACTTTTCTCGAAGGGCAATTTCCCTTCAAGCTTCTTATCTTTGTGCCTTTGCTTCAATCGGCTACCCTCTGTAAGTGCATTTTGAGCCAAAAGTGCCCTTCAAGCTTATGGAAATGGTACCTGTATTTCTCAACATGCCCTCTACAAAGGCATTTTGAGCCTCTAGTTTCCCTTCAAAACTTTTGTATTGGTCCTCACACTAACGAAAAGCCCTCTATAAGGGCACTTGCTTCCAGACTTACCCTTCAGCCTTTCTTCAATTATCCTTCAAAAAAGTGAAAAGTCCACTTTCTTTACTTATGTGTCCTTTAAAGAAAATCCATGTCTTTGATGAGCTGTATAAACCAAATTAGGTCATTCACTTACTTTTACTTATAAAAGCCGACAAGTAATACACCTGCACAAACTTGAATTTCACTAGATAGACCATTTCAAACCTCTCATGAGTTCTTACTTTGGGTTTTGCATCAACTTCAACTCATAAAACAAACAAGTAAAGACACTTAGAAAACCTAATTTGGTTTTTCAAGTGTCTTTACTTATAAACCTTTATAAATAAAGACATTTGCAAAGTCCAAATTACACCACCAAGACCAAATTGGGTTTATCAAGTGACTTGACTTATGAAAATTCATTTGGAAAACCCAAAATACACTACTTTAGGTGAAGTAATTGCTCTTGAGAACCTTAAAATACACTTGGCAAAATAGAATGAGGGAAACACTTGGCTTTTTCATGAGAAAGATCTAACATAGAACATTTTGCACAAGACAGATGAGGGATGATCTATCCAAAACATAGATTGAATGACTCTTACAAAGAAAAAGGAGGGGGTGCCCAATTTTGGCTTGAAGGACCAAAAATTTGTTAACACATTTGGTGACTCATAGGGGAAGCATGTCTGCTATGCTTGGGAATACTGGTAGCCACAAAGTCCATTGGGCATGGAGTCATGATGCATATTGGAGAAGTCAACAATAGACTTGTAAGGACATATGAATGACCAAATATTTTACCCCAAATAACAAGGAAAAAACACAAACAAAGGCTAAAAACACTACACACATGTCCAACAACACTTAGGGAAAACAAAGGACAACACAACAGAAAGCAAACTACTATGTACAACTAATCAAGTGTGCTCTTCTCCCTCCTAGATCAAAGGGAAAACTTCTTAAGTCTCCTTCATGGAAAGAAAACTTATGGTGCCAAATAAGTGGCTGAATTGAATGGAAGCTTGGTGACTCTCCCTTCTTCCCTGCAACCTTGATTGGCTTGTATCCAAGTGATTTAGGGGCAAACATGTCTCCAACATATACATATTTACTTTACTCTTTGGAGACTACCTCATACTAGCCCTTCATGCTAATATATCTCACCAAGAAATTAATGGCTACTAGCCCATCACCATAAGGATCGTTTAGCTCATATCCCCCTTGATATACATCATAGAATAACTTGTCCCCTTCTGCTTCATTGAGGAGATTGTCAAACTGATCCTTTTGTTCATCATGGCCTTTGTGAAGAAGGGTGACTATTGTGATGTCTGGAATGAGATCACAAACTACTTGCTCATCTTAGGGGACATCATCTTCTCTCTCAAGGATCTCTTCTTCAAAGCTTTCATCAAGATGGGCAAGCCTCTCCTTTTCTTGCTCAAATAAAGACATGCCCCTGATCCTCCTCCAACTCGAGTTTTATGGCATGGTCATTCTACTAATCAAAATGATAAGGAAGTTCCTCAAACAAGGGGGGAGAGATCTCACCATGCTTACATTCCTCATCATCCATTGTTGACAAATAAAGTTTGTCAACCTCATCTTCATATTGCTAAAACATCTGCATGTATGCATGACTTGTGTCTTCTCCATTGTTGATGATGTATTCAAAAGGAGAATCCATGATGATTTTCTCCTCATTTTCACTTGAGAGGGCCTCTTGATCAACCATAAAATAGATCCTCTCATCTTCAGTTGCCTCTTTCAAATAGGTTCCTCCTTGACAATGGATAAAGTGGAAGGTTGATGGTTAAACTCATGTGGAAGAAGAGGCAAACCTTGAGATAGAATCAAATTATTCTCTTCCTTCCATTTAACTAGCACTTCATCCACATCATATGTGGCTTTATATCTCTCTTGGAGGGGTGTAGATGGGGTGTGTTCGGACTTAGGATCTTCTACATAGTCTGAACCGTCCATCACACCTTGGTTGAGGAACCTCATCCTAGACTCCAGCTCTACAATTTACTTGGCTATATTCTCTTGGAACATCCTTTCTTGGAGGGCACAAGCAACATGATGATGAGTAGGAGCAACTTCATCTTCTTCAAGGCTTCTATCAAAATGAATAGGCCTCTCCTCCTTATTTTTCCTACCCCATTATTCCATTGTTTGCTTCCAACTCATGACCTTGGGATTGGAACTCTTCCCTTGTGAACAGGCAACAATTTTATCCTATTCAATGTCCTAAACTAGTTCATGATATGCACTCCTATGATGAAAGACTTGAGGAGGTTGAGGGAGATTGGGAAGGGTCTACTCATGCACAGGAAGAGCTGCTTAAAGAGAGACATGTTGGTTTCCAAAAGATATAGGATGATTCCCATCAAAAGAGGTTCCACATTATAAATAATTGAGGAGGATAGTCTCCATGAGAGGTTGTTCTAATGCCCTTTGGTGTTGGAAATCTAGATGTAAAGGATTAAGATCAAGAGTGGTTAATGCATTAGATGAGCTAGAAGATTGGATTTGGTGAGCGAGGGCTATTTGGTAGAAAGTATTTGGCATATAAGAGATGAATTTATTTTGAGTAGGAAGGGGATACTTTGGCTTATTTTGAGTAGGAAGGGGATACTTTGGGATACTCTAGCTCTAAAATTTTCTTGGACATATTCTCTTGGAAGAGCCTTATATCAAAATGAATAGTCCATTGTTTGCTTCCAACTCATAACCTTGGGATTATAACTCTTCCCTTGTGAATAGGTAGTAACTTTATCCTCTTTAAGGTCCTGAGCTAGTTCATGATAGGCACTCCTATGATGAAAGACTTGAGGAGGTTGAGGGAGAATGGGAAGGGTCTGATCATGCACATGAAGAGTTGCTTCAAGAGAGATGTGTTACTTTACAAAAGATATAGGGTGATTCCCATCAAAATAAAGTCCACATTCTAAAGAATTGAGAAGGTTTATTTCCATGAGAGGTTGTTCTAATACCTTTCAATGTTAGAAAGCTAGATGTAAAAGATTAAGAGCAGGAGTGGTTAATGCATCATGTTATCCCCAAAAAATATCACTCTTTTTGGGAACAACCTATGAACTATTTTGGTTTAATAGACCAAAATCCTCTCTCCCCTTTTCAAGAATTGTTCTAAGCATTCAAGTTCTTCATTCTTCAAGCTTTCCATAAATCTACGAACTCTGCAGGCTTAAAACTATGGACTCTGCAGGCTTAAAACTACGGACTCCCCCAGTTCTATAAACTTGAATCTATATACTCTGTAGGAAAGAAGAAAGTTTCTAACACTTAGTCATTTTCAGGATTGGCTCAACACCTTGGTTCAACCAAAAAATGTTCATCATCAAGCTTCTAAGAAAGGATTGAACCATTGAACCATTGAACTGTTGAACCTTGAACCATTTTGGTTCAACGGGTTCAAAGGTTCAACGTCATCAGCAAGAGTTAAGTGCTTTGTCAAGGTTCAAGGTTCCATGGCTTCAAACACTTAACGAAAAACAAAGGCTTGAACCATTGAACCTTGAACCATTGTGGTTCGATGATTCAATGGGTTCAATGACGAAATGGCTCAACACGTTTGGTTCAAAAGATCAAAAGGACTTAGCCAAATAAAGAGATTGAACCGATTGAACCATTGAACCAAGGTTGGTTCAATTGGTGGGTTCAACCGATAGGTTCAAGGGGCTGCCTTAGGGTCGAAGGAACAAATGCCCTTACAGAGGGCAGTGAACTAGAGGCAAGTGCCCTTGCGAAGGGCACCAACATTAGTTCAAGGGTCAAAGAGAAGACAAAAAAGATAGAATTCCTTTAGATTTGTTCAAAGGATGATAGGGAACATTTCCTTCAAAAATTTTGTTTGAAGGAAATTATTAAGTGAAAGAGCTGTTAGACTTCAGGAAGAGTTTCCTCAGAAAAATGGTTAAGGCAAAATTCCTTCAGACATTTTGTCTGAAGGAATTCACTCTAGCAGAAAGCCCAAAGAAATTGAAAGGAACAAATGGCTAAGGAACAAAAGATTTCCTTTGGACAAATTGCCTGAAGGAATTCCTTCAGACTTTTTATCTGAAGGAAAATCCCAAGGAAAAAATGCCCGATGGAAAAAGACAAAGTGCAGTGGAAGCCGCCACGTGTCCCTTCTAGAGTTGAAGTGGAAGCTGCCAAGTGTCATCTATTGGGACACAATTTCTAATAAGTTTCAAAGCTGCAAAACATGCCTCGTGTTATGTTATAACTCAGCAGAAGTTGACAAGTGTCAACATCCCCGGTCTCTCCCTTTTGTGTTGTAAGGACTGTGGTGGGCCCTAAGTGAGTTGCTAAGGTCAAGAGGAGCGCGACAAGTGGCATCATCCGTGTGAATCTGAATGAGTCCTGAATGTTTCTAAATTGTTTCTAAAGCAGAGCAGAAGCCACCATGTGTCATCTTCCACTAGACTCTCAAAAGGTTTTTAAAGCTTTCATAAGTGGAACATGCCACGTGTCCTGTTATAACTCAATAGAATGTGACAAGTGTCTACATTCACATTCCCATTTTTAAGTTGCTCAGGCAAGAAGTGTCGTGGATCCCATTTTTCATAAGTTTTTAATAAGTTTCATAATAGCAAAACTTTCCACAGCCAAAGAAGGAGCCAAAGGAAGAACCAAGCGACGGGCTGAAAAAAGAGCCTAGAGACTCAAATTGCTACAGGGGAGAGAGGAACAAGACTAAAGGACCAAAAATATCTTCAAAAGAGTTATTTCCAGTAGGTGAAATAGTGGATCAAGTAGACTTCTGAGCACACCAAATCAAGGATGCAACCTATTTTTCTTCCATGAAGTAATGGCAAATTGGACAGATGTGCAGACATCAGGAAAAGGACCAGACAGTCTATACTTAGGAAGAGACATATTAGAGGAATGGACACGCCATAGTTATGGCAATGCACTGTTCCCAGCATGGTCCCTCTAGATAGAACTGAAGGCGCATTGAAGGCATTCAATTCAACATGGGCCTTTTTCATGAAAATAAGAGCCCAAGTCTTTCTTGGAGAGCTATATATTGTAATCTCTCATTTTATATGAATGAGATCTTTTTGATCATAGAAGCAAAACTCTACCCAAATTGAAAGGTGAATATTGAGACTTTGAGCTCAGATTGTTGTTCAAATTATTTTATCTAAATGAGAAAGCAAGTTACTTGCAGACTTTGTGCTGTTATAGCTTGTGCCATTTTAGGAGATTGTTCTTATGTTTGTCTTCTAGATGCATTCTTGTTTATTTAATCTAACAAGCAAAATTAGTGGTTGTGATAAGGAAGATGTCCTGAAGTCAGTTACTTTTAGACTTTGTGCTGTTATAGTTGTCTTCAGTGTGTGTTTATTTTCTATTTATGTGTTGAGGATTTTATGATGACTTTGTGCCCCCATTATCCTTTGTATCTCACTCTTTGGGTAGCTGAAGTGGAGACTTTGTGCTACACTTCATTCTGCCAGTTATTGCACCCTATTACCAGTCACTTATCATACCTGAAAGAACTCATGTTGTCCCCTGCAAGAACACTTTTGAAAGAAGAGAAGTGCCTTCAGTGTTTTCACCAAAATTTTCTCCTTTGTTTGTGAACATCATCTCTGAAAGAAGAGAGATGGATGGTGTATCCTACCCCTGAGTGTTATTTTTTGCTTATAGTTATAGTATATAGCCCCTTCATAATTTATAGGAAACCTCCCCTTGATGAGAGGAGAGATTTGTCCCCTTTGGATGTGGTAAATCTTTAACGTTGGATGACCAATCTCCCTTGCTATGGATGATCAGACCTATTTTGCTCATTAGTATGTTGGTGATAAAATATTCACCCAACAGTCTTTTTGGTGACTCCACTGGGGATGAACGTGCAGTCTGGAACCTCAAGTTCTAGATTGAAGTAGTCCCTACCCTTATCCATTTTAGACTCTGGTGATTTCATTTCGTGTCTTACCTATTATCATTATAGCCTTACCATCTTACTCCATCTCCATTATATTATTTGGTCTGCAAAACTAGAGCCACTAGGATAGAATGCACAGTTTAAAGCCTCAAGCTTCAGGCTGAAGCAGGGCCAATTCTTTTCCATTTTTGTTCTACAATCTAGCAACTCAACATTATACAAGAAGCCATAGAGCCCAAGGTAGAACTACTTTTTCTAATGTTAGTAGAGCTTTGCCTATCCACATGCTACCTAGATTTGTTATCCCTCTTTTTCATAATCCAATCATGGTAGTTCAAGGCCCCTAGGGTAACTCATTTGGCCCACTAAATCTTACTCCACCTCTACATGAACTTCTATGCAGCTCAAGAAAGAATTTCCCAAAATTCTTTGGTCAAGGAAGAGTTCACCCTGATGAACACATTGTAGCTTTCAGCATAGCCTATGGCATAATAGGGGTGGAATTTGAAGACATGGCAGTCAGGCTTTTCATAGAGACACTACAAGGCACTGCTGCAGACTAGTTCTACCATTCACAAGCTAGATCAGTGACTGACTGGGACACACTTAAAGCCAAGTTTGAAGCAAGGTTCAAGCCTATAGAAGATACACATGCTTTGCTGGCCCAGCTCACACAGATGAAGAAAGAGCCTCATGAGCCTATGAGGGATTTTATTGCCAAGTTTGACAAGCTCAAGAACATAATTCTTGCAATTGCTTAGCAAACATCCAAAAAAAACCTCAAATGCTTCTTCATCAACTTAAAACTGCCTAAAGTGAGTTTTCTACTAAGACGTGCTGGCCACATACACCTTGAGGCTGCTCAAGACTTGGCTATTGAAGTGGAAGATGACCTTATCTTGGCAAAAATGATCAGGAGAGATCCAAATAGAGGTAAAACCTCTTCATCTTTTGAGTATCCATCTACATGCACCACGGATCAAATGGTGCAAAAGCTAGCAAATGAACTACTAGCCTTGAAAAGACAAATGGCCCAAAGTATGTCTACTCCTAATCTGGATATGCCAAGGACATTTTAGAATCAGCCATATCAAGGCAATGCTGCCAGGAATTAAGAGCAGCCAAATCATCTTCCTCCCCCACAGAGGAACCTAGCCCTTGAAGCACCCCCAACCAACTCAGCGGTTAGATATCTAGAAATTGAACATGATTTCTCTTTCCAACCTAAGTTTGATCAAGAAAATGATGCTGATCTCTTCACAGAGGATCAAGAAGAGTCAGCTGGCAACTCCAACATTGGTTTCTTGAATAACCAGGATGAACCCAAAAGTAAAGATGAAGTAGTTGAGGGATCATACGCAGTATTCACCCAGTCCAAGAACTAGTCAGCCCAGCAAGCTGATAAAGAGAAGATAGAGGAGCGACCTCAACCAATAATTTCAATTGCTAAGCATGGAACCACTCTACCTTTCCAGCTAAAGGACCCGGTGGTTGCTAAAAAAGTAAGTACCCTAAATATCCCTACACCTTCTACTTCAAATTCCCAGGCCAGTCCTCCCCCTCCCAAAAACCAAAAGGATGAACTCCCATCCTCTCTTCCTAGTCCATTTCAGTCATTTGACATAGTTGACCATGTCAAGAAAACTAAAATTCAAATGACTAAATTTGAATTCCGACAAGCCAACCTTGAGAAGTTGGACATGTCGGTGGAGTGTGTGAAGAATACAACCATCCCTGCAGGACAAGAGATTAGAAAGGTAACTCATGATCCCCCAAGGAACATGCCCATCCCAGTCACTCAGACATCAACACCTAAAGCTTAGATTCTATTTGAGTCTTCAAGTAGGGGTAATTATTTTTTGTCCACAGAGGATGTTCATGTTCTTGTAGATGAAAGTCCTATAGGTGGTAATCTAAAAATTTACTCAAACAAGACATCAGAAGAATTGGTAGGGCACAATAAAGATGAAAAAGCATCTTCCACTTCCAATGAAGATAAATATAATATAAGATCAGTTTTTGATGATGTTTGGATTCTGGAATCCAATAACAGCAATTCTTCTACCCATGCTAGAGCTGAGACTATGTTGATAGCTCATCAAGGAGATATTTCTCCTTCATGCAAGTTGCAGTTCAGCAACACTACAACACAACTAAATGTGAATCTCTATTGCTCAGATTGAACGTTGCTCAAGACCAAGATGTCAAACTCCTTCACACCAAAGGAGATGTTGAACTGATAGTGTCTGAGGGGGACAATCAAAACATGTGTTGGACTAAACCAACATAACAACAAGTTATGGTAGTGGACTATACTACTATGCTCCAAAGTCAGCTAGAGGAATTCTTTGCCGAGAGAGCAAAGATTTATGGTTTTTAGATTGGAGACCATGCCTTGCCATGGGGTAAGAAGAGAGAACCAAAAGGAGTGCACAAAAAGTGTGATTCCTGGTGGAGAGTTCCATTCACCCGTCATCGATTCTGGGAACAAAATTATTTCCTACTGGTTTATCAGGATGGAATTCCATCTTCATTGTCTCACAATGGGCAGCATCTGAATCACTTCAATTCTTGAAGTATCAGATAAGTTCACCTATACATATGTACATTTGTCTAGTCTTTGGTTCTATTATGTGCTTTTCATTTTCATTTTCATATTTTGGAGCCTTTATTTTTGGGTAGCATGACTCCATATCCCAATGGAATACTTCAAGGCACTGGAGATTCTGGTTTCTAATCCCCTCAGTTGTTTCAAAATTTTAACTAACGGAAGTTCTCCAACTGAAGCCAGCTGTTGTCGCCCAAAAATATCACTCTTTTTGGGAACAACCTATGAACTATTTTGGTTTAATAGACCAAAATCTTCTCTTCCCTTTTCAAGAATTATTTTGAGCATTCAGTTATTCATTCTTCAAGCTTTTCAAAAATATACAGACTGTGTAGGCTTAAAACAAAGGTTTGAACTGTTGAACCTTGAACCATTATGGTTCGACAGTTTAATGGGTTCAACGATGAAATGGTTCAATGTGTTTGGTTCAAAAGATCAAAAAGACTTAGCCAAATAAAGAGATTGAACTGATTAAGCCATTGAACCAAGGTTGGTTCAATTAGTGGGTTCAACCGACAGGTTCAAGGGGCTGCCCCAGGGCCGAAGGAATAAATGCCCTTGTGGAGGGTAGTGAACTAGAGGCAAGTGCCCTTACAGAGGGTGCCAACATTGGTTCAAGGGTTAAATAGAAGACAAAAAAGATAGAATTCCTTCAAATTTGTTTAAAGGTTGATAGGGAACATTTCCTTCAGACTTTTTGTTCGAAGGAAATTATTAAGTGAAAGAGCTGTTAGACTTTGGGAAGAGTTTTCTCAAAAAAATGGTTAAGGCAAAATTCCTTCAGACATTTTGTCTGAAGGAATTTACTCGAGAAGAAAGCCTAAAGAAATTAAAAGGAACAAATGGCTAAGGAATAGAAGCTTTCCTTCAGATAAATTGCCTGAAGGAATTTCTTCAAACTTTTTGTCCGAACGAAAAGCCTACGGAAAAATGCCCGATGGAAAAAGACAAAGTGCGGTGGAAGCCACCACGTGTCCCTTCTAGATTCAAAGCGAAGGCTGCCAAGTGTCATCTATTGGGGCACAATTTCTAATAAGTTTCAAAGCTACGAAACATGCCACATGTTCTGTTATAACTCAGTGGAAGTTGATAAGTGTCAACATCCACGATCTCTCCCTTTATGTTGTAAGGACTATGGTGGGCCCCAACTGAGTTGCTAAGGTCAAGCAAAGTGTGACAAGTGGCATCATCTATGTGAATCTGAATGAGTCCTAAATGTTTTTATATTGTTTCTAAAGCAGAGTGGAAACTGCCACATGTCATCTTCTGTAAGACTCTCAAAAGGTTTCTAAAGCTTCTATAAGTTAAGTGGAACACGCCACATGTCCCATTATAACTTAGTGGAAAATGACAAGTGTCTGCATCTGCATTTCCCTTTTGAAGTTGCTTGAGCAAGAAGTGTCATGGATCCCATTTTCTATAAGTTTATAATAAGGTTCATAACAACGAAACTTGCCACAGCTATAGAAGGAGCCAAAGGAAGAACCAAGTGACTGGTTGAAAAAAGAGCTCGAAGACTCAAATTGCTACATGAGAGAGAGGAATGAGACCAAAGGACTAGAAATATCTTTAAAAGAGTTATTTCTAGTAGGTGAAATAGTGGATCAAGTAGACTTATGAGCACACCAAATCAAGGATGTGGCCTATTTTTCTTCCATGAAGTAATGGCAAATTGGATAGCTATGCAGACATCAGGAAAAGGACCAGAGAGTCCATACTAAGGAAGAGACATATTAGAGGAATGGACACACCATAGTTATGGCAATGCACTATTCCCATCATGGTCCCTCTAGATAGAATTGAAGGTGTATTGAAGGCATTTAATTCAGCATGGGACTTTTTCATGAAAACAAGCACCTAAGTCTTTCTTGGAGCACTATATATTGTAATCTCTCATTTTATACGAATGAGATCTTTTTGATCATAGAAGAAAAACTCTACCCAAATTGAAAGGCGAATACTGAGACTTTGAGCTCAGATTGTTGTTCATATTATTTTATCTGAATGAGAAATTGAGTTACTTGCAGACTTTGTGCTGTTATAGCTTGTGCCATTTTAGGAGATTGTTCTTATGTCTATCTTCTAGACGCATTCTTGTTTATTTAATCTAACAAGTAGAATTAGTGGAAGTGATAAGGAAGATGTCCTAAAGTCAGTTACTTTCAGACTTTGTGCTATTATAGTTTTCTTCAATGTGTGTTTATTTTCTATTTTTGTGTTGAGGATTTTGGGATGACTTTGTGCCCACATTATCCTTTGTATCTCACTCTTTGGGCAGCTGAAGTGGAGACTTTGTGCTACACTTCATTCTATCAATTATTACACCCTATTACTAGTCACTTATCATACCTGAAAGAGCTCCTGCTATCCCCTGCAAGAACACTTCTGAAAGAAGAGAAGTGCCTTCAGTGTTTTCACCAGGATTTTCTCCTTTGTTTGTGAACATCATCTCTGAAAGAAGAGAGATGGATGGTGTATCCTACCCCTGAGTATTATTTTTTGCTTATAGTTATAGTATATAGCCCCTTCATATTTTATAGGGAACCTCCCCTTGATGAGAGAAGAGATTTGTCCCCTTTGGATGTGGTAAACCTAAAACTTTGGATGACCAATCTCCCTTACTATGGATGATCAGACCTATTTTGCTCATCAGTACGCTGGTGATAAAATATTCACCCAACACATCAGATGAGCTAGAAGTTTGGATTTGATGAGCAAGGGATATTTGGTATAAATGATTTGACATATAAGAGGGGACTTTATTTTGAGTAGGAAGGGGCTACTTTGAGATGGGAAAAGGAATGCAAGGCTGATTTCCTTGAATTAATGGATTCATCTTGCCAATTCTTCCTTCATGGATTGTAAGGCCCAAGCTTGACTAAACAAGCACTCCTCTTCGTATATTATCTCTTTCATATACCTATTCTACTCCTCCAATATATCTATCCCCATCACTTGCTTCTCAAACTCTAGCAAAATATCCCTCACACTAGGTGAAGGGAAACTAGGAAAGTTGCTTGAGGTGATTCCATGAACAACCTGAGCTTGATCAGAACTATATGAAGGAACACAAGGCCCATATTACTCAAAAATTAGATTATACATACCAAAAAATTATTTCTTGATGGTACCAAGACCACTTAACCAACTGATTCAAATTAGAGTCACCATTGGTATTAGGTGAAAAGCCTCCAAAGGCTGGTTGGTTGAAGAACACACCAAAATTCTTCAACTCTTTAGACAATAAACTTGTCCCACCAGGCATGCCAAAAACTGTTGATGCGATGGATTGCACCCTATGAAGGGAGTCTCAAATCTCTTCATCCATGAAACACAATGGATACATCCCTCTTGGTGTGGGTGTCAAACATGAGGGATGAATATCTAGATTAGGGACTAACTCCCCTTGATGCACCTTGAGGCCCTTGATTTCCTACTGTTAGCAATGCGGGGGGATGAAAAGGGAGAGAAATATTGAAAATGTGACATAATATAGGAGGTGATGCACCAAAATAATTGGTCTATTCAGCTTTGGCATACACTTTGAACCATGGACAACAAGCATACATTATCATTCAAGATGAGAAACTCTCCTACATTAGTATTTCAATAGGGATTCTTGTGGAGATACAGGGAAGAAGAACTACTAAAGGTGTTCTAAGACACACTATGATAGCCTATTCACATGTGCCTATACTTTTATATGGACACTTCTTGTTGACCTACAAGAAAGAGCTCATAATACACTAGATATGCTAGAATAAACTTATGAAATCATGAAAAGAAAATGACTTAACATAAGATAAACCATAGACATATGCAAAAGTGCAAGCTCCAATGGAGGTAAAAATGCTTTTTCTGATTCAAGGTAAATTCCATCAGAGCTTCACCATACAAGCTGAGAGATATTCTTTCTTAACTGAGAAGTTATAAATATATAGAGAAACAAAAATAAGATAACTGAAAAATCAAGGAATGGAAACCCATCTTGAGTTAAACACTTCTGTAGAGACCAAAAGACCATGCTACTGTCACTTTATTTGAACTGCCTATTTGAGCCATGCTATAGGCTATCCATACCACCATTTTTGCTATCCTTGGGCTGAAAAAGCATGGTAGACCATCCTT